>LR738712.1:444806803-444860943 GCA_902687465.1 Secale cereale
AAGGACGCTCAGTCAAAGAGCAGCAACGAGGAGGACCCCTAAGCACCGCCGGACGAGGTTGCGCCGGACCCCGCCCCCCAACTTAGGAGTAGTTTTGGGGCCAGTACAATATTTGTCTGTGGAAGTCACTGCCGCCAGCTAAGAAAGCCAGGCAAGAGGCGTTCAAGAAGGAGATGGTGGAGGAGGAAGCCAGGTACCAGGCAGCCTGTGAAGCCCGTGATGCCGCCTGGAAAAAGGTGGCGGTTGAGCTTTGGGGCGGGCGCGTCATCGTGCAGAGGAGGTGTACGAAGACGGGTACTTCGCAAGGAAGGTCAAAGGCGCTAGGCGCCTCATCGCTGCGTGGAGGTGGGCCGATAAGCTCCACCAACGAGGAGCTCTGGTGGGCGCCCAACGAAATGGCAAGAATGTTCGCGAAGGGACGTAGGGCAAGAGGCAGATCGATACGTCAAGCGCTGCGAGGCAGAGGAGGCCGAGTACTGCCTCCGCGCTGGGAAGACGCCGCGCACTAGGGAGCTGCTCGCGAGGGGTTAACGGAATATTGTCCCTAGGAGGGATTATTAGTTTTAGTATTGTTCCTTTTCAATGTAATGCATTGTACCTTGTAATTATGTATCATCACGTATATTTGATGATATTATATATATTCTGTGATGAACTAATGAACAATTAATATATTATTATGAATTCCATTTTCTATCTGTTTTCATATACTACATTATATCTAGCTGTTATCATCCGCATATACAGAATGGAAAGCATATACGCACACATTGAAATAGAACATATAAGAACGGAAAATAGAGTGCACACATTGAAATAGACCAATATTGTGATAGCTGTGAATACATAGCAATCCACGTTGAAAGGACCCAACAAAATAAAGCACGTCCATGAGACCATGACCAGCAGCCCTTGCCTACGGTAGATCTTGGCTCTGCTGGAAATCATGCAGGCGTTCGTCCAAGCGGTCGACATGCTCGTGGTACATCTGTAGCGTGATCTCGAGCTCCAAGTTGGCTATTTCATTGGAGATCACCAGCTCAAGGATGCGACAGACATATTCCTCTACTGTGCCCAGGTGGACACCTGGGCCAAGGAGGCGGTCGAGCCTAGCGACCAGCGCGTTGGCATCAAGCGGGCTGCGAACATGGCAAATGGCGTGACCCCTGCGAACGGCCCGGCGGGCGTTCGGTGCAAGTACAGCGCGGCCGGCCTGTGGTCCAAGTATAGCGTAGACAGCCTATGCCCACTCCTGGCGAGGAATGGGGGTACGGACGGGACGTGTACCCATCAGCAATGCCCTATCGATAGCGGGCAAGCGCCGATGGATCCGCTCTTGTTGTGTGGCGTGACGCGCCCCTCGCTTTGCAGCACGCTAAAGGTCTCGCTATGCGGCGAGCCGCAGCCTATAGGCGCGGACGCGCCTAGCTTGCTCTACGGCGCTCCATCGATCATGTTGTACGGCGAGCTGTAGCCTCTCGGCGTTGACATGCCTATCTTGATCCATGGCGCTCAAGTGCCATGCACCAAGGGTTTACTCAACCTTGGAGATGGCGCGCATCAGAGTGTCGTCCATCGCATTCCCGGGGAGCGCCTCGGCGTCGGCGGGCTGTGGCGCCTTCTCGTTTTCCTCGTCAGGGAGGTTGATGGCGGAGGCGGCGCTTTGGTGGGTTGGCATGCTTGGAAAAGGTGGATGTGCTACAGGTTGTGCTTGTTGCCTCTGTGCGTTGCGTTCCGGCTAGGTTTATGCGCAATATCGCTGCTGGCAGCGGGAAACTGGTGAGGAAATGGCAGGAATCGATGGCGTGTTCATAAAATGCCATCAATTAATGGAAACTTAGCATAGAAGAAACATTGAGCTAGCACGACGCGTGCGGGCACATTGCGCTCCAAGGCTATGATCCATATACTTGTGTGCCCAACAGAGCACAGTATTCACGGTAAATAATATTGTTCTGTTTATCCTATTAGAGCAGTGGCGGCAAGCGTCACAAGAAGTAGATGATGATCAGATTATCGTTTATCCTAGTTAATTACGCATGTAATAGTTTACTTTGGTGTGTGGAAATGTCATGTGTGTACTAGCCACCTATGTAATTGGATGTTTGTTGCGTATCACAGACATCTTGTTTATGTGAAATGTTTCTGTTTTCTTGGCTCAACACTAACAGTTCATCAGAACAAACTGTATCTCCTCCATTGCACACACCTTGACCTGGTTGAACCGTTTCTATTGCGTTGCCTAATTGAAAATAGTTCAACCCAGTGAACCGTGTGCCATATTTCGCACGCACCTTGATCTGGCTGACTGTTTCTTTTGTGTTGCCTAATCACAAATATTTCATCCGACTATATGCCATATATCGCCCACGCCATCATCTGGCTGCCCGTTTCTGTTGTCCTGCCTCATCACAAACAGTTCATTGAACTGAATTGTATGCCCCGCATCGCACACGCAACTAAAATCTGAACCGTGTTTGATCTATCCTTCATCGGAAATGTTTTGCATCTTTTCGATGTTTTTTACATCATAGTTTGTGATTAAAGCATCGCACACAGTTTTGTCGAAGGGCCTCTGATCATAGTATCGCGTTAGCAGCATCCTGTTATAGTGTGTAGATGCCCTCCATGATTGAATCCCCCTCCGGCAGAGTACCCGAAAAGGACTCCAGATGGGATCTCACAGGAATAGAGACCTGCGGCGGTGGAAAAGTATTTTCATCTGTTCTTCTAGGGTTTTGAGAATATTTGAGAATATATAGGCCAAGGAACGGGGCTAGGGGGTCCTCGAGGGGGCCACAAGCCCAAGGGGCACACCGTGGCTTGTCGCCGCTTCAGGGATCTTCTGACTTGGACTCCTAGTCCTCTGGATATCTTCTGGTCCAAGAAAAATCATCGTGAAAGTTTTATTCCATTTGGACTCCATTTGATATTCCTTTTCTGCGAAGCTCAAAAACAAGGAAAAAACTAAAACTGGCACTGGGCACTAGGTTAATAAGTTAGTCCCAAAAATAATATAAAATAACATATTCATGCATATAAAACATCCAAAGTTGATAATATAATACCATGGAACGATCAAAAAGTATTGATACGTTGAAGATGTATCACACTCTAACCCTATACTTTTCTATTCCTACGTTTTCAAAATCCTACGAATCAGATAGGCCCTTAACTACCTATCTACTACATAGTACTCCCTCTGTTCCTAAATATAAGTCATTTTAGACATTTCAAATGGACTACAACATGCGAATGTATATCGACATATTTTGAATATTGATTCAGTCATTTTGCTCCGTAAGCACGGTCCTAATTCTTTTCCAAAAGTGTCGATTGGGTTCTAATTCTTTCAAAATGCACATTTGGGTCCCAAATCTTTTTAAGTGGTTCATCCAAGGTCCTAATCCCATCTGACCGCCGCTGACCGCCGCCACGTCGATAGCAGGGGCCTACGCGGGAGTTTTCCCGTGCCTGGCGGTTGGGCATATATGCATTCTGGCCCCTGAATCATCCATCCTTCCCATTCCCCCGTCGCTAGGAATTCTCCACCTCGCTCTACTCGTTCCGCCGCCGCTCCAGCAACATGTCCGCCGCCACTAGCTCCTCTGCGTTGAAGCACCACGGGAGGAAGTTGCTTGGTCCATCCTTAGCCTTGGCAAGGCCGTCTCCACCACCGGCATCTCCACTGCGGGCATTAGCTCATTCGGCGCAGCCACCGATAGGGACGCTGCCGTTGGTACCATGCCCTTGCTGCAAAATCTGGTCAACCATCTGTCTAGTTTCTAAACCTAAGCAAATCCTAGAAGGGTTTTCTACAAATGCCCCAATCATCGAGTAAGATTCTTGTTTGTCCTCTATTTTTTCCCTTTTTGCATATGGAATGCACTCCCGTGCTTACGACATTTGATTGGTGTTGGGCTATAGGTCGGACCAAATGCTTTCCAACACTACTTCTGGGAAGAAGGCCCGGATAACTACTTGGATTTCTTGGTTAGTAATGCACACATTACCCCTACAATAGGTAGTGCACATTCAACTATTGTCAATGGTATTGAAGAAATCGATGGGAAAGAAGAGTGTGGAGAATGAAGCAGAACAACACTGGTTGTGTGGTGATGGCACATGTATTCAAGAAGATGGAAGAGCTGATATTTCTCTGTAGGATTATTTTCATTGCACTACTGATCATGATTGCAATCATAGTATTGGCAGTTCTTTAGAAATGAGAAAGCAATTATATAGTTGGTTAGAAATGAGAAATCAGTGCTGGTTTGATGTATGCCATGGATGTATGAGAAGTGCTTTTGCAATGGAAATTAATGAAATGTTGGCTATGCAGTAATTTGCAAAGATTTGTTTTTTTAGAAATTTCGGCAGCATTTTGTTAATTTTTTAGAATTTTGGCAGCATTTTGCAGCATGTTGTTCTTAAATGTGCTTGAAACAATGACTAAGAATAAGGAGAGAAATTTTGCAAACCTAAAAGAAGACATAAACTTAGCCACACGAGTCATAAGGTTTTAAGGTGCACATCATAGGGTGCAGATCTTACATAGTTTCATGGTTTGTGTGAAACCTACAGCAACAAGATAACATTAGGTTTCACTACAAACCACCTACAATCCTATCAAGAGAAGAGAAACATGGTTCTCTCCAAAATATGTCCAACTATTGCTTCTTTCCAAAAATATGTCCAACATTTGCTTCTGTCCAAAATACGTCCAAAAAGAAGCACTTCACTTCTTTTAAACTTCAATCCTTAGCCTTTGTTGGGGCTTTGTTTTCGTGGTTTTTTGCACTTTCTTCCTTCTCTTTAAGCCAAGTGTTGCAGTAGTTTGCACTCTTGGACAGGGTAGGGCATCTCTACAGGCTGCAATGAACTGGCAATCTGGCAAAGGAGATGGCAATGATGTCTGTGATTGTTGTGTAGCTATAACCTGCAATTGAAGTTTGTGCAACACTTACTAATTAGCAGGAAATCACACAGTAGCATTTAGGTAATTAACACTACAACACTCACCTGGTCTTGCAGAATTTCAATGACAGTACATGAGTCAAGATCATAAGTCATTGAAGGTGAAACCAAACTGGATGCTCTTTTTCCAAGTTGTGGGCATGACTTTTTCTACGTAATATGCATTACACTGTAAAAATGCATAAATTTTGAAAGAATGTAAAAATGTACAAATTTTGGAAAAATGAACATCTTGTAAGTAGGCATTTTTACTGGAAGTTTCTTTCTCTGGCTAGGTGCTGGTTCTGCTTCTGTTGCTTCTTCAGGAAGAACTATCTGAATAGGTTCTAGTTGTGCCTCTTCTGCTGCTACAGGTGAACCTCCTGTTGTTGCTTCCACTAGTGCATCTTGTCGTGCTTCTAATTCATCTCCTACTGCTACTTCTAGTGCATCTCTTGCTCCTTGTAAGTGCATCTAGTGCCACCCCTAGTTTGTTTTGGAGTATTGACGACAAACGTGGTTGAGTGTGACACCCCGAGACCGATGCGCCAGGTGTCTTCCTCGTATTCGTTGCTGTTGCGAAGCTTGCGTGTTGCATTTTGCCATATCATCATGTGCATTTCATCTACATGTTTTTCAAAACTTTCATCCGATCTTTTCCTTCGTTAGCCGTTTTGAAATCCAACACTCTCACACGCACCTGTCACACCTCCCAGATCTCGTTTCGTGAGTGGGAGAAAAACGTTCTCGGAATGGGTCGAGATTTGTCGAGTGGCCTTGGTATATCACCGGTAGACCGCCTGTCAAATTTTGTTCCATTTAAAGGTCGTTTGATGCCCCAATGGTTAACCACGTAACCGCCGGAAGCCCTTTCTCTTTCAGCCCAGCACCCCTCCACAACAGCCCACTAGCCCATCTTAAACTCCCTCATGCTCTTCGCCATTGGATCACGATCGTGTGGGCAAAAACCGCACCTTAATAGCCCTCTCCTAGCTCCCAGAATCTATATAAATACCACCTCCCCCAAAATTTCAGGCAAAACCCTAGCCATCTTCCTCCTCGCTTCGTCGGACACATCCTCCCGTAGCCGGACATATCCGCGCTGCCCCCATCAGCCAACCACGCGCCCCCACGTGGCCCGGCCACCTCTCTCCTCCGTGCCCCGCCGCCAGGCCCGCTAGGGCCGAGGCCGGCCCGCTTCAGGCCACACCCAGGCGGCCTCACCCCGTGCCTCCCCGCCATTCCCCGCCGCCCGGTCATGCCACTGCCGCCTCCACTGCCGCACCCCGGCACCGCCGCTGGCCACCACCCGCCGAGCCCCGCCGGCCTTCGCCTCCACGCTGTCGTACTAGCGGCCGCCGGCGTCACACCGCCACCTCGCGCTCGCCAGCCCCGCTCACCGCCGCCCCGAGCTCCCCCTCGCCGTTCCCACACGCCGTCGTCGCCCTCCACCGCGCCGGTGCCGTCTCCGGCCGGATCTGGTGAGATCCGGCCCGGATCTGTAGGGTGGATCAGATCCACCCACTCGACCAGCCAAACGCCACCCGCGTGTTCCGGATCCCTCCGCCCCGCTCGACCTCATCGAGTTTCTTTGAGCGTATATTTTTGACTAAGTCCCTGAATTGTCATATTAAGTGTGCATCTTCATCATGTCATATCTTCGTGCTCGTTGCTCCGTTTGGTGTGCATAATATGTCAAAATGTTCTTTTCTGCATGCTCTAGATGTTGGTGTAGTTTTCATGCATGTAATTATTCATCTTGATGTCTTTGTCTTCGTTGCAAAACTGCTATGTGATGTTACTCCTCAGTCTTTGTTGTCTGTCAACAGCATGTTAACATGTTTGAGAGGTCATATCTTTGAGCATGACGGTGCAAACGGAGTGTATGATATGTCAAATTGTTCACCTCAGAGAGCTCTTCATGATGGTTGCATTATCATACATGTTAGGATGCATATTACCATTAGTATCCCTGTTGCAAAAGTGCATGTTGATGTTAAGTGCTGAAAACTGTTATAACTTGTATGATTTTTGTGTGCTTTGTTGTCTTGCTCTGTAGCTTAATTATTTCTTGCCTCGAACATGTCAAAATATTAACTCTGCTCATGTATATGCTCTGTTTTCACTAAGTCTTAATCTATGATATAAAGTTTGCTTGTTGCCATGACCATGTTGGACTACTCTTAATGCCTATGAACCTAATCCTTGTTGTTATTTGAAGCATGTCATCTGTACTTTGCGCTCATGTCCTGCTTGTGTCTATATTGTACTTATAGCATGTTGTTTTGATGCTTGTAAGATGCCTAGTTGCTGTTGTGGACAACTTGTCCTTTAATCTTGTTTCGTGTGTATGTGTTAAACCGTGGCTCCGTTTGGGGCATGGTCTATATGAAACCTTCTTGGTTTTGCATGTGGAGGCATCGTGTCATGTTGCATACATGTTTTGAGAGTGTGTGCTTGCTGTTTGAACGCATTTTGCATCAATGCCATGTTTGACTTTTTTTGCTCATATCTTCTAGGTCGTAGCTCCGAATTAAATGAACTTTATATGTAACTTGACTAGAATTTCGTGTAGATCGTCATGGTACATATTAACTTCTTGTTTAACAACTTTAACATAAGCTTTGTTCAGATCTGGACCAATTTCGAAATTTGCATATGAGGACTTACAGGAATTGTTATATGTTGTTTTCTGCCTCATTTAAACTTGCCTTATGGTGTGTTAGTGTTTGCATCATCTCTTGCCATGAGTAGCATCATGTAGCTTTTTATGCATCATACTTTGTTGAGCATCACGTCTTGTTCTGGTGTGGTGTGTTTACCATGTTGTTTGCTTCTTCTCGTTAGTTCCTGTTTCGTTGCGATAGTGAGGATTCGTTTGACTACGTGCCTTTGTCTTCTTCATGGACTCGTTCTTCTTCATAGAGGGATCTCAGGCAAGATGACCGTCACCTTGGATCTCACTACTTTCATTGCTATGCTAGTTGTCTCGATGCTATCGCTATATATCGCGCTACCTATCTATTTGTTTGTCAGCCTCTCATTGTTGCCATGAAACCTCTAACCTTTGATAACATCCCAGCAAAATGTTGAATAGCTATGTTACCGCTTGCTCAGCCCCTCTTATAGCATTGTTAGTTGCAGGAGAAGATGAAGATTGCTCCATGTCAGATCTTGGATTTTGGGAATATCACAATGTCTATTACTAAAATTAATGCACCTATATACTTGGCAATGGCTGGAAGGCTTGGCCTTTTGCTCGGTGTTTTGTTCCACTCATGCCGCCTTAAGAACCGATAAACAGGTGTTATGTTCCTTGAGTTTGCGTTCCTAACACGGTTGGGGGTTATGGGACCCCCTTGACTGTTCGCTTTGAATAAAACTCCTCCAGCAAGGCCCAACCACTACAAGGATCCGGGTCTATTGCAACAAAATTGTTCGTCGCAATACATGTCGATTTGTGGCGATAAGTACCTATTGCCACAAAACAACATTCATTGGCAGCCGTTGCAACTGGACACATGGTAATAGGTTATTGCCACAAAAAAAACAATTGTGGCAATAAAGTGTGCTATTGCAACAGCCATATGTGAAGTCACCACATGTTTTCCCGTGGCAACACTGATCTGATGCCACAATTGGCTTTGTAGAGATAGCTTTAATGCAAAATGTAGCGAATCATGGCGACTGATAGCTCGTGGTGATAGACATTTGTGCCAACAACCTATGCCAACGACGCTCATTTCATGGTGCATACTGTTTCGTGGTAGTAGTCAGTTGTGGCAATAAACTATGGCAACAATCCTTGTTTTCGTGGCATTAGGCATTTTGCCACGAACCGCTACACTTGTGGCATCAAGTTATGGTAGCAAATATTTCAGTTGTCATAACAGGAAATTGCAACATACTAGTTTTGGCGGTGATAAATAGGTATCACAACAGGTGAAATGTTTGTAGCAAGAAATTATTGCAACAATTTAAACTTTCGTGGTGCTAACATGTGGCAACCGAAAGTGGGTTGTGGCAATAGCCTATTGCAACCTATAAAAAAATAGGCATTCAATTACAATATTCAAAACCATACGTATAACATGTAGATTCATAAAATTCATAATTCTGATAGCAAATATCCATCAAATGAAACTCAAATGTAATTTAGCCATCCCAATTAAGTGCCAAGACTAAATTGGCCGTGATCTATAGTCCAGTCGAGCTAGTTCCTTGGATCCTGCAATCAAGAAATGAAAAAAAAATTATAGTTCTAGTTAATGAGTCAAACATAACATACGACATACAATTATTCCAACCCCATTGTTGAAAAGAATGGTCGCCAGACTAACTGGAGTAATACTGTGTCAGCAAGCATGTAACCGAGGGATCAGAATAGTGTTACAAGTGTAAATGTTTAAAGCATAAGCACAAGGACATGTACTAAAATATTCCACTATTGATTTAAGTTGTGGCTCAATCTATAGTTTCAGTTAAGTTCATGTGCCTAGCTAGCACATACTCATTTTTTAAATTTGTGACTCAATGCAGCAACAATGCATGGTGAAAGAGAAGAAGCAGCTAGCTAATTATGAAGGCCAATGACATGCTCACTTGAAAGTGGATCATGAGTTTCAGTTTATTTTATTTTCAACATCTTAGACATGCTTTGTCCGAAAAAACAGAAAGAACAATTATAGGTGCGGTAACCACTGTCAATTGCTCTGGATTCGTGCAAAAAAGTCTAGGCAAACATAGAACCACACCTCATGGTGAAAAGTAAACATATTGCATGTCAAAATACAAAGTTTTACTAGAGGAGCATCAATTAATTTGTATCGGAGGGAGCAGATTGAATGTTACCTCGAACTTATGCGGAGAACCAGCTTCTGCATAAGCCTCGGCAGCTTTGGAGGCAGGTTCTTGTAGACCAAGGACTGGGCAATAAGGGTCATCAGCACATGCATGGTAATCGATAAATGAAGCTCCAGTAGCATGAAAAATACTCAATTAACAATAATGTTTAAACAAAGGGTTAACAACAGTTTTGGCTCAACCATAAAATCATAAAACAAAAATATATACTGAAGACTGGAAACCCAGCCCTGACAAGTGCTCGTTGAACTCATAAAAGAGAAGAGAGAGACTTTTGAATATGTTGGGTCATGCAATAACTATTGGACAAAGCAGAAGCACTAAATAAGAAATATGATTGGTTTTACCATTTAGGAGGAGTGGACGTGGTGCAATCAGAGGAACTGAGTAGGGAGCATCAAACTGTGAAGCCATAGCAGGTTCTATCTTGTCCCAAACCTGGTAAAAATATGTCAATACACGATCGTGAAACATTTACAATGGAACAATCAGAAATAAATGTCAAATAAATCAGATAGTTACCTTTTTCACAACCTTTGCATCTATTTCACTCTTCCCTGAATCAATTCTTGCTTCTACAGGAAAGACAAAACAACATAGATACTTACATGTAAATGTTCTGAACTGATACAATATATTCAGCTGTGATCTATATTTTTCAATGGTGTGTGCCCAATCTTAAAGAGGATGCATGGTATCTAACCTTCAAATAAAGGCTTAATGCTATCAACTCTAGCTTGCCACATGTCATTATCTATTGCCCATTGAAATCACTGTAGCCACCACAAAGAGCATTGCTTTACTTACATGGGACAAATCACAAAAACTATGTGCACCCATATTGATAAATTACTGTTGTGTGTACCTGAACACCAATTATTGGAACAACAACACTGTATCGTGTATCCACAAAAGTAGCAAACCATGCATGTATTCTTGTATTCAGCTCCAAATAAAAAGGATAAATTTTCTAAAAGTGAAGTCTATGTATTAATTCAGTATCATGATGCAATCATGATCTATAATACCTCCGAGTGATTCACCAGTAATCCCTATCCTAGAGGGATCGACATCGTCCGTTGCACTAAGATAATCTCCAAGCTTTATTAAGTCCCACACCTGCACATGTTCCTCACTAAGTATAGCAAAAAAACAGGCCCAACATGTTATGAAGTATGATATACCAGGTCATACAGTAGAAGACAATCATAAGGAGAGAACTAGACCAAAAGAATAAATCCAAAATTCAATTGAAGTGCCAACCCATATAGTGTAGTTATGGCACCAGTACAACTGGACTAACACCAACAACAGTGGTAATCCAGAGCTAATACTTAATCAGAAATAATTCCAATGCAATCCCTTGTTAACCTGCCCAAGCTGCCTCCGCACAGCCACTCTGTAACTTTTCAAGATATCGCCGCCACTATGTGCTAGCTTTGCTTCCTTTCGGAGGATTCAAGAACAGATTCACATACATCTCTCATCATTTTAAGTGCAGTTGGCTTATCAGTCACATTATTAAAGCCTAACTTCTCTACAAATACAACACGCCGGCACTAGCAGATATTCTTCATACCATTGTTGCTTCACAAATAAAAGAAATATTGTTAGGTTTTGGTTTGATTAGTACTCATACACATACAGTTGATTTTCGGATTGTGTTTTTTCGCCCCTGAACGAGATGGCTGAATTTCGGCCAAATCTCGGACAAAATTGCAAAAACAAAATTAGAATTTTTGAATCAAATTTGACTGAAATTTGACCGAAATTTGGCCGAAATTTGACAAAAATTTTGAAATCAACAGAAGAAAAGTATGGCAGATCGAGCTTCAGGGATTAAAAAAATGAATCAGTCCAATAATATGCATCAGAGAAGCAACGAAGAAGAAAGTGCCCTGATGCTACATGTGCATCAGTTCAACATATAAAAATTATCCTCACTGCCGCATACATCAAGCACCATGTCGTGGCCTTGGAGAAGCAATAGAGAAGAAACTAGATGGTGGTGGAGGAGGCGCGAGGCTATGCATCCACGCGCTCGGACGCAAGCGAGCGGACGGGAGGCACCAGTCAGCGAGGCGGCTTGATGCAGCGTCGGCGTGCAGATTCTTCGTCGGAGGAGCTCTCGACGGGCGTGGGAAGGCAGCAGGCGGGCAGCGGCGGCGCCGCACACGGAAAGACGAGGACGAGGCGAGAAGCTTAGGGTTTCGTGGTGCTTTCTCAGCAGAACCATAGTGGAAGCCTTTTAGATGTTGGGCCGAGCCCAAACTCAAATGAGGTCGAAAAATTCAAGCGGAAGGTACATATTCCGGGCCCAGGCGAGATGGTCGAAATTCGGTCGAAATTGGATTATCTCGGCCGAAAATCAAAACTGTGGCCAACGGGGCGTGCAACGGCGAGCAGCCATGGCCGAGGACACGGGGACACGGCCCCGTCGCGGGCGCGGAGGAGAGGGAGGAGGTTGAGATCGAGCTACCACCGCACCAGCTGGACGACGCTAGGATTTCTGGTTGTTCTAGGATGGGAGGAGATCGGGAGAAAGAACAACCTGAACCAGGGATGAGAGCTCGAGATCCAATCGCCGGTGAAGACGCAGTGTGATTTGGTTTGGAATAGTAATCGTGGGTAGTTAGGAAGGGTCTTTTGCGGCAAGATAAATAGACTATTTTTTTGTGGGAACACAAAATATTGGCGCAAACTATATTAAACCAAAATTCTTGTTGGAGGGTAGAAAATAATGAAATAAAATAGAAAAATAATGTTTCAAAGCAATATGAGATATATATGCCACTAAATTGTCACACGACCATCATCTTCCCTCCGAACTAGATTGGGACATTCCCGGTGAAATCATCCCATGTCCGTCATCGTCCCTAAGTCCAGCGGTAGGCGGCGTGTGGGAAGCTCACATCAATGACCGGTGGAGAAGCTCGAGCTCGCGGGCAAAGGTCGGGAAGAGGGACAACTGAACTGCTAGGTCAGCATCTAGGATGGAGGAAGCGGGCGACGGGAGCCATGGCCGACTAGGAGCGGTGTGCAAGATCAGAGGGGCGGCTCGCCGGCCAGGGCTTGCCGCCCGGGTCAGGACGGCATGAATTGCAGCCTGGTAGGGGTGGCTGTCGCGCGGAAGTAGGGGTCGCGACCGGTGCTAGCGCGTTGTCGCCGGATGAATCGGTTGTAGGTACAACCAGTTTTGCACTACAATTTCGAAAATCATTTCAGAAAGCAGCAAAAACTTCGCCAGTTTTGAACTTCAACTCATAGAAACCTCATGTGGCCCTCACTTTAAAACTACTAGGTTATATTCTTGCCTTGGAACACAAGTACAAATGGAATGGGTTGATGAGACGGATGATCTATGTCAGTCTCGATCTCACATTTTGATCTTGAGAGGGGTGATCTCAACATCGTTCATCTTACCGGACAGTCCATAGAGGGTTCCTCCGCGCCAGAGTAAGTCCAACATAATCATGTCAATTTAGTTTCATCGAAAACCATAAAAATTCAACTAGGTAAATTAACAACCAAACCAATTTCGTTTTGAGATCTGTTGTGTTAGGAACTTGTTGTTTCATCATGGATCTACAATTGTGTATCTTTGTTTACTCCCTAGTTGCCATGACAAAATTAAAACTTGGGATATATGTAAAATATTTTTACCCTTGCCCGTCCAATCCGTCCAGCATTGGATCCACGAACGAGGGGGTGAAGGAGCTCTGCCACCGCCGCCGCTAGCCAGGCTTCACCCAGTCACGCCCTCTGGCAGCGACAGGGAAGGGGATGAGCAGACGGCAGGGCACTAGGAGGTGTCTAGGGATCACTCCCGTCCTCGTCCGCAGCTCACGCCACCTAGTGCTTGGGACCACGGATCCGGCGAGATTGTCGTCGCCACCAAGACCCAGCACAGCCCACCACTGGAGGCCACATCCGCATCACCCGCCTCCCAACGTAGCCGCTAGGAAGCCGGATCGCGATGCCACGACCCTCCATATCGCGACGCCCTAGCCCTTGTCCGTCAGATCCATCACGCATCAGATCCACGCGCGAGGGGGCGAAGGAGCCCTGCCGTCGCCGTCCTTATTGGAATATCATGGTTTAGTTGATGTATCCATTTCTACTCGCATAATTGATGTTATGTTGTAGTTTAATTTAAAAAAAATCATCAAAATTGAAAACAATTCTTTGAATTTTAAAAAAGTTAATCAATTTGAAAAAGTTCATTCATTTCGAAAAAAGTTCAAAAAATTTGGAAAAAAGTTCATTGATTTTTTTTTAAATTTCGCAAATCAGAGAAAATTCATCAATTTAGAAAAAAAAACTTCACGAATTTGAGTAAAAGTTCATGAATTTCGAAAAAAAACTTTATCGGTTTTAAAAAAAGTTCACTAATTTGAAAGGAGTCGGCACATTTACGAAAAAGGATAAAGAAAGAAAAACAGAAAAACATAATAAAAACGGCAGGAGAAAAAACCATGAAATGACAGAACAAATAAAAGAAGTAAAAAAGCATGCATATCACAACCGATGGGATAGCGTAGTGGTTTGCGTTCTTTCCTTTTGTTCGGAGATATCATTGGATCTGCAATTTTTTGTGAGTTTGACAAAAAGAAATACAGAAGGAAAACTAACAAAAAAATTGTGAATATCATTGGATCGATCCTGTCAGCTGCAAATTTTTGTGAGTTTGACAAAATATATATATATATACTCTCCAAATATCCCATGTGTATTCATAAAATCCACATGTCCACAGTTGTCTCGTGGCTGAAACATTTTCCGCTTTTATTATCAGATACCCATTAGAAAACTATTGTACAAAAATGCAATGCGTTCTTTTGTCACTTTAGAAAATCATTCCAAGGAATCGAATGCCTAGAAATATTTTTTAAATATTGTGGCATTGTCATATCCAATGCATTTTACATTATAAGAGTAAATAAGTGTGATATACCCATAAACCATATTAAAAAATATATCGATCATATGTGACATAGCTAGCAATAATATACGACAAAATAAATAAACAGTTGCCATATTAAAAATATATAAAATTGATATAACAAGAAAACTAACAAAACTATCGACATGCCTAGAAATTTTTAAACAACGCACTAAATGAAAAATGATATAACCATCAGTTCTTTATACACAGCAGAGAGTATGTGATACGTACGATGAATATATCGTACAAAAGATGGCTATCCAGTAATTAGGATATAACGTCCATTTTTTTGTGGGAATAGAATACAACGTCCATACGAAAACTTGCGACTCAATGTAAATATTTTAAGAATTGAAGGTACATATACCCACAGATGTTTAAGACGTTTAAGAAAATTACAAGGTATTATATACCCACAATATGCGACCATACGTATGTGGGTATTTTTTTTTCATTGAGCCCAACATCGTGTATCTCCATCAGTTCTTCATACATAGTGGAGAGTATATAAGATACCTATGTATATCCTTTGAGCCCAACGTACCATGTATCTACATCAGTTCTCCATACGTATGTCCTTTGATTTTGTACATTTCTTTGGTATATCATTTCTACCTACCGTACCTTGAGTATATCAAGCATGTCGTCTCTACTAAGGTATATATTTTTATTTTGGAAAGAATCAATGGACGATCATGCATGGAAGGGAAGTTATGGATGTATGTATTGTTTGGAAACAAATGCATGCGTACTATTTTTTATGAGAAATCGTAAGATGCATGCATGGAGTAGTCTGTATACTTATGTACTGCATGTTGCTTGTTGACCAGATGCAACTTATTCTAGTGGTGCTTCCTTTTAACTGATAGTGCAGTTTAACAGCAAAAAAATGATGGTGCAGTTAGTAAGCCTCTCTTTTCTTATTGCGAGACAACTTCTTAACAGCTAGGAAAGTCAAGGACTTCTATAAATTGGATCGATGCGATGTAAGGAGGCGATGTGGGACTATTTAAGAAGAGAATGGACCTACAGCATAGTACACAACAAGACTTAGCACAGCTGGCTGCGTCATTATTCTTGAACAGGAGGCTCTGAGTTCGAATCTACATGCTTGCACTTAAATTTTTTGGGCCCGATTTATTGGCCAATCGCAGCATATACATACCTATTTTTGCTGGGCTCGTCTCGGCCAATTTATTGGGCCACCACAGCACACACACGAAGTTTTAATTTTGAGATGAACGAACAATCAAACATGCACAATATTTTAGGACCACCTCGGACATACATACGATATTAGCGGCTTGACCTCTATTAATAGGTATAGATATAGATATAGATTCCTATCAAGAAAGTGTGTTCTATCCATTTATAAAAAAAATCATTGTTTTGATTAATTGAAATTGATGCAATTAAAATATATTTTAATTACTCCTTGAAGCTTGCAAAAATCATAACTTAGTATCTATAAATTTAAATAATATATTTTTCCACTGTTTTACTTGTAACTAATGCAACGTCACACTGATGTTGTAATATATTTCTGAATATTACCACAAATAGTTATTCTGTTGAAATACCTACTCCCTATTACAACAAAATGGTTGTCTCGCGCAACGGAATTTGTTTGTCGCAATATCGATACCATATTGCGACGCCAAAGCAGTTTGTTGCAATAGTTAGCCACTTTTTTGCAACAATATTTGTAACTAATGCAACGTCACACTGATGTTGCAATATCCATTTGAATGTTGCCACAAATAGTTATTCTGTTGAAATACCTAGCCTCTATTACAACAAAATGACTGCCCTCATGAAATAGAATTTGTTTGTCGCAATACCACTACCATATTGCAACGCCGATACAGTTTGTTGCAATATGAGGCATGTATTGCAACAAAGCTAGACTTTATTGCGACGAAACTAAGTTATGGCAATATGTGCGGCCTATTACCACAACTGGAGAATTTGTGGTAATATTGCGTTTTATTGCAACAAAATGTAGTTGTAGCAATAAATTTTGTTGCAATAGACTGGAATCCTTGTAGTGAACATTGGTTTTACCATTTTCCCAACATAATAAACTTAATAAAATTTGACGCATAGGGAGTTTGCGCTACCTGAGGTTCGTACCACATATTATAGGGGGGCCAGTGCCGATGGTGTTGGTCCCAAACGGGCAGACTGCGGGGCCGCCTCGGGGAAACCCGAGGTATCTGGCATACCTGTAGGCCGACCTATCCGGACGTGACCTGAGACAAGATACGCGCGGCTACTATCAGGGTGTCGGCACGCCGGGAGGTCTTGCTGGACTTGTTTTACCATTGTTGAAATGTCTTGTGCACCGGGATTCCGAGTCTGATCGGGTTGTCCTTAAGATAAGAGGCTTTACCTCTGCTGATGGTGAGAGCTTGTGATGGGCTAAGTTGGAACACCCCTGCAGGGTTATGATTTTTCAAAAGTCGTGCCCGTGGTTATGTGGCAGATTGGAATTGGTTAATGTCCGGTTGTAGAAAACTTGACACAGGATCCGAAATAAAATACACCAACCATGTGAGTAACTGTGACCGTCTCTTTTGAATTTGAGAAGAGAACATGGTGGGGTTATGTTTGACTCGTAGGTAGTTCAGGATCACTTCTTGGTCATTAATAGTTTGTGACCATTCACGTAGATGTTCATATTCTTGTACTTGTAAGTTAGCCACCATACAATGCTTAGCGGCCGCTGCAACCTCTCCACTTAACCTCTCCATACCCATTAAGCTTTGCTAGTCTTGATACCCATGGTTATGGGATTGCTGAGTCCTCGTGGCTCACAGATTCTACAACATCAGTTGCAGGTGCATGTTTGCAGTGACTTGACGTGAGAGCGATGTTTAATTGTGTTGAAGTTCTTCTTCTTCTTCTTCTTCGTTAGTCTTGAGATAGGTTCCTGGTCGGCAGCCCAGGATAGCAGGATGGATGTCGTTGTGTTTTTCATGTGTTTTCATCTGTAGTCAGATGTCTTGTATTTGATGTGTTGTATTCATGTGGCTATTATATGACTTTCCTGTATCCCCCATATATGTATGTAATGGTACGATGTAATGATATCCATCTTGCTAAGCGCCCAAATGTGGTTGTGCCCCAATCACGAGTTGGCCACATGACCGGGATAGAATTGCATCTTGGGCGTGATATTGAGGGACTAATGTGTTTGTGAGAATTGCAGGATAACACAGGAAGAAGTCCCTCATTAATTCGGTTTTCCTACCAAAGATGACCCCTAAAAATGTATGAAGACATTGAAGTCTTTGGTGGTTCATGAAGACATTCATGTTGAAGACAATGACATGTGAAGACATTCATTTGAAGACAAAGGAGCACGAAGACATAGCTACTTCGTTGTTTCATTTTATTCTTACTTGAGTCATAGGAACCACCGATCTGTCAAGTGGAGTCCAAGTGAACAAAGTCCGGAAAACTGATGTGATGCTCAACCCAAATCCTATGTATTCGAGTGAAGACGATGAGAGAAAATCTTATCCTTAGTTGGACAAGTCAGCTTTACTTGTAGCCCAAGTCAACCTATCGCGTGTGTTGGAGATCTGACTGTTGGACACGTGTCGGTTCCCCAATGACCAAGTGTCATTTCAGATAAATCATGTCGGGTTGCCTAATACGTCTCCAACGTATCTATAATGTTTTAATGTTCCATGCTATTATATTATCTGTTTTGGATGTTTTATATGCATTAATATGCTATTTTATGTTATTTTGGGACTAACCTATTAACCTAGAGCCCAGTGCGAGTTCCTATTTTTCCTTGTTGTTGAGTTTCGCAGGAAAGGAATATCAAACGGAGTCTAAACGGAACAAAACTTTACGAGGATTTTTCTTGCACCAGAAGACACCCGGAGGACATGGAGTACAGAGGGTGCGCCCTGGGGGGGTAGGGCGCGCCCCCACCCTTATGGGCCCCTCGAGCGTCCACCAACCTATTTCTTTCGCCTATATATTCTCATATATTCCAGAAACACTAAAGGCACCATCAAAATCACTTTTCCACCGTTGTAACCTTCTGTTCTCCGTGAGATCCCATCTGGAGGCCTTTTCTGGTACTCTGCCAGTGTGGGATTCGACCACAGAGGGCATCTACATCAACCCTATTGCCCTTCTAATGAAGTGTGAGTAGTTTTCCACAGACCTACGGGTCCATAGCTAGTAGCTAGATGGCTTCTTATCTCTCTTTGATTCTCAATATATACCATGTTCTCCTCTATGTTCTTGGAGATCTATCTGATGTAATCTTCTTTTGTCGTGTGTTTGCCAAGATCCAATGAATTGTAGATTTATGATCAGATTATCTATGAATATTATTTGAGTCTTTTCTGAATTCTTATATGCATGATTTGATATCTTAGTAATTATCTTCGAACTATCGGTTTGGTTTGGCCAACTAGGTTGTTTTTTCTTGCAATGGGAGAAGTGCTTTGCTTTGCGTTTAATCTTGCGGTGCTCAATCCCAGTGACAGAAAGGGACATGACACGTATTGTATTGTTGCCATCGAGGATAACAAGATGGGGTTTTTGTTGGGGAACGTAGTATTTCAAAAAAAATCCTACGATCACGCAAGATCTATCTACCAGATGCATAGCAACGAGAGGGGAGAGTGTGTCTACGTACCCTCGATCCAACCCATCAAGCACCGAACGTACGGAGCCTCCGCATTCAGCACACGTTCAGCTTGATGATGTCCCACAAGCTCTTGATCGAGTAGAGCTTCACGGGAGAGTTACGTCAGCACGATGGCGTGGTGACGGAGATGATGAAGCTACCGGCGCAGGGCTTTGCCTAAGCACTGCAATGGTATGACCGAGGTGTGCTTCTGTGGACAGGGGCACCACACACGATTGGGAGAGATCAACTGATCAACTTGTGTGTATATGGGGTGCCTCTACCCCCCATATATAAAGGAGAGGGGAGGGGACGGGTCGGCCCTCTCTATGGCGCGCCCTAGGGAGTCCTACTCCCACCGGGAGTAGGATCCCCCCTTTCCCTAGTAGGAGTAGGAGAGGAAGGAAAGGGAGAAAGGAAGAGAAAGAAAGGGGGGCACCACCCCCCTCCTTGCCCAATTCGGACGAGAGGGGGAGGGGGCGCGCGGCTGCCCTGGCCGCCCCTCCTCTTCTCCCACTAGGGCCCATGAGGCCCATTTAACTCCCCAGGGGGTTTCGCTAACCACCCCCCCCCCCAGTACTCCGGTATATGCCCGAAACCTCTCGGAACCCTTCCGTGTCCAAACATTATCGTCCAATATATCGATCTTTATGTCTTGGACATTCCGAAACTCCTCGTCATGTCCGTGATCTCATCCAGGACTCCGAACTACCTTCAGTACATCAAAACTCATAAACTCATAATACTGATCGTCATCAAACATTAAGCGTCCGGACCCTACGGGTTCGAGAACTATGTAGACATGACCAAGACTCATCTCCGGTCAATAACCAATAGCGGAACCTGGATGCTCATATTGGCTCCTACATATTCTACGAAGATCTTTATCGGTCAAACCGCATAGCAACATACATTGTTCCCTTTGTCATCGGTATATTACTTGCCCGAGATTCGTTCGTCGATATCTCAGTACCTAGTTCAATCTCGTTACCGGCAAGTCTCTTTACTCGTTTCGTAATACATCATCTCGTGACTAACTCATTAGTCATTTGCTTGCAAGGCTTATTATGATGTGTATTACCGAGAGGGCCCAGAGATACCTCTCCGACACTCGGAGTGACAGATGCTATTCTTGATTTATGCCAACACCACGAACACTTTTGGAGACACCTGTAGAGCATCTTTATAATCACCCAGTTACGTTGTGACGTTTGATAGCACACAAGGTGTTCCTCCGGTATTCGGGAGCTGCATAATCTCATAGTCATAGGAACATGTATAAGTCATGAAGAAAGCAATAGCAGTAAAACTGAACGATCATAGTGCTAAGCTAACGGATGAGTCTTGTCCATCACATCATTCTCCTAATGATGTGATCTCGTTGATCAAATGACAACTCATGTCTACGGCTAGGAAATATAACCATCTTTGATCAACGAGCTAGTCTAGTAGAGGCATACTAGGGACATACTGTTTTGTCTATGTATTCACACAGGTACTAAGTTTCCGGTTAATACAATTCTAACATGAATAAAAGACATTTATCATGATATAAGGAAATAAAAATAGCATCTTTATTATTGCCTCTAGGGCATATTTCCTGCAGTCTCCCACTTGAACTAGAGTCAATAATCTAGATTACAAAGTAATGATTCTAACACCCATGGAGTCTTGGTGCTGATCATGTTTTGCCCTTGGAAGAGGCTTAGTCAACGGGTCTACGACATTCACATCCGTATGTATCTTGCAAATTTCTATGTCTCCCTCCTTGACTTGATCGCGGATGGAATTGAAGCTTCTTTTGATGTGTTCTGTTCTCTTGTGAAACCTGGATTACTTCGCCAAGGCTATTGCTCTAGTGTTGTCACAAAAGATTTTCATTGGACTTGATGCACTAGGTATTACACCTAGATCGGATATGAACTCCTTCATCCTGATTCCTTCATTTGCCGCTTCTGAAGCAGCTATGTATTCCGCTTCACACGTAGACCCCACCACGACGCTTTGCTTGGAACTGCACCAACTGATAGCTCCACCGTCTAATAAAAATACATATCCGGTTTGTGACTTAGCGTCATCCGGATTAGTTTCAAATCTTGAATCGACGTAACCATTTACGACGAGCTCTTTGTCACCTCCATACACGAGAAACATATCCTTCGTCCTTTTCAGGTACTTCAGGATGTTCTTGACCGTTGTCCAGTGACCCACTCCTGGATTACTTTGGTACCTCCCAGCTGAACTTATAGCAAGGCACACATCAGGTCTGGTACACAACATTGCATACATGATAGATCCTATGGCTGAGGCATAGGGAATGACTTCCATTTTCTCTCTATCTTCTGCAGTGGTCGGGCATTGAGTCTTACTCAACTTCACACCTTGTAACATAGGCAAGAACCCTTTCTTTGACTGATCCATTTTGAAATTTTTCAAAACTTTATCAAGGTATGTGCTTTGTGAAAGTCCAATGAAGCACCTTGATCTATCTCTATAGATCTTGATGCATAATATGTAAGCAGCTGCACCGAGGTCTTTCATTGAAAAATTCTTATTCAAGTATCCTTTTATGCCATCCAGAAATTCTATATCATTTCCAATCAACAATATGCCATCCACATATAATATTAGAAATGCTACAGAGCTCCCACTCACTTTCTTGTAAATACAGACTTCTCCAAAAGTCTATATAAAACCATATGCTTTGATCACCTCATCAAAGCGTATATTCCAACTCCGAGATGCTTGCACCAGTCCATAGATGGATCGCTGGAGCTTGCACACTTTGTTAGCACCTTTAGGATCGACAAAACCTTCTGGCTGCATCATATACAAATCTTCTTTGAGATATCCATTCAGGAATGCAGTTTTGACATCCATCTGTCAGATTTCATAATCATAAAATGCGGCAATTGCTAACATGATTCGGACAGACTTAAGAATCGCTACGGGTGAGAAATTCTCATCGTAGTCAACTCCTTGAACTTGTCGAAAACCTTTCGCAACAAGTCGAGCTTTGTAAACAGTAACATTACCGTCAGCGTCGGTCTTCCTCTTGAAGATCCATTTATTTTCGATGGCTTGCCAATCATCGGGCAAGTCAACCAAAGTCCACACTTTGTTCTCATACATGGATCCCATCTCAGATTTTATGGCCTCAATCCATTTTGCGGAAACCGGGCTCATCATCGCTTCCTCATAGTTCGTAGGTTCATCATGGTCTAGTAACATGACTTCCAGAACTGGGTTGCCGTACCACTCTAGCGCGGAACGTACTCTGGTTGATCTACGAACTTCAGCAGTAACTTGATCCGAAGTTTCATGATCATCATCATTAGCTTCCTCACTTATTGGTGTAGGAATCACTGGAACTAGTTTATGTGATGTACTACTTTCCAATTCGGGAGAAGGTACCATTACCTCATCAGGTTCTACTTTCCTCCCACTCACTTCTTTTGAGAGAAACTCCTTTTCTAGAAAGGATTCATTCTTAGCAACGAATATCTTGCCTTCGGATTTGTGATAGAAGGTGTACCCAACAGTTTCCTTTGGGTATCCTATGAAGAACCATTTCTCCGACTTGGGTTCGAGCTTATCAGGTTGAAGCTTTTTCACATAAGCATCGCAGCCTCAAACTTTAAGAAACGACAACTTTGGTTTCTTGCCAAACCATAGTTCATAAGGCGTCGTCTCAACGGATTTAGATGGTGCCCTATTTAACGTGAATGCAACTGTCTCTAAAGCATAACCCCAAAATGATAGTGGTAAATCGGTAAGAGGCATCATAGACCGCGCCATATCTAATAAAGTGCGGTTCCGACGTTCGGACACACCATTACGCTGTGGTGATTCGGGTAGCGTGAGTTGTGAAACTATTCCACATTGTTTCAAATGAAGACCAAACTCGTAACTCAAATATTCACCTCCACGATCAGATCGCAGAAACTTTATTTTCTTGTTACGATGATTCTCTACTTCACTCTGAAATTCTTTGAACTTTATAAATGTTTCAGACTTGTGCTTCATCAAGTAGATATAGCCATATCTGCTCAAATCATCAGTGAAGGTCAGAAAATAACGATACCCGCCACGAGCTTCAACATTCATTGGTGCACATACATCACTATGTATGATTTCCAGCCAATCTATTGCTCACTCCTCAGTTCCGAAGAACGGAGTTTTAGTCATCTTACCCATGAGGCATGGTTCGCAAGCACCAAGTGATTCATAATCAAGTGATTCCAAAAGTCCATCACTATGGATTTTCTTCATGCGCTTTACACCAATATGACCTAAATGGCAGTGCCACAAATAAGTTGCACTATCATTATTAACCTTGCATCTTTTGGCTTCAATATTATGAATATGTGTATCACTACGATCGAGATCCAACAAGAATAGACCACTCTTCAAGGGTGCATGACCATAAAAATATTACTTATATAAATAGAACAACCATTATTCTCAGATTTAAATGAATAACCGTCTTGCAATAAACAAGATCCAGATATAATGTTCATGCTTAACGCTGGCACCAAACAACAATTATTCAGGTCTAAAACTAATCCCGAAGGTATATGTAGAGGTAGCATGCCGACGGAGATCACATCGACTTTGGAACCATTTCCCACGCGCATCGTCACCTCGTCCTTAGCCAATCTTCGTTTAATCCGTAGCCCCTGTTTCGAGTTACAAATATTAGCAACCGAACCGGTATCAAATACCCAGGTGCTACTACGAGCATTAGTAAGCTACACATCAATAACATGTATATCACATATACCTTTGTTCACCATGCCATCCTTCTTATCCGCCAAATATTTCGGGCAGTTCCGCTTCCAGTGTCCAGTCCCTTTGCAGTAGAAGCACTTAGTTTCAGGCTTGGCTCCAAACTTGGGTTTCTTCGTGGGAGTATCAACTGTCTTGCTATTCTTCTTGAAGTTCCCCTTCTTTCCCTTGCCCTTTTTCTTGAAACTAGTGGTCTTGTTAACCATCAACACTTGATGCTCCTTTTTGATTTCTACCTCTGCAGCCTTGAGCATAGTGAAGAGCTCGGGAATTGTCTTCTGCATCCCTTGCATGTTATATTTCATCACAAAGCCTTTATAGCTTGGTGGCAGTGATTGAAGAACTCTATCAATAACACTATCTTCGTCAACTTTGCATCCAATTTGAGTCATATGATTGTAGTACCCCGACATTCTGAGCAAGTGTTCGCTGATAGTACTGTTCTCCTCCATCTTACAGCTGTAGAACTTATTGGACATCTCATATTTCTCAATCCGGGCATTTGCTTGAAATATCAACTTCAACTCCTGGAACATCTCATATGCTCCATGACGTTCAAAACGTCATTGAAGTCCCGGTTCTAGGCCGTAAAGCATGGCACGTGAGATGGAGTAGTTTTCAATGGTGAACATCTTATGTTGATCATATCTACTATATGATTCACGCTCGACCTTTCGGTCTCCAGAGTTCTGAGGCCATGTCTGTACATGCTAGGCTCGTCAAGTTTAACCCGAGTATTCTGCGTGTGCAAAACTAGCTTGCACCCGTTGTATGTGAACGTAGAGCTTATCAGACCCGATCATCACGTGGTGTCTCGGCACGACGAACTTTCGCAACGGTGCATACTAAGTGAGAACACTTGTACCTTGAAATTTTGTAAGGGGTCATCTTATAATGCTACCGCCGAACTAAGCAAAATAAGAAGCATAATAAGATAAACATCGCATGCAATCAAAATATGTGAGATGATATGGCCATCATCATCTTGTGCTTTTGGTCTCCATCTCCAAGGCACCATCATGATCACCATCGTCACCGGCGCACACCTTGATCTCAATCGTAGCATCGTTGTCGTCTCGCCAACTATTTCTTCCACGACTATTGCTACCGCATAGTGATAAAGTAACGCAATTACATGGCAATTGTATTTCATACAATAAAGCGACAACCATATGGCTCCTACCAGTTGCCGATAACTTTACAAAACATGATCATCTCATACAATAACGTATCACTCATCATATCTTGACCATATCACATCACAACATGCCCTGCAAAAACAAGTTAGACGTCCTCTACTTTGTTGTTGCAAGTTTTACGTGGCTGCTACGGGCTTAGCAAGAACCGTTCTTACCTACGCATACAAAACCAGAACGATATTTCGTCAAGTATGTGTTGTTTTAACCTTCACAAGGACTGGGCGTAGCCACACTCGACTCAGCTAAAGCTGAAGAAACTAACACCCGCTAGCCACCTGTGTGGGAAGCACGTCGGTAGAACCAGTCTCGTGTAAGCGTACGCGTAATGTCGGTCCGGGCCGCTTCATCCAATAATACCGCCGAATCAAAGTATGACATGCTGGTAAGCAGTATGACTAGTATCGTCCACAACTCACTTGAGTTCTACTCATGCATATCATCTACGCATAGACCTGGCTCATGATGCCACTGTTGGGGAACGTAGTATTTCAAAAAAATCCCTACGATCACGCAAGATCTATCTACCAGATGCATAGAAATGAGAGGGGAGAGTGTGTCTACATACCCTCGTAGACTGGGAGCAGAAGCGTCTAGTGACGCGGTTGATGTAGTCGAACTTCTTCTCCATCCAACCGATCAAGCACCGAACGTACGGAGCCTCCGCGTTCAGCACACGTTCAGCTTGATGACGTCCCACAAGCTCTTGATCCGGTAGAGCTTCACGGGAGAGTTACGTCAGCACGACGGCATGGTGACAAAGATGATGAAGCTACCGGCGCAGGGCTTCGCCTAAGCACTGCAACGGTATGACCGAGGTGTGTTTCTATGGAGAGGGGCCCCGCACACGGTTGGGAGAGATCAACTGATCAACTTGTGTGTCTATGGGGTGCCTCTACCCCCATATATAAAGGAGAGGGGGAGGGGAGGGGTCGGCTCTATCTATGACGCGCCCTAGGGAGTCCTACTCCCACCGGGAGTAGGATCCCCCTTTCCCTAGTACGAGTATGAGAGGAAGGAAAGGGAGAGAGGAAGAGAAGGAAATGGGGGCGCCACCCCCCCTCCTTGCCCAATTCGAACTAGAGGGGGAGGGGGCGCGCGGCTGCCCTGGCCGCCCCTCCTCTTCTCCCACTAGGGCCCATGAGGACCATTTAACTCCTTGGGGGGTTCCGGTAACCCTCCGGTACTCCGGTATATGCCAAAACCTCCCGGAACCCTTCTATGTCCAAACATAGTCGTCAATATATCGATCTTTATGTCTCGGACATTACGAGACTCCTCGTCATGTCCGTGATTTCATCCGGGACTCCGAACTACCTTCGGTACATCAAAACTCGTAAACTCATAATACCGATCGTCATCAAACGTTAAGCGTGCAGATCCTACGGGTTCGAGAACTATGTAGACATGACCGAGACTCATCTCCGGTCAATAACCAATAGCGGAACCTGGTTGCTCATATTGGCTCCTACATATTCTACGAAGATGTTTATCGGTCAAACCGCATTACAGAATACGTTGTTCCCTTTGTCATCGGTATGTTACTTTCCCGAGATTCGGTCGTTGGTATCTCAATACCTCGTTCAATCTCGTTATCGGCAAGTCTCTTTACTCATTCCTTAATACATCATCTCATGACTGACTCATTAGTCATTTGCTTGCATGGCTTATTATGATGTGTATTACCGAGAGGGCCCAGAGATACCTCTCCGACACTCGGAGTGACAAATCCTATTCTTGATTTATGCCAACACCACGAACACTTTCAGAGACACCTGTAGAGCATCCTTATAATCACCCAGTTACGTTGTGATGATTGATAGCACACATGGTGTTCCTCCGGTATTCGAGAGTTGCATAATCTCATAGTCATAGGAACATGTATAAGTCATGAAGAAAGCAATAGCAGTAAAACTAAACGATCATAGTGCTAAGCTAACGGATGGGTCTTATCCATCACATCATTCTCCTAATGATGTGATCTCACTGATCAAATGACAACTCATGTCTATGGCTAGGAAACATAACCATCTTTGATCAATGAGCTAGTCTAGTAGAGGCATACTAGGGACATACTGTTTTATCGATGTATTCACACATGTACTAAGTTTTCGGTTAATACAATTCTAGCATGAATAAAAGTCATTTATCATGATATAAGGAAATAAAAATAACATCTTTATTATTGCCTCTAGGGCATATTTCCTTCAGTTTTCATCATATTGCTTGAGTTAATTCCGCTACATCATGTCATCTTACTTAATGCGTTACTCTGTTCTTTATGAACTTAATACTCAAGATGCAGAATCGTTTCGGTCGATGTGTGGAGTAATAGTAGTAGATGCTGGCAGGAGTTGGTCTACTAGGCACGGACGTGATGCCTATATTCATGATCATTGCCTTAGATATCGTCATAACTTTGCACTTTTCTATCGATTGCTTGGCAGTAATTTGTTTACCCATCATAATATTTGCTATCATGGGAGAAGCCTCTAGTGAAACCTATGCCCCTGGATCTATTTTACATCTTATAAGTTTCCGATCTACTATTTTGCAATCTTTTACTTCCCAATCTATAACCAAAAACCCAAAAATATTTACTTTATAGTTTATCTATCTCTATTAGATCTCACTTTTGCAAATAACCATGAAGGGATTGACAACCCCTATATTGCGTTGGGTGCAAGCTGTTTGATTGTTTGTGCAGGTATTTGGTGATTTGTGTGTTGTCTCCTACTGGGTTGATACCTTGGTTCTCAAACTGAGGGAAATACTTACTCTACTTTGCTACATCACCCTTTGCTCTTCAAGGGAAAAACCAATGCAAGCTCAAGAGGTAGCAAGAAGAATTTCTGGCGCCGTTGCCGGGGAGATCTACGCCAAGTCAAGACATACCAAGCGCCCTTCACTAAACCCTCATCTCTTGCATTTACATTATTTTTCATTCGCCTCTCATTTTCCTCTCCCCCACTTCTAAAATGATTTTCGAAAACATTTGACTTTTCTTCGCCCTTTTCCCAACCATCTTTCTTTCTTTGCTTGGTTGTGTTCTAGAACGTTTGCGTTGAACTCTCACTATGAGCAACGCTGCTACTCCTCCTTTGTCTCTAGATTTTGAAGTTCTTCACTTCAAACAAAAACAAGGAGAAAATTTAAGGATTCCTGGTATAGGATCTTAGAGTACTACCACAGTTGTACTGTAAGGGCGAATATTAAGGTTTTATTGCATAAATTTTACGTTGGTTTAACTATGCCCCTTAGGCAACTTTTGGATTTTGTTGTTAAGGTAAATTTTATTGAGATTGATGCCAACATTGCATATGACATAATAGAGGGTGTGGTAGGAACGCTACCCCCACAAAAGGCACGTAGTAATACCCAAGAGCAAGTACGAACTTTTGAAAAGTTGTGTGAAGTACAGAAAAATTTGGTTAATCTACAAAAATATTTTTAACCTCTTGAAAATATTAGTGGAAACCTGCACCGTTTGAATATGTTGATTCCTCTTTGCAATAAGGGGTTGGATGATCTAGATATAAACATCCCTGAAGATAATGGGAAACATAAAGAACCTCCCGGATTTGAGCATAACTCCACTAAAAGGATAAAAACCAAAGATGACAATACCTAGATCTATTTGCTTTCTATGCCTACCTAAGGGCGTTAAACAATAGCGCTTGTTGGGAGGCAACCCAACTTTATTTTTTTCTTTTTTTCTTTTTGGATCTGTTTTTCAAGTTTCACACATTATTACTTCTGTAGTAATTATGTTTTTGTGTTTTAATTAGTGTTTAAGCCAAGTAAGACCTTTGGGATGGCTTATGGTGATCGTTGATTTGATTTTGCTGAAAAGAAGAAACTTTTACGCCTAGTGCAGAAAATTCAATAATTTGCTGGAACGTAAAAACCTTCTGAAATTTTTATACAAAATTTATGTACAAATTCCCCACGTTGTCCTAATTTTTTAGAATTTTCTGTTGTGAAGTTTTCAAGTTTTGGGTAAGGATTTCATGGACTATGGAATAAGGAGTCGCAAGAGCCTAAGCTTGGGGATGCCCAAGGCACCCCAAGGTAAAATTCAAGGATGACCAAGATCCTAAGCTTGGGATGCCCCGGGAAGGCATCCCCTCTTTCTTCTTCATCCATCAGTAAATTTACTTGAGGCTATATTTTTATTCACTACATGATATGTGTTTTGCTTGGAGGTTCTTGTACGATATGAGTCTTTGCTTTTTAGTTTGTCACAATCATACTTGTTGTACACACCTTTTGAGTGGGACATGCTTCAATCGTGATTTATTAGAATACTCTATGTGCTTCACTTATATCTTTTGAGCTAGGAAATTTTGCTCTAGTGCTTCACTTATATAACTTTAGAGCACGGCGGTGGTTTTATTTTACAGAAATTGAAATATCTTGCTTCACTTATACTATTTTGAGAGTCTCTAAAACAGCATGGTAATTCGCTTGGGTTATGAATTTAGTCCTAATATTATAAACATCCAAAGGAGGTATAGTAAATACTTCCATATAAAAAGTGTGATTGTCTTGAGATATGAGGATGGTAATATTAGAATCATGCTAGTAGTATATGGTAGGGTTGAGGAAATAATTGTGTTAAGGTTTGTGATTCCCGTAGAACGCACGTATGGTCTCCTAAATGTGCAACCGAAACTAAATGCTTGTGTCTTGATTGTTCACCTTTGTGTGAAAGTTAGGGGCCCGCGATGGTTAACTCCTACCAACCTCCCCCCTAGGGGCATGCGTAGTAGTACTTTTTTTGAAGGCTAATAAATCTTTTGCTGTAAATATGTGAGTTATTTATGACTAATGTTGAGTCCATGGATTATACGCACTCTCACCCTTCCACCTTGCTAGCCACTGTCGTGCCGCGCAATTCTCGCCGGTGCAATAAACCACCTTATACCCTTCCTCAAAACAACCACCATACCTACCTATTATGGCATTTGCATAGCCATTCCGAGATATATTTCCATGTAACTCCACCGTTCTGTTTATTATGGCACGCATCATAATTGTCATATTGCTTTGCATGATCATGTAGTTGACATAGTATGTGTAGCAAGGCCACTGTGCATATTTTTCATACATGTCACTCTTTTAAACATCCCGGTACACTGATGGAGGCATTCATATAGAGTCATATCTTTGTTGTAGTATCGAGTTGTAATATCGAGTTGTAAGTAAATAAAAGTATGATGATCATCATTATTAGAACATTGTCCCATGTGAGGTTATCAAAAATAAAAGAGGCCAATGAAGCCCAAATAAATAAAAGAGGCCAAAGAAGCCCACCAAAAAAATAGGCCAAAGAGCCCAAAAAAGAGAGAGAAAAAAATGGAGAGATAAAAGAGAGAAGGGACAATGTTTCTATCTTTTTCCGCACTTGTGCTTCAGAGTGGCACAATGTTCTTCATGATAGAGAGTCTCCTATGTTGTCACTTTCATATACTAGTGCGAGTTTTCGTTATAGAACTTGACTTGTATATTCCAACGATGGGCCTCCTCAAATGCCCTAGGTCTTCATGAGCAAGCAAGTTGATGCACACCCACTAGTTTTCTTTTGAGTTTTCATACACTTATAGCTCTAGTGCATCCATTAAATGGCAATCCCTACTCGCTCACATTGATATCAATTGATGGACATCTCCATAGTCTATTCATTTTCCTAGTTGATGTGAGATTTTCTCCCCACTTTTGTCAATTACCACCTTCTATTCCACCCATAGTGCTATATCCATGGCTCACACTCATATATTGCGTCAAAAGTTAAAAAGGCTGAAGCGCGTTAAAAAGTATGAACCAATTGCTTGGCTAACACCGGGGTGGGCATGATTACCTTGTCTTGAGAAGAGGGAGCATAATAAGACTATATGTTGGTGCAAACGACACCTATGGGATCACTAGAATCCCTTCTACGGTTGCCAGGCGCGAGGTTGTGCAAAGAGAGGGTCTAAGAGTCAGTACAAGGATCGTTTACCCAGGTTCGGGCCGCGAGAATGCATAATACCCTAGTCCTGCTTTTGTGTGTATTTGAGTGTTCTTGAGTTCTTGAACTAGCTACGGTGCATGTCCAGCCCAAAAGATCTGAATCTTCCTCCAGTATGCCTCGGGCCTCCTTTTATAGTCCAAAGGGGCTGCCAAAGTGGCACACAGGAGGTGGAAAGGTGTAAACTGCACAGGCTTATCTCATGCCATTACGGGACAAGACACATTAAATGCGCTACTTAGGTGTCCACTTGCTTTATCAGGGATGGAAATGAGGCTCGTCCGTCCGTGGCCGCTCCGTCTGGTTGCGACGTGCGTCCAGGCCAGCGGGGCAGGCAGCTGAGATGGCATGGTGGTAGGGTCTTCACGAAGATCTGCATGCCACCATGCAGGTGCTTGACTTGCCGGACCAGGAACCACGTACCGCCACGTGGGTATCTGCCTGGCTAGTGGGTCGGCCGCCGAGCTGGGACGACGATGGGGCTGAAGGGCTTGCCGCGGTCCTGCGTCTGTTCTCGGCAAGGGTCTTGCCGGGGCCTCCGCGAGCGTCCTCGGCAAGAGGCTTGCCAGGGCTTCTGCGAGCGTCCTCGGCAAGAGGCTTGTCGGGGCCTCGGGGTATCTTCGGCGAGGAGCCTTGTTGGGGCCTCGTGGGCATCTTCGGCAAGGAGGCTTGCGATTGCTTTGTCATCTGGTTCTCATATTGGGAGTCATAGACCTTTGTCTTTACGAAGATCTGCATGCCATCCCGTGGGCGCCTCCCGAGCCTTGGTTCCAACGCCGCTGATGATGTTGGAGCTCCTAGGCTCAAGGGTGGCTACAACGGAGGCGTTTGGGTGAGTTGCCCGTCAAGGGTTCTTGCCGGGGGTGCGCAGGCCGCCCCGGCAAGAGACTTGTCGGGGGAGAGCCTGTTTTCTTGCTTGGCCTTCTCGCGCCACCGTCTTGGCGTTCCTCTGGTAACTTGTGTCTCTGGCTTCCCTCCTCTGCTTGGTTATGTGTGGTCGCAGGCGTGGCTCTGACTACCCGTGCACAAGTAAGGGGTATAAAAGAGCGCCCCTACTTTTGTACACCGACAGGAGCCCCCTGGCCTGGGTTATACATAAGCGCGATGCGTTGTTGGGCTAGGCCTAGAACGGTGCACGGGCAGTGGGATTGGATCCTTTTTATCGCAGTAACTCCTCCGGTGGTTGCGCTTCCCCATGATTTGCGCCGACGTGGGGGTCGTGCGCGGGATGACCGCAGCATGCTCGCATCATCTTGTGGTTCCCACAATAAAGAGACGGTTCACGTTCTCCTCATAAAAAATAGAGGAAGTTGTGGGGGCATGGCTCATTCACTAAGCGGACACGGGTCGCCCCACGTTCACAGGGTGTGAAAACGATCGTACCTCGCGCCATCTGAACCCCGATCTTCTCGCCACGTGCCCCTCATGCATCAGGGAGGGCAGGCGGCGGGCGTAGAGGGTGCAAGCTTTAATGCCAGGGCAGGGGGGCCCCGGGCGCCGCTGATTGGAGCAGCGGGTCGGTCTTGTTTTCTTGTGCCTCCGGCGCTTGGACTGGTTGATTCGGGCGGTCGCCCTTCTATAAAGAGGGGGGGAGGGACGGCGCCTCTCACCCCTCCACTCATTCTCTTCCAGTTCGATTCCCTTCCTTCCCAAGATATGCCGAGAGGGCATGTCCGTGGCCATGCCTCTGCGGAGGCGACCAGGTCATCCTCCCATTAAAGGGCGGCCACGGTCAAGGAAGAATCGGATGCCCAGGACGAGGGTCATGCTGGAGGTAGAGGTGCCGGCCGGGGTCGTGGTCGGCGAGGCGGTCGAGGCAGAGGCGGACGAGGTCGGGGGACACCCGCGCCTTTATCATCTCTGTCTCCATCTCCTCCGTCGTCTCCTCCTGCCTCCCCACGTGGCCATGTGAGGGACACGACGCTGGAGTTCATCTTGCAACTGTGCGAGCCGCCGCGCAGTCACCTCCGTTTTCCTAAAGCGTTAGCGAGGGTGTTGGAGGTCGACCAGCCATCGAGGTTGAGGCTTCACATGGAGGGGTGTTGCCATGGCGCCCTGTGGGTGAACACCAAGTTCCTCGCTCTTCATGTAAAGCTCCTCCGCCAGGGGTGGAAGACCTTCGCGCGTGCCCACTGCTTGATGAAGGGGCACGTCCTCTACTTCAGGTTAGCAGAGAGCGATCTACTCTCCGTCAAGGTCTTCATGCGCATGGGACACAGGCTAGGGTGTTGTGCGGAGAGTTCGACCAACGACGAAAACTCCTCCCTCAGAGAGAGCGATGGGGGGGACAGCGATAACAACAACGAGGGCAGCAGGTGGGAGGATGACGGGTCCGACTAGGCGGCGGATACGCCGTCCCTGGGTGATGTCGACAGCACCATCATCTGTATCGCCAGCCCCTCGAACTTCGTGGGGTCGCCTCCTTAGGCGACTGGCGTTGGCAGGCCAGAGAAAAAGAAGAAGGTGGGTTGCGGTCGTAATGTCAGAGTACGCGGGCATCAACTCACGCATTGCCGGCCCACTTCCCCGTCTTTCGGCTCTTCTCCCGGCGCCATCATCGTCAGCCTTCTTCGGGACGGCCACCGGGATGTTCTCTTGGTGCTTTCTACTGCTCGCGCTTCGCCTAGGTGTTCCCTTTGCCCTTTGCCATCTTGTTCCATTTCTTGAGGAGAGGGACAAGAAAGGGATTACGGACATCTCATCTCTTTTTAGTTTTTAAGCCTACGGGCCTTTGTAAGAATTAGATCTTGTAACCCCCTCGCTCATGTATGCGTTCCGTATCAATTGTACTTGTTTACAACATATTAATGAAAAGAAGGGTGTTTTGCCGGGTTTCTTTGTGCGCGGGCAGGAGCCACACCAAGGAACGGATCCCTGTTATCTTAAGATAAACATTTTGCCCCGGCGACAGGCCTTGCCGTCCCCCCGGCTCCATAGCTCGACTGTATTCACGCCCTTGGCGGAAGTAGGAGCAGGGTAGGATTAGGCCCTTCGTCTGCTCCCTTCCCATCACACTACTAACGAGTTCCGGTCCAAAACAAAGTTTGTTGGACACAGGGAAAAAGGGAGCATGATGGCATAAGAGCGAACGAAGCCTCGTACGTTCAAGTTTTATACGGAAGTAAGGAGCGGGGGATGAAAGACTTATCAGGTCTTGTAGCTCCCGGCAACCTTATCTTGCCATGGCCTGACCTTTGGTCGTGCAGCCCCCGGAAACCTTGGTTTCGCTGAGGTCGGAGTGTTGGCTCATTCTCTTTCTTCCAAACAGCTCAACAGAAATGTCCACGCATCCTGCAAGCAAGAGGACGGAAAGGAAATAGATAGACATAAAGTCGACCTCTATGCTAGGGGTTAGCCGCCGTCAAGCACTATCAACCCCAACAGAGAAAGAGACTCAACCTATCATGCATGCTAAAACTTAGGGCGCCAGTGCTTCATTTATTTATGCCGAGGGTCTACGCCTGGCTTTGTACAAAGGGTTACATGCCTTGCAGGCAAGGCTTGTACAAAAGGGTGGCTTGCCGGGAATCCCGACAACCGCGCCTTACGGGTAAAACTTGCGAAGATGTTCGATGTTCCAGGAGTTACTCACTGTAATACCATCTTCGGTCTCCAGGCAGACTGTGCTAGGCCTGGTGACTCGTATTACCCGATAAGGGCCTTCCCACTTCGGCGTCAGCTTGTTGGAATTCTTGGCCGACTGAAGGTGCCGAAGAACAAGGTCGCCTTCCTCAAAACTTCGGGCATGAACCTTGCGGCTATGATAGCGGCTCAAGCCTTGCTGGTAGCGCATTACTCGCACAGCCGCCCAAAGACGATCTTCCTCGAGGAGCGTTGCGTCATCTTGGCGTAGCTGCTCTTGCTCAAGCTCATCATAAGCGAGCACTCGGGGTGACCTGTATGTGAGTTCCATGGGGAGAACTGCTTCAGCCCAATAAACGAGGGAGAAAGGTGTCTGGTCCGTGGCTCGATTTGGTGTCATTTTGATTGACCAAAGTATCGCCGTCAATTCATCAATCCAGTGCCTTCCGCACTTGTGCAATCTGTCAAAAGTTCTTGTCTGGAGGCCTCGTAGTACTTCAGCATTTGCCCTCTCCGCCTGGCCGTTGCTTCGAGGATGTGCAACAGAAGCAAAAGAGACCTTGTTGCCGAGGTCTTGAATATACTGCATGAAGGTGTGGCTTGTGATGTGTGTGCCATTGTCGGTGATAATTCTATTTGGTATCCCAAATCGGCAGACTAGGCCCTTGAAGAACTTGACAGCTGATTGCGCTGTCACCTTTCTCACTGCCTCCACCTCTGGCCACTTTGTGAACTTGTCGATTGTAACGTACAAGTACTCAAAGCCCCTGACAGCACGGGGAAAAGGGCCCAGTATGTTGAGCCCCCTGACCGAGAATGGCCAGGAAAGAGGGATTGTTTGGAGAGCTTGAGCTGGTTGATGAAGCTTCTTTGAATGGAACTGACACGCTTCACACTTGGTTACTAGTGCCATTGCATCCTGGAGGGCAGTGGGCCAGAAGAAAACTTGCCGGAATGCCTTGCCAGCAAGAACCCTTGACCCTATGTGGGAGCCACATATGCCTCTGTGTATCTCTGCCATCACCTCCAGTCCTTCCTCTCAGGGAATGCACTTCAATTTCATACCGTTCGGCCTTTTCTGTACCAGACATCGTCGACAAACTGGTACATGATGGACTGACGGGCTACTTTCTCCGCTTCTTCCTATTCCTAAGGAAGCTCCCCGGTTTGGAGGAATTGGACGGTATGTTGTGCCCATGCCGGAGCCTGGGGCTCGACAGCAAGGACCAAAGGCATCTCCTCTGCCACGGGAGCGATTGTTTACACGGTCAGGGCTTGATGCCCTGCCGGAGTATGTTGCCCCATGGCAGGCTCAGCATCCCCGGCAACATCTTTGCCGGCGACACCTAGGGGCTTGGTGGGAAAGTACTTGTTGGGGCCTGATTTTCTTCGCTTGTTCTGCTCGGTCAATGGTTGATGGCTGAGTTAATCGAAGCACAAAGGTACCTGGTTCCACAGGCAGTTTGAGGGTGGCGCGCTTTGACAAGTAGTCGGCGATATCATTCTCCGCTCGGGTAACATGCTCTACTTGTATACCGTTAAAACGCTCCTCCAGCTTCCTCACTTCATCCACGTAGGCCTCCATCAATGGGCTCTGGTAATCTTTGTTAACTTTCTTGACGACAAGCTGCGAATCACCTCTGACGATGAGCTTCTTGATTCCGATGTCTGCCGCGATCCAGAGACCAGCAAGTAGTCCCTCGTACTCGGCAGTGTTGTCCGTTGACATCTCCCTGGGGAAGTGCATCTGGACCACATACTTGAGGTGCTCTCAGGTGGGCACAACGAGCAGCACACCAGCACCAGCGCCTTGCAGCGAGAAAGCCCTGAACATTTTCTTGGCCTAAAAAAACATATTTTGAAAAATGCATATTTTTTCTAATTCGAATAAAATAGCAATAAAATCCAAATAAAATTATTTATTTGATTTTAACATTTTTCCTCCAATGTTTCTTTTATTTCGGAGAAGTCATGTTATCTCCTCTCATATATTTTGATATGAAATATTTCAGAGAGAAAATAATTTAAAATCAAATGGTCCTCTTTTCAATATTTCAGAACATTTCAAATATGAAAATAATAAAATCCCCAACTCTCTTCGTGGGTCCTTGAGTTGCTTAGGATTTTTAGGATCAAAACCAAAATGCAAACAAAATATGATATGCATGTGATGATCTATGTATAACATTCCAAATTGAAAATTTGGGATGTTACAAACCTACCCCCCTTAAGATGAATCTCGCCCTCGAGATTCAGGTTGGCTCGTAAATAGGTGTGGGTGGTCCTGGCATAGATCATCCTCTCGTTCCCAGGTGGCTTCGTCTTCTGTGTGGTGGCTGCACTGTACTTTGGAGAACTTGATGACTTTGCTGCGGGTAACTCTGTCGGCAAACTCGAGGATCTTAACGGGCTTCTCCTCGTAGGTCAGGTCGCTATCTAACTGAATTGCTTCCAGGGGCACTGTATCACGTAACGGAATATCGTCCATCTCTGCATGACACTTCTTCAACTGAGATACGTGAAACACATCATGAACTCCGGACAAAGTCTCGGGCAACTCCAGCTGATAAGCTACTTCTCATTTGCGCTCTAAAACCTTGTACGATCCCACAAATCTAGCTGCCAATTTACCCTTAACTCCGAAACGCTTAACTCCTTCAAGCGGAGATACTCGAAGATACGCTCTATCTCCAACTTCGTAGGTAACCTCCTTGTGTTTCGTATCGGCATAACTCTTCTGCCTAGACTCGGCTACCTTTAAGTCTGTCGCGGATCATCTTGACCTTCTCTTTCGACTCATTGATCAAATCGGGTCCAAATAACTGACGGTCTCCAACTTCATCCCACATTAACGGTGTTCTGCATCTTCTTCCATACAAAGCCTCGAAAGGGGCCATTTGCAAACTAGTTTGATAACTGTTGTTGTATGAAAACTCTTCGTACGGCAAGTTATCATCCCAGCTGGATCCATAATCGAGTGCACAAGCTCTCAGTGTGTCCTACAGAATCTGATTGACTCTTGTGATCAGTCCATCTATCTGTGGATGAAAGGCTGTACTGAATTCTAGCCTAGTACCTAAAGTCTTGTGCAACTGCTTCCAAAACTTTGAGGTAAACTGTGTTCCTCTATTTGATACAATGGTCCTCGGAACTCCATGCAGACATACGATCCTAGTCATGTATATCTTGGCTAACTTAGCACTCGTGTAAGTGGTCTTCACGGGGATGAAATGAGCTACCTTCGTCGGACGATCAACTATCACCCAAATAGAATCATACCCTGAATGTGTCCTGCGTAGTCCCGGGATGAAATCCATTCCAAGTTTGTCCCAGTTCCATTCAGGTATGGGCAATGGCTGTAATTACCCTGCTGGTTTCTGATGTTCAGCCTTGACTCTCTGACAAACGTCACACACTGCTACATACTCAGCAATGTCCTTCTTCATTCTGGTCCACCAGAAATTCTGCTTCAAATCCAAATACATCTTAGTGTTGCCTGGGTGAATGGAATACGGCGAGTCATATGCCTCCTGGAGTATCAACTTCCTACTCTCGGAGTCACTAGGCACATAGTTACGCTTTTCAAACCAGAGTGTCTCGTTTTCATCTTCACGAAATCCTTCTGCCTTTCCTTCGGCCATTCTCTCCTTGATTTCTGTGATCTCTTGGTCCATCTTATGGGCTTCTCAAATCCTTCCCAATAATGTGGACCGAATTTCCAATGTGGCAACATAACGTCTAGGTACTATTTCCATCTGCAAAACCCTAAGATCATCGACTAACTCCTGGGGTAAACCTCCGGAAATGATTGTGTTAACATAACTCTTGCGGCTTAGAGCATTTTCCACGACATTGGCTTTTCCTGGATGGTAATGCAACCTCATGACGTAATCCTTTATAAGCTCAAGCCATCTCCTTTGCCTGAGATTCAACTCCTTCTGTGTGAAGATATACTTCAAACTCTTACGATCCGTGTATACATCACAACGGTTTCCGATAAGAAAATGTCTCCAGGTTTTGAGTGCATGCACTACGGCTGCTAACTCCAAATCATGCGGAGCATAATTTAACTCATGTGGTCGAAGCTGACGTGAAGCGTACGACACAACTCTTCCGTCTTGCATGAGAACACCTCCAAGTCCTTGACGAGAAGCGTCACAATATACTTGGAAATCCTTGCGTATATCCGGAAGAATCAGCACTGGGGCTATAACCAAGCATTTCTTCAGCTCCTGAAAACTGGCCTCACATGCTTCGGTCCACTTATACTCAGTCTCCTTCTTCAACAGTTCCGTCATGGGTTTCACAATCTTTGAGAAATTCTCAATAAATCTCCAGTAATATCCTGCGAATCCAAGAAAACTGCGAATATCGCCAATTGAGGTGGGTGCCTTCCATTCTGTGACTGCCTCAACCTTGGAGGGGTCTACGGATATACCATCTCCTGATATGACATGTCCAAGGAATTCAACTTCCTTCAACCAAAACTGACACTTACTGAACTTGGCGTATAACTGATGTTCTCGTAGCTTCTCGAGAACTAAGCGTAAGTGTTCCTTGTGCTCCTCTTCATTCTTGGAGTGTATCAATATGTCATCAATGAATACTACCACAAACTTATCCAAGAACTCCATGAATACCTTGTTCATCATACTCATGAAATAGCCAGGAGCGTTAGTCAAACCAATGACATAACTGTATACTCATAAAGCATGTAACTTGTGGTAAAAGATGTCTTGGGTATATCATGTTCTCGGATCTTCAGCTGATGATAGCCTGATCGCAAATTGATCTTAGAGAATACCTTGGCTCCGTGTAGCTAGTCAAGCAGATCATTGATCATCGGCAGTGGGTACTTATTCTTGATTGTAACCTCGTTCAGTGCATGATAGTCAACAACCATTCTCAATGATCCATCCTTCTTCTCGACTAGAAGCACTGGGGCTCCCCATGGCGATGAACTTGGTCGTACGTAACCCTTATCCATTAACTCCTTTATTTGCTTCTTGATCTCCTCCAGATCATTAGTGAGCATCCGGTATGGTCTCTTAGATATTGGTCCGGTGCCGGGTAATAGCTCAATTAAGAACTCTATGTCTCTATCTGGTGGCATGCCGGGTAACTTCTCCGATAATACATCAGGGTAATCCTTTGCAACAGGCACTTCTTCTTGAACAAATCCAGTGAGTGCATTCACATGCGCTTTCTTAGGTGTGTGCCTCGACACATACCTGATCCTCTTTCCTTCTGGGGTGGTGAGAAGAATTGATCTACTGGCGCAATCGATGTTTCCTCCAAACTTGGATAGCCAATCCATTCCTATGATCACATCCAAACCTTGGGTTTCCAAAATAATGAGGTCCGTGGGAAATACATGTCTTCCAATGGTCAATGGCACTCGATAGTATCCATGGCTTGCCATATACTCTGCTCCAGGGGAACTTACTAACATGGGCGTCCTAAGGGCTACGGTGGGCAACTGATACTTTTCCACAAAACCCCTTCATATGTATGAATGTGATGCACCAGTGTCAAAAAGAACAAGGGCAGTAAATGCATTAATCAAAAACTTACCGACTACTGCGTCGGGTGCTCGTCAATCTCCTCCACATTGATGTGGTTCACTTGTCCTCTGGTGAACGGGTTGGGCTTCTTTCCTGAGCTTCCATTTCCATTCCCATTCTTCAACTCGGGGCACTCGGTAGCATAGTGTCCGTTCTTCCCGCACTTGAAACATGTAATGTGACTCAGATCCTTCTTGGCGGGTGTTGAGAGAGTGGAGCGATTCTGATTGTTGCTTCCTCCATTCCCATTGCCATTCCTAGCACCACTGTGGTTGTGTGCATTCCCTCCATTATTAGAATGGCCTCCATGATTATGGGAGGGATGGTTGTGTCCTCCTGAGTATGGGGTAAAACGGGGCTTCTGCTGGGCTCCAGAGTTAAACTTCCCAGCTCCATACTTCCTCTTGCGATTGTCAATTTGTTGCTGCTTTCCTTCCAGCATAATAGCTTTGCCCACTAGCTCTTGATAGTTGTTGTAGGTTGCCAGCATTAGTTGCATACTCATCTCATCATTGAGTCCTTCTAGATACTTCTTCTGCTTCGTGGCGTCAGTGGACACATCATCTGGCGTGTAGCGAGCTAACTGCCTAAAGTCATCCATGTACTGCCCCACAGTACGGTTTCCTTGGCGCAAGTTGCGAAACCCACGCTTCTTCAGGCTCATGGCTCTTGCTGAGACACGTGCAGTGCGAAAAGCTTACTGAAACTAATCCCAAGTAATCATAGCAAGTGGGTAGGTGGCGGTGTAGTTCTCCCACCAAGCGACTGCTGGTCCCTCAAGCTGATGTGCAGCAAATTGCACTCTCTCTGCATCTGTGCATCCTGCAGTTGCTAGCTCTCTGTCTATCTTACGGAGCCAGTCATCTGCAACTATGGGCTCGGTGCTACTAGAGAACATCGGCGGTTGCAACCTTAAGAACCGGGTCAAGTTTTCATGGGGAGGTGGAGGAGGGTTGTTGTTGTTGTTGTTGTTGTTATTCTAGTTCTGGACAAGAAGTTGCATCAAAGTCATCTGTTGCTGGATCAACTGGGTGAGCTCAGGGGGAAACTCAAATCCGGGCTCATGTCTCGGAGGCATCTGAGGGGTTTAGAGGGGAGAGATTATAATAGAATGAGGTCTAGGGGAAATCACTACCCATATGCACATGAGACAAACAATTTCATATCAATCAATTTCAAACAAGAGCAAACAAGATCCTATTACAAAGCTAGCGAACGATCCTAACTAGTCAGATTAATACTAATGGTTACAGAGTGGTCATCTAATCACTGTCATCTGAAGACTCCATGATATTTGCTCCAGCTTCGTCTTCATAGTTACTTTCATCACTGTCAGTATCGTCTATCAGAATGTAGTTCTCCATAGTAATTCCTATCTCCGGTTCTGGCTTCACTGTGCCAGTTCCAACCTTCTTCTTCAGTGCTTCATTCTGCTCCAATAGTACGGCAATTTCCTCTTCATGTCCATCACGTACTGCCTTGAGTTCTTCTTCAAGTTCCGCATTTCGGGCTATCACCATGTTAGTCTTCTGCATAAGTGCGCACATCTAATTCTCGTAGTGTCGAATATGTTGGTCCATCTCCTGGATATAATCTGCAATAGATCTGTCCTTCCTGGTGCGTAGCATCTCCCACTGTTGGTCCTGACGTCCACAAATCTGGTAGATGGTGTCTTCAAGGTCCTTGTTGTAGACTTCACATATGCATCTAAATGTGATGTGGGCTTCTATACTCTTTCCCAAGCTCCATGTCAGTGCGTCAAATTCAGCTCCAGTGGCTCCGTGAATGGTGCAATAGTCCTCCCAGGTACACTAACTTTGATCTTCCAGCATTCCTCTTCCGATGATGTTGCGTAGAGATCTCCAGTGATACTTGGTATTCCAATGTGCAAGTATCTAGTGACGTCCTTCAAGTGCTTTCCGAATGGGGTGTCATCGTCTGGCTGAGTGAACTTGCTCACTGGGTCCGACATCTATACAGAGAAATAGAGAAGAATTAGAATGAGTAGAGAAGAAGTAGAATGAATAGAGAAGAACATCCTATGGCTTATCCTAGTGGTCGTGTCCTCCAGTCAACATGTGCTCTGATACCATCTTGTAGCGACCATGATTCCAATGAACCGAAGTCTCTCTGCTCAGTGTCCTCCCTGGATCGGTATGCTGACACACACAGTACTCGAGGATTTATAACAGAGGTTCAATCACACTTTATTAAATCAAAAATCCTCGAAGAGGCAATATCCATTACACGATAATGGCTGAAGGCCATCTAAAACAATAAAATGTGGAAGCTATGATGAGTAGTTGAGTCCATCCAACTCCACGACAAACATTGAGTGCATGACAACGAGCTATCACACCTTAATCCTCGTCTCAAAACTCCGCAACATGATACGTTGCAGCCATGTAGGTCAGCACATTGAATATGCTGGCAAGAACACATTGTAATGATAATGAGCAAAGCCTACAACTACATGCATATTTGGCTGGTGGAGGCTGTAAGTTTTATTTTTGGATAAAGCTAGTTTTACCCTACAACAAAGGAATGTAATTATTTAACTACCTTGTTAAATATTAAGCATGAACAATTGAGTACGGTTCCTCCATCTCAATCCCAAACCAAAGTCATTATTAACCCAATAGTTTAGTAAACAGATGAGATCGGTCCATAATTCAAATACCAGGATACTCAAGATGTCCATAACCTGGGACACGACTACTCATGAATAGTGTGTACACTCTGTAGAGGTTTGTGCACTTTTCCCCGCACGACTCGATCTCCTCCGTTTGATTTCTCGCACTACATGATGTTTGGGAAACGGATGACCGAGACATAGTCTTTCAGAAGCATTAACTCTTAACCCTGGGTAGACCGTACCACCTACATCCGCTACATCTGCTAGTCTACCACGGAAAGAGGTCACACAACATAGTCAACTATGCCAGAGCCCATAATGGCATTGTGGCTGCACAAAGAAGTTTCTAGGAATGAATGATATATGATCCCATTGAGCCTGGGTGACATTCCATAGGATAATCACACGGGTCCTCTAGGATTTCCTAGGACAACACTGGATTCTCCAGGTGCCCTGCAACCAATCCACCCAGATGTGTATTAAATTCCACCTTAAAGAATCCCTTAGTTGTTATTACACTCACAACTTTCATGAAATCACTCATACCAATCCACGTCTACGCATGGCTGAGCAATATGTAGCAAAGCGTATATTCCCTTGGGTTGATCTCAAGTCATTGGGTTCCTACCTCATAACTACAAAGGATCATATTATGTAACCAGTCCTACACATGCAAGTGTTTGAGGATACAACTGATGCAATGAAAACTCGGTATTGTAAAGTATGATCGAAGTATGAACTTGCCTTGCTGACGATCGCTGAAACCTAAAGACTCGTAGTAGCACGCTTGTAACACCCCGGATGTAACAATTCCATTTATGGAAATATAGTCTTCGTTGACTTAATCAATTCCATTTTGGGATCTTCTTTCATTTCGGGTTTCTTCGTTTTTCCGCGTGCGTGTGTGCATATCATCCATGTCATGTCATCATGTGCATTGCATTGCATTCGTGTTGTCACTTGCACCCGGTCGTGCTCGTCTCTTCCCGTTGTCCGTTTCGAGTTCCGACACTCACACGCGTGCCTGTGGCACCTCCCAGTCTTTCTTTTGTATGTGGCTATAGAACGTTATCGGAACGAGGTGAGACTTGTCGTACATTGTTGTTTTAGTATGTGGAGACCGCCTGTCAAGTTTCGTCGCATTTGGAGATCATTTGGTACTCCAACGGTTAACCTCGTGGGCTAAAAGCTCCTCTTCCTTTTGGCCCAACACCCCTCCTCAACAGCCCACTAACCCAGCACAACCACCCCATCCTCTCGCTCATCGGATCGTGGTCGTGTGGGCGAAAACCGCTCCCCATTTGGAGTCTCCTAGCTCCCTCTACATATAAAAAGGCCCCATCCCCTCCATTTTCGGGCGAAACCCTAGTCCAAGCCCTCCTCGCGCCGCCGGGCATGTCCGGACGCCACCGGACACGTCTGCCCGGATGCGCTCGGCCAACCACAGCCTACCACGTGGCCCGACCGCCGCCACCTCCACCCGCGCCGCCGCGGGCCCGCCGCGGCCCGTCTTCGGCCCCCTCGGCCCGTGCCTCACTGCGCCCGATCCGCCGTGCTCGGGCCTTGCCTCCGCCGCCGCCCTGTTGATCCGCCACTGGCGCACCCCGCCGCCGCCGCGCCCCGCCTCCATCGCCGGCGTGCCCCGCCCTCACCACACCGCTTCCGTCTGCCGCTGCGGCCGAAGCTCGCCGCCGGCCAGGCCCCGCCGCTCACCGTTGGCCTCTGCTCCGCCTCGACACCGCCGCCGGCCACCGCCACGCCGTCGGTCTTGTCTTCTCCAACTCCGGCCGCCGGAGCTCCGGCCGCCGGAGCTCCGGCCGACCCGATCCAGATCCAGTGGGATCAGATCCACCCGCTCGGAGATCCAAATGCCTCACCCCGTCCCGCATCGACCCATCCCGGATCTCCTTGTCCAGTTGACTTTCGGAGGGTTATTATTTCTTCTAAGTCCCAGATCTGCGTAATTTTGTTGCCTGCTTTGTAATGTGATAACTTTGTGCTCGGTGCTCCATTTTGCGCATATAATATGTCGAAATGTTCGTCTCATCGTGCTCTACATGTTAGCAGCAGTTTCATGCATGATAGGCATCATCTAGTTGACTTAAACTTCGTGGAAATAGTGCTTCGTGATGAAACTGTTTCAGCACTTGTTGTCTGTGTAAATTTGTTGGCATGTTCGTGGGCTAGTAACTTTGTGCATGTTGGTCCGAATGCGGTGAATGATATGTCCAGATGTTCATTGTGAAGTGCTCTACATGTTGTTTGATGTAGCATTCATGTTAGGTGTCATATTGCCATGTTTATCTCTGTTGCAAAAGTGCATTTGGCTGATAAGTTTCTGAACTTGTTATGAGATGATGTTTTGTCTTGCTAGTGCATGTTAATCCATGTGTCATATGAGCTAGGTGTCAACATGAGTTTTGCTCTTTGGAATGTCCTCTACATGATAGATTCATTTTCATGCCATGATATGTCTTGAGATGATTGTAACAAGCTTGTTAACATGTCATAGTGATGTTAAATTTCTGCTAAGTGTGAATCTGTTAATTTTTATGCCATGTTCCCATGATGCCACCGTCATTGTTGTGCATGTTTAGAGTTGTCCAAAGGGTGTTCCTTGAATTATATGTTATGCTCTAGCTATCCATGCTCTTGTTTGCCATTAGGAGTGGATGTAGCTTGTTGTTTTCATGCTCTCAAGATGCTATAAAATGTTTCTGTCAGCATGTTATCAACAAGTTCAGTTTTGCCACGAGTATAGCTAGTGTTCTATGCACCCTATGACAGTGTTCTTGCCATGAGTAGCTTCTCAAATATGTCTTCTTGATGTTGGTTATCTTGACATGCCATGCTATGCTTTGAGTTGAGTTGCACAAGCTTGCAAACATGCCTACTCGTTGTAATTTCTGCCATGCCTTGTAATTTTCACCAAGTCTGAGAATTCTGTAAATTTATTACAACTTGCAATGCTAGTTTAATTGTGTTCCAGCAAGGTTTTTTCTGTTAAGTTTGAGGGGTCTCTTGCATAGGTTAGGTTGGGCTAGACGTTAAGGGCTCGGTGATCGGTGTCCTTGCAGGGACCGGGCTAGTTAGGAAGTAAGAAGTACTTCCAGAGTTGTGACTCATGGAAAGTTTGATGCACGGTGGGTAACTCAGGTGGTATATCTAGCTAGTAGCCGTCTATTATTCGTCTTGCCGTGGTCTTGAAGAAGGTCGATAAATCTTGGTGTGAGCGTCCCCTCGACATGGAAGTGCTTGGTTCCTTCGAGAGGAGTGGTTTGCAGATACGCCTGGTCTTTGACGCGGAAGTTTACATCTTGATGATGGTAGTTGGTGTAGTTCTTCCTTCTTGACATGTCGGTCTTCAAACGTCTTCTAACCAGCTGCGTAGCTCTTCCTCCGTCTTCGGGTAGTCAAGTATGTTGCCAAATAAAGATGACAACTAACTTGTCCAAGTACTCCATGAAGTCTATGGGGTACGCAAGGTAGGTTGTGGTCTTGGTGGTGGTCTCGGTTGAGTATTGGCAAAGGTCTTCTTGACTTAGAGTCAAGGCTGTGGTCAGGATCTGACCATGTTGTGGCTTGGTGGGGCTTAAGGGTTTCAGGGGTTCCAGTGTGTGAGTGAACGTTTGTTATCTTATCCTTAAGCACAGTTTCTGAGATGCCAATAGCTCCATCTAGTACTCCAAACGAATAACCTTATACCACTAAATGCATCCTCTCGTATAGACCAACTTCAATCACCACTCATGCCATACATAACCTCATGACTCCCAAAAGGAGGTCTAACAAAATTATACATGTCTATGATCCCCAAACTCATGTATGTCTACCCCCTAAAATCCATGGGTAGATCATACAAGCTGCTAAGCTTGAATTAAACACCACAATCCAAGCGCTCAACCTGTTATTGCAAGGTTCAAGATAATGCATCTCTATTCTAAGGAAACACGTCATATGCCACTCCAAGATCTTGTTTCCTTCCTATAGATCAACTCCAACAGCCCGGTAACTTCCATCAATCACCACATAATCCAACAATTCTACAAATCCGATGTCTACGGTGTTCCACAAGATCTCAAGTCCCTATAATACCCAAATACTTGGAAGGGATGTGCATTATTATAGTAAGCTCACCAAATTCCCACCATCACGGTCAAGCAAACTCCAAGGTCATGATTATATAGATCCCTAAATCAACTCCGAGAAATAATCCAATCTCCTAGTTTACCATTCACCGAGAAACATGGTATCATGATCAAGATCAACAGTCTAAATCCAATTTACTCCGAACCATGCAGACATATCTAGCATCTATACCCAACCAGAATCACCTACATTTCCCCCAAGTTATCCTCAAAATGTCATCTATCTGCTATCAATATCCCCTGGCTAGGTCAAATCCTTATACCTCCAAGAATTTCATCTTGCAATCACAATTGCCCTGCAAATCCAAGTTACTCCAGGGTGATGAAAGTTACGCTACTCTATTAATCATGATCCCACCAACATGAAAACCTCACAATCCATCAAGGTCTCAGATAATTCCTCGAAGTCACTGATATAAAGCCACCAAGTCATCTGTCTTATATCCTCAAACTGGTCTATCTATGGCATTGTCAGTTCTTGTGCTATATTAGGATGAAAATGTGCTCACTCACTGCGTCCACTAGTTCCATTACGAACCCAGTGTTGTGCAACATTATAGAGGTTTAACTGGTTCTCTTGTAATTCTATGGGTTAGGCACATGGTTAAGGATTCGAGCTGGGGTATCTCGTGAAGTCTCAAAGGGTCTTGGAATGGGTTTCTAGTCTGGAGGGTTAAACATAATTCTACGGGGTTGCACTTGGTCATGGAGGTTGTAGCAGAGGTCTTCATTGTTAGTTGGTCGCCGAGTTGGAATCCTTGGTACTTCTTGTCTTGCTGGTCTTCAATTGAGGAGAGAGAAGAGAGGGAAAAAGTAGCATAGAGGAGGGGGATGCCTAAAGGGGGTTCTATAGTGCAAGTGCAAACAAACAGGTGCAAAAAAAGCCGAAACAAAAGAAACAAGGCAAGGAAGATGATATAGCCATGCACTTGTTGCCTAGGGCAAAAGTGCGACTTATATCAAAATACAAACAAATAAAAGCAAGCAACACACAATCATGGTTCTATTCGAACCATCACACGGACTCGACTGCGCATAGGGGGTACACGACTCATCCTACCCTAGGGGTTCTTGGACTCAGCAGTCGTGACTTGTGCCTCGTGCAGTCTTCTGAGTTTCTTCAGGTGTTGCTATGTCCTTGTAGTTGTTTGATGAACAATCCGGGTTGAGCCTGAAGAATCTTCAACAACTTCTCGCCTGATGAGGTGATGTGGTGAAGGTGCCTCCTTGTAGCTGGCATTGAGTTGGTATTCTCTTGTCTCTTTGATCATGACGATCCCTTGTGCCTTCTGGGGCGTCGAGTGTACCAGGTAGGCAATCCTTTATGCAATGATATTTACAAGGCATAATATAGGTCCAACATGTCGGTTACGTTGATGACGACTTCGACACCAAGAGCGGGGGACGAAGAGAACTGTTTTCCTGCTCACTATAGTGAGGCGGACCAAATGGCAAGGTTCTCATCCACCGGTGGTTGTCGATACAACAACGGTAGTGACAGGATTACTCTATTAGCGATGCCTATGATGATCTTGCTTATCATGTGCCCTGATCATCGTAGGCTAAGGTTGCACCATCTTCTAGGTCTTCATGTCCTCATCCTTCGAGGATGTATCTTTTGTTGGTATCATCTTGTTAAGGTGTCGCCAATCTTGTGTTTAGAAGAGGTGGGTGAGTGTTTGGCAAGGTGTACTTCTTCTAGATTATCCACGAGGATTTCAGGATATCCAGTGGTCATGGGGCATAAGGGTTCTAGCGACCAATAGTTTTGAAGGGGGGAGAGATTAATAAGGAAAGTATAGCCTAGTTTTCGAAAAAAACTGAGAAGGGAAGAGAAGTATAGATAGTTTTGAAAACTAGTAATAGTTTTGAAAATAATTTTACCCTAACTAACGAACATGCTAACTAAGGCTTCCTACAGTCAGGATGTCTCTGATACCAGCTCTGTGGGGACCCCGACTCATAAGTCGTGATCACCGAATGCACGTGTACAGTGATCCCAGAGATCAATTCTCGCTGAACACACAGAAGCTGAATAACAAGAGTCTTACATGTACACAAATACGACCATTATGGTCAAGTCTTGAGTATATCATTGCATCGGAAATCTTCAATAACAACTTGGACCCATGCCATCTGCCTTAACCCTACAGGCATTCTGACCAGGAAGCGTCCTAGCTCGCACGTTCGTCACCCAGAAATCTTCATCATATCATGTTCTTTCATGCTTGGCCAATAAAATAACCAGTGGAAAGCCAATGAGTACTTTGAATGTATTCGCAAGCAACCCATGTTTTTGGAACAAGTATGACAGGATATGAAATAGCACTAGATAGGATATGTTTGCAGAAAGCAAAGTTTGTGAGTGTAATGACATGAGCTATCTGAGGCATGCATCATAGGAAATATAGGTTACAGATATCAACATAGCCAAGTTATGATCTCTTCCATCTTTTCAAGTCCTATTGACTCAAATCAAATGGAGCTTCCACACTCACACACATACAAAGGGTTTCGCAAACATTGTACGTAGCCCAAGAGCGGTTACCCAACTGTCCTTGACCGTGGACACGGCTATTCGAATAGTTTTACACTCTGCAGAGGTTGCACACTTTACCCACTAGATCCGGGGAACTTCCGTGTCATCCACGACCCGCGGTACCTCAAGTACTCGGGGTAAGCACTCTATCACCATCTTTCCCTAGGAGACACTAATATGGAGTCCACTCGATTGGTAAAAAATCCCATGCCCCACATTTCACATCTTAAGATTTTTGGAGCCTCGCTCCCATTTCACATACCACGGGCACGGGGTACCAACGGTGTGTTCGGTGCCCTGTGAAAACAACCATGGTCGCCTATCCAAGCACGACCCCGTCCCGAGAGTGACCTCATGTCACTCCCGTCACTAGTAATGAGGGCACCATGCTAGTATCGGCCTAGGTAATCAATAATGCCCTTTGCCATATAAGGGTAGAGTGGTTGCGCATGTAAAGTTGGAATAACAGTCGCAACTTAAACCAATCCGTTTGAAAAACATCACACACACACTTGTCTCGGTACACCACTTCGTCATCAAGTGGTTACCCTTCTCATCATTTCCCTCGGGCATAAGTGTCACCCGATGGGGTTTTTGAAAGAGTTCCTCGAATGAACTATGCTTTCATTATTATGCATATCCCGTTCCACTAGCATAGCCACTACTATAGCAACCTATCTACTCTCACCGGCATGACCCTCATAAGAAGGTAGGGTCATGCACAAATGCAAGTATCAACGAGGAAGTATTGTGGCAAACCAACAAGAGGTTTCCACCTCTTCATGATTCCGTTGCAACAACAATATGGTGCTATATGACATGCATAAAAGGGGTTCCATAGACATGGTCAAAGGGCTGCTTGCCTTGTCCTTCCGAGTCTTCAAACCTTCTGGTCCATCTCCAAGTACTCTGTTTATTTCGTCAACTAACGATGGAAACAATCATAATAAGCAACACAGCAAAGCAAAAATAAAGGTGCTCTAAAAATAGGAGTTGGACTTTTCTAGGATACCTCTTGTCATAAGAAAAATGACCAAGGTGGTTTCATTGGAGTATGATCAATGGATGGTTTGGAACATTTCAATATGAGGCAAATAGGGGATTTGTGGATTTGCAAGAAGTGTATAGAAGAATTATTTTGGAAAATGGTCAGAGGCAACTATATAACAAGGAATGATTTTAGAAGCATCTAGGAGTTGGTTTCACTTGATTTGAAGTTCAAATGAATTTCCTAGGATTTTGCAAAGTTGACAATTATGAAGAAATGGCTCATTATTTTGTGGGGTACAGAAAGTATTAGGAAAAATGTTCTAAAACTAAGTTTTGATATAATAAGTATCTAGGAATTTGAACCATTGCATTTGGATCAAATTTGAGCTCCCTGTGATTTTCTAAAGTTCATCACAGAAATGGAAAAATGACATTTGCTAAATACTTGTGAAGACAAAGTCTCTGGAAAAATGTGCATGTTGCACCAACAGGTAGATCATGATTTTAGAAACTACCAGAAATTTGAATCATCAAATTTGGAGTTTATTTGAATTATTTATGGATTTTTGAAGTTCACTGAAAAAGAAAAAGACAAAGGATTTACCGAAATGGGCCGGATCTGGGAGGCGGCGGTGTGCACTGGTCGAGGTTTAGTAGCAGGGCGCCACTGGGCCGGCCCAGCGACTCGGCCGCACGGGGATGAGGAGGGCCACGCCGATGGCGTACTACGAGAGTACGCTTTCCCGCAGGGAAGGCGGTTCGGCTGGATCCCGCCTCCACTTAACCCGAGCGGGCCTGGCTGGACACGTCGGCCGAGGCTGACAGATGAGGTCGCCGGTCCAGCGGTCGACTTCTTCTTCCTCGCGCAGCCTCTCGTGCCGTAGGAACAGAGAGGCGAGGCCGAGCTCGTCCTCGGGAACCAGGGGCGCTGCTGCGGGTGCCCGGTGCACCGGCGAGCTCGGGGGACTGCGCCGCGCCCGCTCCCCACTGTCAGCACGTCCATCGGAGGGCGAAGGCGAGTGGGGCCATGGCCACGGCGGACGGTGCTCGGGCGAGACTCCGGGTAGGGCAGGGCAAGCACGGAGAGGAGATCTTGGTGCGCGGGGGAGGCTCCTTGGTGCTGTGGGTGTCCTTTGGAGCGTCCAGAGGGAGCGGGGAAGCAGTGAAGGCTCGGGTTGATCCGGGGCATAGCGGTGGCAACCCAGCCATGGAGGGGGCGGGAGACCACGAGGGAGAGAGAGGGAGTGTCCGAGAGGTTTCTGGGGGAGAGGGGGTTCTAACCAAGACGAGAGAGAGAATCAGGGTGGCTTAAATGGGCATGGCCGCGGTGCACCATGGGCGCGGTCCAGGCCATGCTCGGGCGAGCTCTACGGAGAGGCGAGAAGAGAGGATAAGGAGGGGACCGATAGCGAGGCGTGTCCCGGACGTCGAGGCGACCTCAACAGACACGCTTGCTCTACCCAATGCTGCCTGGGTGCCTCGGGAGGGCCGAGCTACAGTGCCCTGGCGCACTGTAGCGTGCTCCAGAGCGCGCATTTGGCCGGCAAGGGCGTCTCGTTGCGCCCTGGCCGTGTCCCCAAGTGTCCAACAGCCCTAGGGGGTAGTAAACAAGGTGGGCATGGCCTTGGATGCCCTGGTTACCCAATGGAAGAGGAGGGAGGTTGAGGAAGAGTGGAAATTGGGCTGTCCAGCAGAGTAAAAATGGGGTTTTCACCCCTCAATCATTGAGCTCTGGTCATGGGAGAGTTACTGGAGGTAGAAGGTGGCTAGGAGGAGCTGTGGTAAAAAGTTGAGCTTAAGGAGAATAGTAAAAGGGGGCAGAATAGTGGTTTTGGTAAAATGGTAGAAGGTGTTTGATGCAAATTTGGGCAAGAAAAATAACTCCACTTGACATGAGACTTAACAGGATCAAATGGCATATAGAAATAGGGCATTCCACCAAGTTTGAGCTCATTTGAAGAAACTTGCCAATGTAACTTTGGTGAACCCTAGAAATCAATAGAAAAGGATTTTCCAAGATTAAGTTAAGAAAATCATCCCTCCTTGATGCACCACTTGGTGTAGTGTCATCATTCGGGTTTGTGAGAATGTCCACAAACTTTGAGGCCCCAAGTAAAAAGTTGGCAATGTAGAGTTGTTCAAATTTGGATCTGGTCAGAAAGGGTTTTGGGGCACTTAGATCAAGTTATCCTTCTCCAAAACTTGTGCCGTTTGGCATAGATGATTATTTACATCATCTGAGCATGTGCACCAAGTTTGAGATCATTTGGACAAGTTTTGCAATGTAAAGTTGCTCAAACTTCAAAATGGATAGAATTGTTTTTGAGGGGATTAGATGATGTTTTCTTGATCTTCAAGGCATGAGGCTTTGTAAGATCATCAAGTATGTCATATTTGACATGATAGAATTTCCCTGGAATTATTTGAGAATATTTCGTTTGTAAATATTTCAAAAGCTTGAAATGTCCAGAAAGGGTTTTGGAAGGATTTGCCCAATATTTTGAACATGACCATGTGTTGAAACTCTTATATATGGACATTATATGTCCTAGGAGTCTCTCTGAATTTTTGCAAATATTTTTTAAATACTTAAATAATTTTAACCTATTAAAGACCATTTCTGGCCTAAAGAAAAAGCTTTTAAATAAAATATAAAAATAACTTTTAAAATTATAATTTTGTGGTTTATGGGAGTCCTATACCTAATAGGATTCAAATATGCTTTTGGAAGATTTTTCACACCATGAATAAGGTACTTGAAGTACAAACCTCAATTCAGGGGGTTTTGGAAAAAACTAATTTTAGAAAATATTATTTGGCCAAAATATTTTTATAAGAAAATACTATACTATCCTATACACATGGCATGATCATTGGGAAAAGGTTTTAGATCAAGGACATGAAGTATAAGAGTTAGAGGAATTATTTGATTTTTAGAGCGCTAGCAAACAGCAAACAGAAAACCAATCAAGCAAGGTCAAACCACTCAAAAGTGTTTGTCAAACCACATTTTAGCATGATTATTAGCTTAAGTGATGTGGCATGAAAATCAGGGTGTGACAAAGCTCCTCCTCCTTTTGGCCCAACACCCCTCCACAACAGCCCACTAACCCAGCACAACCACTCCCATCCTCTCGGTCGTCGGATTGTGATCGTGTGGGCGAAAACCGCTCACCATTTGGAGTCTCCTAGCTCCCTCTACCTATAAAAAGGCCCCATCCCCGACCGCCGCCACCTCCACCCGCGCCGCCGCCGGCCCGCCCCGGC
>LR738712.1:444862625-444923389 GCA_902687465.1 Secale cereale
CCTGGACGCGCCCGATCCGTCACGCTCGGGCCTTGCCTCCGCCGTCGCCGCGCCCCGCCTCCACCGCCGCCGCGCCCCGTCGCCGCCGCGCCCCGCCTCCACCGCCGACGCGCCCCGCCGCCACCACACCGCCTCCGTCCGCCGCTGCGACCGAAGCTCGCCGCCGGCTAGGCCCCGCCGCTCGCCGCCGGCCTCTGCTCCGCCTCGACACCGCCGGCAGCCGCCGCCTCGCCGCCGGTCCCGTCTTCTCCAACTCCGGCCGCCGGAGCTCCGGCCGACCCGATCCAGATCCGGTGGGATCAGATCCACCCGCTCGGAGATCTAAATGCCTCGCCCCGTCCCGCACCGACCCGTCCCGGATCTTCTCATCCCGTTGACTTTCGAAGGGGTATTCTTTCTTCTAAGTCCCAGATCCGCGTAATTTTGTTGCCTCCTTTGTCATGTGACAACTTTGTGCTCGGTGCTCCGTTTTGCGCATATAATATGTCGAAGTGTTCGTATCGTCGTGCTCTACATGTTAGCATTAGTTTCATGCATGATAGGGATCATCTAGTTGATATAAACTTCGTGGCAAGAGTGCTTCATGATGAAACTGTTTCAGCACTTGTTGTAAATTTGTTGGCATGTTCGTGGGCTAGTAACTTTGTGCATGTTGGTCCGAATGGGGTGAATAATATGTCCAGATGTTCATTGTGAAGTGCTCTACATGTTGGTTGCTGTAGCATTCATGTTAGGTGTCATATTGCCATGTTTATCTCCGTTGCAAAAGTGCATTTGGCTGATAAGTTTCTAAACTTGTTATGAGATGATGTTTTGTCTTGCTTGTGCATATTAATCCATGTGTCATATGAGCTAGGTGTCAACATGAGTTTTGCTCTTTGGAATGTGCTCTACATGATAGATTCATTTGCATGCCATGATATGTCTTGAGATGATTGTAACAAGCTTGTTAACATGTCATCGTGATGTTAAATTTCTACTATGTGTGAATCTGTTAATTTTTATGCCATGTTCCCATGATGCCACTGTCATTGTTGTGCATGTTTAGAGTTGTTCAGAGGGTGTTCCTTGAAGTATATGTTATGCTCTAGGTATCTATGCTCTTGTTTTCCATGAGGAGTGGTTGTAGCTTGTTGTTTTCATGCTCTCAAGATGCTATAAAATGTTTCTGTCAGCATGTTATCAACAAGTTCAGTTTTGCCACGAGTATAGCTAGTGTTCTATGCACCCTATGACAATGTTCTTGCCATGAGTAGCTTCTCAAATATGTCTTCTTGTTGTTGGTTATCTTCACATGCCATGCTATGCTTTGAGCTGAGTTGCACAAGCTTGCAAACATGCCTACTCGTTGTAATTTCTGCCATGCCTTGTAATTTTCACAAAGTCTGGGAATTCTGTAAATTTATTGCAACTTGCAATGCTAGTTTAATATTGTTCCAGCAAGGTTTTGGGCATGCTCTAAGTTCACGCTTATTAAGTATCATGTCTATTTCACATCCATGCCTTTTGTCTCCATGTTTGGGTGTTGTAGCATAATTTTTTCTTACTCCAAAGATGCCATGTTGCTGTAAACTGCAGTTTTGCATTGCATCTTGTTTTGCTTGTCGTTTGCAAACCGTGCATCCGTTTCCGGTGATCTTTATATCGATTTCAACCAAAATCTTCCAATCTATCCAGTGGCTTGCTTGGTTTCCCAAGATGAAGCCATTTCCATCATCTTCTCCTTAGGCTCGAGATCATCCTCATGCATACGCACATCATACTTGCACCCCGTGATATGACTTGCATCATGTTGTTTGTGCATTGCACCGTATTTGATATTGTGTCGTTGTTGTGCTCTTGTGTTGGGTAGAGCTGGGAGCCGATACCGAGTTCGAGGATCTTGTCGAGACTGAGTTCGAGGAGCCGTCTTACCATTCCACCAATGACTTACCAGGCAAGATGACCATTCCCCGATACCACTTCCATCTTTGCCTATGCTAGATGTTTCGTTCTTTTAGATATGCCTCGATACCCATTCCTGTTTATCAGCCCCCCCATTGTTGCCATGAAACACTCTAACTGCCTTCCTAGCAAACCGTTGTTTGGCTAAGTACGCATCGCTCAGCCCCTCTTATAGCGTTGTTAGTTGCAGGTGAAGTTTTGAAGATTGTTCCATGATGAACTTGTTGTTGGGATAACACAATATATATATATACCTGTTATAAACTAATGCACCTATATATTGGTAATGGGTGGAAGGCTAAGCCTTTCTGCTTGGTGTTTTGTTCCACTCATGCCACCTTAGGAACCGATAAACCGGTGTTATGTTCCTTGATTTTGCGTTCCTAACACGGTTGGGGTTTATGGGCCCCCCTCGATAATTCGCTCTATTTAAAGATTTTCCAGCAAGGCCCAACATTGGTTTTACATTTGCCTAATAAATAAACTTTGCATAGGGACTAGCTACCACATGGACTTAATTAACAACCCGGGCCAGTGCTCCTCAAGAGTATTGGTCCAAACTGGGGGTGCTGTAGGGCCGCCTTGGGGAAACCCGAGGTATCTGGTATAACCTATAGCATCACCCATCCGGTCGTGGCCTGAGACGAGATACGCGCGGCTACTATCAGGGTGTCGGCACACCGGGAGGTCTTGCTGGATTACTTTTACCTTTGTCGAAATATCTTGAGCACGGGATTCCGAGAATACTTGGGTCTTCCCACTTTGGAGTTGCGACTCCCCAGATCGTGAGCTTGTGATGGGCTAAGTTAGGACACCCCTGCAGGGTTTGATCTTTCGAAAGCCGTGCCCGCGGTTATGTGGCAGATGGGAATTTGTTAATATCCGGTTGTAGATAACTTGACACCTTGTTCATAAGAATACACTACCTGTGTGAGTAACGGTGATGGTCTCTTTCCGAAGGGCTTCGGGAAGTGAACACGGTGTGGTTATGTTTGATCATGAGTAGCTAGGATCACTTCTTGATCAACTTGGCGATCGATGGCACTTGTTCACTTCTCGCTCTAAACTCGTAAGATAGTGCTAGTGCTTGCTGCAAACACTTTTATAGCCTTTCCACACCTAAGGCTTTGGTAGTTTTGATACCCGGGAACGGGATTGCTGAGTCCTTTGTGGCTCACAGATTCAACACACACCAGATGTAGGTACCGCTAAGAACAATGCAGGAGAGGGTTTAGAACTTCACTGTGAGTTCGATGAAGAGAATGGACGTTATTATGTTTGTTATCCCGACGATCAGTAGTGGCTCTAACTAGGAGGATCCGGCCTTGTGTTTTATGGCATCTTTCTCTTTTGGATTTTCGTCCGTAGTCGGACCTTGTGTTATTTGGCTGATGTATGCTATTGAATTCAGTGTGTGACGTGGCGAGTGTAAGCCAACTATCCTTTTCTATTTCATCCCTGAATTTTACATGAGATGTGCAAAGATACCATATTTGAGATCATTCTAGTATGCGCTTTTGTCTTTAAGTCATGCATCGACACGTAGGAGACATAGTCGCATACTGGGCATTACAACGCTTCACACTTCGGGAATTCTATCGCAATCAAACAATAGTATACATAAGCAACCATGCAACAGAATCGAAGAACAGATCACGAAAGACTTCGAAAACAAACGAATCACTCTTGCAACTGAAAACAATTTCTAACAGTTCCAACAATAAATGAATTTGGCTTATCAGAAAGTTTAGGTCAAGAGCTTCGATTTGCAAAAAGAAACAACTCAAACAGAGTTACGAAACTCAAACTACGATCAAAAGAATTTCGAAATCAAATCTGCTTGAAACCAAAAATTTAAATTCTCAAAACCTTGTTCAAGTTGATTAAACAGAAAGAGGGGCTCGAGACGAAGATTTTGGCGTTGGTTTCACTGGATTTGTACGAACGGTTTAGAAACGGCGAGGGTTTGACGTTCAGGGGCTAATCTGCGATAAAATAATCATGGATAGGTCCCTGGCCAAAAAGAAAATAAAAAGAAAGAACTACGCTGCGAACGTTCGTTAACAGAGGCGAACGGACGAACTTATTCGTTAAAACGAACTAACGATTGAACGCTCGCTAAATAAGCTAAACCGAAGAAACCAAAGAAAAACCGAACTGGTCTATATAAAAAAACAAACTAGGGTTTCTAATAAACTGATCTAAAAAAACGGCGGTTTTACCTCGCGGGTCGGGTTCAACTCGCGGGTCGGCGGCGGCTTCCGGCGGTGGGCGGCGAGTGTGGACAGGGGCGGAGGTGCGGCAGTGGCGACGGCGGCGGCTTAGCGGCAGCGGCAGCTTTGCGGGGGTGGCGCTCGGGGCGGCGCCCTTTTAAAGGGGGGCGGCGGCGTTGCCTTGGTGGAGGGGCCGGCCCGGGGCGCAGTCCTGCCCGGACTCGCCTCGGCGTCCGAGCCGAGCATGGCGGCGGCGCGGGAGGAAGGCAGCGGCGGCTGGGCCGGCTGGGCCTTCGGCCCAGTTCGGTCCGAAAGGATTTTTTTTAAACACGAATTTCACCGAAAAGGAAAAATCCTAAATAATATATAAAAATTCTAAAAATGACAAAAACATATTACACCGTCTAAATGAAATATTTAGAACAATGTGAACATTTTCTTGGCCTAAAAATGCAAATTTTGAAAAATGCATATTTTTTTTTCTAATTCGAATAAAATAGGAATAATATCCAAATACAAATATTTATTTGATTTTAACATTTTTCCCTCCAATATTTCTTTTATTTTGGAGAAGTCGTATTTTCCCCTCTCGTATATTTTGATATGAAATATTTTGGAGAGAAAATAATTTGAAATCAAATGATCCTCTTTTCAATATTTGAGAAAATTTTAAATATGAAAATAATAAAATCCCAACTCTCTCCGTGGGTCCATGAGTTGCTTAGGATTTTTAGGATCAAAACCAAAATGCAAAAAAAATATGATATGCATATGATGATCTATGTATAACATTCCAAATGGAAAATTAAAGATGTTACACACGTCCAAGATTAGTAGACCGATTCCTGCCTGCATCCTACTATTACTCCACACATCGACCGCTATCCAGCATGCATCTAGTGTATTGACTTCATGGAAAACGGAGTAATGCATTCAGAACGATGACATGATGTAGACAAGATATGTTTATCTACGGCGTTAGATATGGATCTTGTCATTTTATCCTTAGTGGCAACGATACATACGTGTCGACTCCCCTTCAGTCACTGGGATCAAGCACCGTAAGATCAAACCCACTACCGGGCACATCTTCCCATTGCAAGATAAAGAGATCAAGTTGGTCAAACAAAACCCAATATCATAGAAGAAATACGAGGCGATAACCAATCATGCATATAAGAGATCAAAGAAACTCAAATAACTTGCATGGATATAAAAAGATAGGTCTGATCATAAACTCAAAGTTCGTCGGATCCCAACAAACACACCGCAAAAAGAGTTCCATCATATGGATCTCCAAGAGACCATTATATTGATAATCAAAAGAGAGAGAGGAAGCCATCTAGCTACTAACTACGGACTCGTAGGTCTACAAAGAACTACTCACGCATCATCAGAGAGGCACCAATGGAAGTGGTTAACCCCTCTGTGATGGTGTCTAGATTGGATTTGGTGTTTCAGGACTCTGCGGCGACTACATGAATATTTCATCGACTCCCCTTGGGTTTCTTGAATATTGGGGTATTTATAGAGCAAAGAGGCGGTCCGGGGGGCACCCGAGGTGGGCACAACCCACCAGGGCGCGCCTAGAGCTCCTGGCGCGTCCTGGTGGGTTGTCCCCTCCTCGGGACTCCCCCCAGGTGCCACCAGGGCCCATAGTGTTCCTTATGGTCCAGAAAAAATCTCCAAAAAGTTTCGCGGTGTTTGGGCTCCGTTTGATATTGATTTCTTGCGATGTAAAAAACATGCAGAAAACAGCAACTGGCACTTGGCACTATGTCAATAGGTTAGTACCAAAAATGATATAAAATGACTATAAAATTATTATAAAACATCCAAGAATGATAATATAACAACATGGAACAATCAAAAATTATAGATACATTAGAGACGTATCAGCATCCCCAAGCTGAACTCCTACTCGTCCTCGAGTAGGTAAGTGATAAAAACAGAATTTTTTGATGTGGAGTGTTGTTTATCAAGTCATATCATATCTATTTCTTTATAGCATGGACATTTGGACTTTTATACGATTCAAAGCAATAGTCTAGTTTTTACATAAAAAATTAGATACCCAAGCATATCAACAAGCAAGCATGTCTTTCAAAATATCAATGCTAAAATAAGTTATCCCTAGCCCATCATGCTCTATCATTGATCCATTCATGAAACACATTCGCATATTAGTTACATCCAATGCTCAAGTACGATCATAGTGTTTCCTAGTTGGTGCTTGTAAGAGAAGATGGAGACTCAAATTCAAAAATAAAAATTGCATAAGTAAAAGAAAGGCCCTTTGCAGAGGGAAGTAGGGATTTGTAGAGGTTCCAGAGCTCAAAGCTTAAATTGAGAGCTAAAAAAATTGGGAGGTATACTTTTCCCACCAATGAGAATGACTTGAGGTTCCCAACACTTTCATTCTAGATATATCATAGGCGGTTCCCAAACAGGAAATAAAGTTTTTTCCTTTTCCACCAAAGTTTCACAAGCCATGGCTAGTCGAATCCACGGTTGCCTTCCATACCAACACTTTCCAAGGAATTTATTATTTGACAACATAAAGTAAATTTGTTTTTCATTTTTGGGACTGGGCATCCCTAATACTTTGTCGAACTCTCATGCAATGACAAGTGAATAAACACTCAGCATGAGAATAACACATCCAGCATGAAAAATATCGGCCACCCCTCACCGCCTCGCGAGCGGTACGGGCACACAAAAGGGAAATTTATTTTGAAAATTAGAGATGACACATACAAATTTTCTTAGAACGGCAAGGAAATACCGCATATAGGTAGGTATGGTGGACTCATATGGCAAAACCGGGATAAAGGATTTGGATGCACAAGTAGAGATCATACTTAGTGCAAAATGAAGGCTAGCAAAAGACTGGGAAGCGACCAACCATGAAACAAATAATCTCATAAGCGAACATTGAGCATAAATAACACCGAATAAAGAACCACAAGTACGATATAATTTCCTTGCATAATTATTGACTTTCGTGCTTGCATAGGGAATCACAAACCTTAACACTAGTATTCTTACTAAAGCACAATTACTCATCAACATGACTCACATATCATATCATCATGTCTCAAAATATTACAAGGAATCAAGTTTATTTTTTCCAATGATCTTCATGACATTTTTTGCTTTATCCTTCTTGGATATCTATCACTTTGGGACTAATTTTCATGTGTTGCTTTTCATAAGCTCAAACAAATATAAGTGAAGATCATGAGCATATTTTTTTTTAATTCATTCTCTAAAAATAATATAAGTGAAGCAAGAGATAAATTCTTTAAAATTTACTAACTCTCAAATAGATCTCAGTGAAGCAAGATAGTATTTATTAAAAAATACTTAGCACACCGTGCTCAAAAAGATATAAGTGAAGCACTAGAGCAAGTCCTAGCTCATAGAAATTTAAGTGAAGCATAGAGAGCTATTTTAACAAGTCATGGCATAATTTTGGCTCTCTCAAATAGGTGTGTGCAGCAAGGATTGATGACTTAAAATGAAAAATAATACAAGCAACGACTCATATCATACAAGATGCTCCAAGAAAAACACATATCATGTGATGAATAAAAATATAGTTTCGAGTGAAATATCGATAGTTGTTGGAAGAAAGCGGGGATGCCACCCCAAGCTTAGTTGGTTGCTCATTTCTGGATAAATAGCTTGGGATGCCGGGGCATCCCCAAGCTTAGGCTCTTACATCCTTCATCCATCGTAGGATAACCCAAAACTTGAAAACTTCAATCACACAAAACTTCAACAAAACCTTCATGAGATCCGTTAGTCTAAGAGAGCAAACCACTACTATAAGTATTGTATCAAACCAGTTCATATTTTGTTTTTGTATTATATCTACTATATTCCAAATTTTCTATGGCAAAAACTCATCAAAGAAAAGCATAGAGCCATCAAAATAAGCACACAGCACAAAGAAAACGGAATCTGTCAAAAAACAGAACAGACTGTAGTAATCTGGAAGTTTCGAAAACTTCTAGAACTCTAAAAATCTTGAAACAAATAGGGCCACGTGAGAAATTTGTATATTAATTTTATGCAAAAAGAATCAACTAAAAATCACTTTTCTGTAAAAAAAAATGAGAATTTTTCTCGTGAGCGCAAAGTTCCTGTCTTTTTCAGCAAGATCAAACAACTATCACACAAGAAGATCCTATCGGTTCTACTTGGCACAAAGCCACAAACACTAATTAAAACACAAAAAACGCAATCATACCAGTACCACAATTGTGTAAACACTCAAGAACAGCAAGCAAAAAGCAAAAATAGATTTTATTCATTGGGTTGCCTCCAAACAAGTGCTATCGTTTTATGCCCTTAGCTAGGCATAATACCAAGATTTCAAGTATTGTCATCATTGTCTTCAATTTCCTTAGGGGTATCATTATCATGGGGTTTTGTAAATACAACATAAAACATATTATCCATGGAAACTTTAGCAATCCTTAGTTGGTTCTCATCATAACCCCTTTGATTTCCAGGAACAATCCAAGAGTAATGTTGGTTAACATTATTGAAAACATGTTGGATTATATCTAAAACGAGGACTTCTTTCATAAGATTCTCATCAAAGATTCTATTATCCCCAAGCAAATGTCTTAAAGCATAATCAATATTGTAAACAATTTCATCTATCACGGGTTTTTCAGGATTCATACCATAAAAATCTAAGATTTCTCTAGCTTCTCGTATTATGTAATCAAATTCATTCATAAGGACAAGAGTAGCTAACTTTTTGGCTCTAGGATTCTTTATTTCGGGATGCTCAAAAAATAATCTTTGCAAAGTAGGATGAGTGCGGATAAATTTACTTTCAAGTTTCAGAACTAGTGCTGAAATAGTATCTGCATTAGATCTAGTAGTTTTAAGTATAGGAGCATCATCAAGGCTCAGATTTCCAACACAACTGAAAAAATCTTGGATACGTTCTTTTCCCATAACGTTCCCTTGACCCAAGATAAAAAGTTTTAGCATCCAGATTGCTTGTACGTCCAATTTTAGGAGTAAGGCCATCATCTATTGGTGCCATACAGAAATTACTCATGATTGCAAGCAAAGAATAGACCTGCCAAGAGAACGGCGAACGAAAAAGAGAGGCGAATAAAACGGCAATTTTTTGTGAAGTGGGGGAGATGAAAACGAGATGCAAATGGAAAATAATGTAAATTGCGAGGAGATGAGATTTGTGATTAGGAACCTGGTATATGTTGAAGGTGCTCCTCGGCAACGGTGCCAGAAATTCCTTTTGATGTCGCTTAAACCTACGTTGGTTTTTCCCCATAGAGGAAGGGATGATGCAGCACAGCGGCGGTATGTATTCCTTCAGATGTGAAACCAAGGTTATCGATGAAGGAAATATGCTCTAGAGGCAATAATAAATATGTTATTTGTATTTCCTTATATCATGATAAATGTCTTTTATTCATGCTAGAATTGTATTAACCGGAAACTTAGTACATGTGTGAATACATAGACAAAACAGCTTGTCCCTAGTATGCCTCTACTAGACTAGCTCATCGATCAAAGATGGTTATGTTTCCTAGCCATAGACATCAGTTGTCATTTGATCAACGAGATCACATCATTAGGATAATGATGTGATGGACTAGACCCATCCGTTAGCTTAGCACTATGATCATTTAGTTTTACCGCTATTACTTTCTTCATGACTTATACATGTTCCTATGACTACGAGATTATGCAACTCCCAAATACAGGAGGAACACCTTGTGTGCTATCAAACATCACAATGTAACTGGGTGATTATAAAGATGCTCTACAGGTGTCTCCGAAAGTGTTCGTGGTGTTGGCATAGATCAAGAATAGGATTTGTCACTCCGAATGTCGGAGAGGTATCTCTGGGCCCTCTCGGTAATACACATCATAATAAGCCTTGCAATCAAACGACTAATGAGTTAGTCACGAGATGACGTATTACGGAATGAGTAAAGAGACTTTCCGGTAACGAGATTGAACTAGGTATTGAGATACCGATGATCTAATCTCGCGCAAGTAACATACCGATGACAAAGGGAACAACGTATGTTGTTATGCGGTTTGACCGATAAAGATCTTCATAGAATATGTAGGAGCCAATATGAGCATCCAGGTTCCGCTATTGGTTATTGACCGTAGATGAGTCTCGGTCATGTCTACATAGTTCTCGAACCCGTAGGGTCCGCACGCTTAACCTTTGATGACGATCGGTATTATAAGTTTATGACTTTTGGTGTACCGAAGGTAGTTCGGAGTCTCGGATAAGATCACAGACATGACGAGGAGTCTCGGAATGTCCGATACATAAAGATTGGTATATTGGACGACTATGTTTGGACACCGGGAGGTTTCGGGCATATACCGGAGTACTGAGGGTTACCGGAACCCCCCCCCCCGGGGGAGTTAATGGGCCATAGTGGAACGGGAGAGGAGGCGGCCAAGGTGGGGGCGCGCCCCCCACCAGCCCAATCCGAATTGGGAGGGGGTTCGGCCCCCTTTCCTTCTTCTTCCTCTCCTCCTTCCTTCCTCTCCTACTCCTAATAGGGAAAGGGGGGAATCGTACTCCCGGTGGGAGTAGGACTCCCTAGGGCGCGCCATAGAGAGGGTCAGCCCCTCCCCTCCCACTCTCCTTTATATACGGGGGTAGAGGCACACCATAGACACACAAGTTGATCAATTGATCTCTCCCAACCATGTGCGGTGCCCCTCTCCACAGAAACACACCTCGGTCATACAGTTGCAGTGCTTAGGCGAAGCCTTGCGCCGGTAGCTTCATCACCTCCATCACCACGCCGTCGTGCTGACGAAACTCTCCCGTGAAGCTCTACTGGATCAAGAGCTCGTGGGACGTCATCAAGCTGAACGTGTGCTGAACGCGGAGGCTCCGTACGTTGGGTGCTTGATCAGTTGGATCGCAAAGAAGTTCGACTTCATCAATCGTGTCACTAGACGCTTCCGCTTCCGGTCTACGAGGGTACGTAGACACACTCTCCCCTCTCGTTGCTATGCATCTAGTAGATAGATCTTGCATGATCGTAGGAAAATTTTGAAATACTACGTTCCCTAACAGTGGCATCATGAGCCAGGTCTATGTGTAGATGATATGCACGAGTAGAACACAAGTGAGTTGTGGACGATACTAGTCATACTGCTTACCATCATGTCATACTTTGATTCGGCGGTATTGTTGGATGAAGCGGTCCGGACCGACATTATGCATATGCTTACGCGAGACTGGTTCTACCGACGTGCTTTGCACACAGGTGGCTAGCGGGTGTCAGTTTCTCCAACTTTAGTTGAATCGAGTGTGGCTACGCCCGGTCCTTGTGAAGGTTAAAATGGCACATACTTGACGAAATATCGTTGTGGTTTTGTATGCGTAGGTAAGAACGGTTCTTGCTAAACCCATAGCAGCCACGTAAAACTTCCAACAACAAAGTAGATGACCTCTAACTTGTTTTTTCAGGGCATGTTGTGATGTGATATGGTCAAGACATGATGGGTGATACGTTATTGTATGAGATGATCATGTTTTGTAAAGTTATCGGCAACTGGCAGGAGCCATATGGTTGTCGTTTTATTGTATGAAATACAATCTCCATGTAATCGCTTTACTTTATCACTAAGCGGCAACGATAGTCATAGAAGCAATAGTTGGCGAGACGACAACGATGCTACGATGGAGATCAAGGTGTCGCGCGGTGACGATGGTGATCATGATGGTGCCTTGGAGATGGAGATCAAAAGCACAAGATGATGATGGCCATTATCATATCACATATTTTGATTGCATGTGATGTTTATCTTATTATGCTTCTTATTTTGCTTAGTACGACGGTAGCATTATAAGATGATCCCTTACAAAATTGCAAGATACAAGTGTTCTCCCTGAGTATGCACCATTGCGAAAGTTCGTCGTGCCGAGACACCACGTGATGATCGGGTGTGATAAGCTCTATGTTCACATACAATGGGTGCAAGCCAGTTTTGCACACGCAGAATACTCGGGTTAAACTTGACGAGCCTAGCATGTACAGACATGTCCTAGGAACACTGGAGACCGAAAGGTCGAGCGTGAATCATATAGTAGATATGATCAACATAAGATGTTCGCCATTGAAAACTACTCCATCTCATGTGATGATCGGACATGGTTTAGTTGATTTGGATCACGTGATCATTTATTTAGTAATATGATTAATTGAACTTTAATTTATCATGAACTTAGTCATGATAGTTTTTGCATATCTATGTTGTTGTAGATCAATGGCCCGTGCTACCATTCCTTTGAATTTTAATGCATTCCTAGAGAAAGCTAAGTTGAAAGAAGATGGTAGCAATTACATGGACAGGGTCCGTAACTTGAGAATTATACTCATTGTTGCACAGAAGAATTATGTCCTTGAAGCACTGCTGGGTGACAAGCCTGCTACAGGAGCAACCCCGGACGTTATGAATGTCTGGCAGGCTCGTTCTGATGACTACACGATAGTTCAGTGTGCCATGCTTTACGGCCTAGAACAGGGACTTCAACGATGTTTTGAATGTCATGGAGCATATGAGATGTTGCAGGAGTTGAAGTTGATATTTCAAGCAAATGCCCGGATGGAGAACTATGAGATTTCCAATAAGTTGTACATCTGTAAGATGGAGGAGAACAGTTCTATCAGTGAACACTTCCTCAGAATGTCTGGGTACTACAATCATATGACTCAACTTGGTTGCAAAGTGGATGAAGATAGTGTTATTGATAGAGTTCTTCAATCACTACCACCAAGCTATAAAGGCTTCATGATGAACTATAACATGCAAGGGATGCAGAAGACAATTCCTGAGCTCTTCGCTATGCTCAAGGCTGCGGAGGTAGAAATCAAAAAGGAGCATCAAGTGTTGATGGTTAAAAAGACCACTAGTTTCAAGAAAAAGGGCAAGGGAAAGAAGGGGAACTTTAAGAGAATAGCAAGACAGTTGCTACTCCCACGATGAAACCCAAGTCTGGAGCCAAGCCTGAAACCGAGTGCTTCTACTGCAAAGGGACTGGACACTGGAAGTGGAACTGCCCCAAGTATTTGGTGGATAAGAAGGATGGCAAGGTGAACAAAGGTATATGTGATATACATGTTATTGATGTGTACCTTACTAATCCTCGTAGTAGTACCTGGGTATTTGGTACCGGTTCGGTTGCTAATATTTGTAACTCGAAACAGGGGCTATGGATTAAACGAAGATTGGCTAAGGACGAGGAGACGATGCACGTGGGAAATGGTTCCAAAGTCGATGTGATCGCCGTCAGCACGCTACCTCTACATCTACCTTCGGGATTAGTTTTAGACCTGAATAATTGTTATTTGGTGCTAGTGTTAAGCATGAACATTATATTTGGATCTTGTTTATTGCGAGATGGTTATTCATTTAAATCTGAGAATAATGGTTGTTCTATTTATATGAGTAATATCTTTTATGGTCATGCACACTTGAAGAGTGGTCTATTCTTATTGGATCTCGATCGTAGTGATACACATATTCATAATATTGAAGGCAAAAGATGCAAGGTTAATAGTGATAGTGCAACTTATTTGTGGCACTGCCGTTTATGTCATATTGGTGTAAAGCGCGTGAAGAAACTCCATAGTGATGGACTTTTGGAATCACTTGATAATGAATCACTTGGTGTTTGCGAACCATGCCTCATCGGCAAGGTGACTAAAACTCCATTCTCCGGAACAATGGAGCGAGCAACAGATTTGTTGGAAATCATACATACTGATGTATGTGGACCAACGAGTGTTGAAGCTCGCGGGGGGTATCGTTATTTTCTGACCTTCACTGATGATTTTAGCAGATATGGGTATATCTACTTGATGAAGCAAAAGTCTGAAACATTTGAAAAGTTCAAAGAATTTCAGAGTGAAGTAGAGAATCATTGTAACAAGAAAATAAAGTTTCTACGATCTGATCGTGGTGGCGAATATTTGAGTTACGATTTTGTTCTTCATTTGAAACAATGTGGAATAGTTTCACAACTCACGCCACCCGGAACACCACAACATAATGGTGTGTCCGAACGTCGTAACCGTACTTTATTAGATATGGTGCAGTCTATGATGTCTCTTACCGATTTACCACTATCGTTTTGGGGTTATGCTTTAGAGACAGCTGCATTCACGTTAAATAGGGCACCATCTAAATCCGTTGAGACGACACCTTATGAACTATGGTTTGGCAAGAAACCAAAGTTGTCATTTCTTAAAGTTTGGGGCTGCGATGCTTATGTGAAAAAGCTTCAACCTTATAAGCTCAAACCCAAGTCGGAGAAATGTGTCTACATAGGATACCCAGAGGAGACTGTTGGGTACGCCTTCTATCACAGATCTGAAGGGAAGATATTCGTTGCTAAGAATGGATCATTTCTAGAGAAGGAGTTTCTCTCGAAAGAAGTGAGTGGGAGGAAAATGGATCTTGATGAGGTAATTGTACCTTCTCCTGAATTGGAAAGTAGTACATCATAGAAACTAGTTCCAGTGATTCCTACACCAATTAGTGAGGAAGCTAATGATGATGATCATGAAACTTCGGATCAAGTTACTGCTGAACTTCGTATTTCAACCGTAGTATGTTCCGCGCCAGAGTGTTACGGCAACCCGATTCTGGAAGTCATGTTACTAGACCATGATGAACCTACGAACTATGAGGAAGAGATGATGAGCCCAGATTCCGCAAAATGGCTCGAGGCCATGAAATCTGAGATGGGATCCATGTATGAGAACAAAGTGTGGACTTTGGTTGACTTGCCCGATGATCGGCAAGCCATCGAAAATAAATGGATCTTTAAGAGGAAGACCGACGCTAACGGTAATGTTACTATTTACAAAGCTCGACTTGTTGCGAAAGGTTTTCGACAAGTTCAAGGAGTTGACTATGATGATACTTTCTCACCCGTAGCGATACTTAAATCTGTCCGAATCATGTTAGCAATTGCCGCATTTTATGATTATGAAATCTGGCAAATGGATATCAAAACTGCATTCCTGAATGGATATCTCAAAGAGGAGTTGTATATGATGCAACCATAAGGTTTTGTCGATCCTAAAGGTACTGACAAAGTGTGCAAGCTCCAGTGATCCATCTATGGACTGGTGCAAGCATCTCGGAGTTGGAATATACGCTTTGATGAGGTGATCAAAGCATATGGTTTTATACAGACTTTTGGAGAAGCATGTATTTACAAGAAAGTGAGTGGGAGCTCTGTAGCATTTCTAATATTATATGTGGATGACATATTATTGATCGGGGATGATATAGAATTTTTGGATAGCATAAAAGGATACTTGAATAAGAATTTTTCAATGAAAGACCTCGGTGAAGCTGCTTACATATTATGCATCAAGATCTATAGAGATAGATCAAGACGCTTAATTGGACTTTCACAAAGCACATACCTTGATAAAGTTTTGAAGAAGTTCAAAATGGATCAGTCAAAGAAAGGGTTCTTGTGTGTGTTACAAGGTGTGAAGTTGTGTAAGACTCAATGCCCGACCACTGCAGAAGATAGAGAGAAAATGAAAGTCATTCCCTATGCCTCAGCCATAGGATCTATCATGTATGCAATGTTGTGTACCAGACCTGATGTGTGCCTTGCTATAAGTTTAGCAGGGAGGTACCAGAGTAATCCAGGAGTGGATCACTGGAAAGCTGTAAAGAACATCCTGAAGTACCTGAAAAGGACAAAGGATATGTTTTTCATGTATGGAGGTGACAGAGAGCTCGTCGTAAACGGTTACGTCGATTCAAGATTTGACACTGATCCGGATGACTCTAAGTCACAAACGGGATATGTATTTTTATTAAATGGTGGAGCTATTAGTTGGTGCAGTCCCAAGCAGAGCGTCGTGGCGGGGTCTATGTGTGAAGCGGAATACATAGCTGCTTCGGAAGCAGTGAATGAAGGAGTCTGGATGAAGGAGTTCATATCCGATCTAGGTGTAATACCTAGTGCATCAGGTCCGATGAAAATCTTTTGTGACAACACTGGAGCAATAGCCTTGACAAAACACATCAAAAGACGCTTCAATTCTATCCGCGATCAAGTCAAGGAGGTAGACATAGAAATTTGCAAGATACATACGGATCTGAATGTTGCAGACCCGTTGACAAAGCCCCTTCCACGGGCAAAACATGATCAGTACCAAGACTCCATGGGTGTTAGAATCATTAATTTCTAATCCAGATTATTGACTCTAGTTGATGTTGGAGACTGAAAGAATATGCCCTAGAGGCAATAATAAAGATGTTATTTGTATTTCCTTATATCATGATAAATGTCTTTTGTTCATGCTAGAATTGTATTAACCGGAAACTTAGTACATGTGTGAATACATAGACAAAACAACTTGTCCCTAGTATGCCTCTACTAGACTATCTCATTGATCAAAGATGGTTACGTTTCCTAGCCATAGACATGAGTTGTAATTTGATCAACGAGATCACATCATTAGGAGAATGATGTGATGGACTAGAACCATCCGTTAGCTTAGCACTATGATTGTTTAGTTTTACTGATATTACTTTCTTCATGACTTATACATGTTCCTATGACTATGAGATTATGCAACTCCCAAATATCGGAGGAACACCTTATGTGTCATCAAACGTCACAACGTAACTGGGTGATTATAAAGAATCTCTACAGGTGTCTCCGAAAGTGTTCGTGGTGTTGGCATAGATCAAGAATAGGATTTTTCACTCCGAGTGTCGGAGAGGTATCTCTGGGCCCTCTCGGTAATACACATCATAATAAGCCTTGCAAGAAAATGACTAATGATTTAGTCATGAGATGATGTATTACGGAACGAGTAAAGAGACTTGTCAGTAACGATATTGAACTAGATATTGAGATACCGATGATCGAATCTCGGGCAAGTAACGTACTGATGACAAAGGGAACAATGTATGTTGTTATGCGGTTTGATCGATAAAGATCTTCGTAGAATATGTAGGAGCCAATATGAGCATCCAGGTTACGCTATTGGTTATTGACCTGAGATGAGTCTCGATCATGTCTACATAGTTCTCGAACCCGTAGGGTCCGCACGCTTAACGTTTGATGACGATCGGTGTTATGAGTTTATGAGTTTTGATGTACCGAAGGTAGTTCGGAGTCCCGGATAAGATCACTGGCATGACGAGGAGTCTCGGGATGTCCGGGACATAAAGATCGATATATTGGACGACTATGTTTCTAAATATATGTGACGGCCCCCCGAGTGGATCTTTGTGGCGGAGCGACGGGGCAGGTTGAGACAACGAGTTGAGAGGTGGCCTGGCCCTGGTCGTTGTCCGTGGTTGTTTCATAATAACTCATTTAACGAGTTTGGATATTTGATCTGAGTCTGACCGCTGGCCTATACGCACTAACCAGCTACATGGGAATAGATATGGGCCCTCGACATCGTGGTATCAGCCGAAGCCTTCTTGACGTCAGTGGCTAAGCGGCCCGCGCCGGGTTGGACCGTGTAATGTAACTTCCTTAGTAATGGAGGTTGCTAGGTCTGCTCACCGGCCGCGTACGCAACGTGCAGGTGTGCGTTGGGCGTGGGCCCGGACACCTGCGCGCTTAGGGTTTGGACCGGCGTGCTGACCTCTCTGTTGTGCTTAGGTAGGGTTGCGACGTGTTGATCTTCTGAGGCCGGGCATGACCCAGGAAAGTGAGTCCGGCCAAATGGGATCGAGCGTGCTGGGTTATGTGGTGCACCTCTGTAGGGAAGTTAATCTATTCGAATAGCCGTGTCCCTCTGTAAAAGGACGACCCGGAGTTGTACTCCGACCTCATGAAACTGGAACCGGATACTTAATAAAACACACTCAGATGAGTTCCAGATATAACTCGGTGGTTGCTCTCTCACAGGGTGATGCGCGGGAGGATCGCCGGGTAGGTTTATGCTATACAATGTTACTTGGTGAACTTACCATCTATTCTTTTCTACTGCTGCAAGACGGTGGCTGCGAGAAGCGATGATACTTGTTACTTTCCAGCTACTCTCTTCTACTGCTGCAAGATGGAGGTTGCCAGAAGCGTAGTCTTCGATTGGATTAGCTATCCCCCTCTTATTCTGGCATTTTGCAGTTTAGCCCACAGATATTACCCCCTTTACACAGATACCATTGCATATGTAGTGTAGATCCTTGCTTGCGAGTACTTTGGATGAGTACTCACGGTTGCTTTGCTTCCCCCTTTTCCCCCTTTTTTCTCCTTTCTCGGATGACGCAACCAGATGGTGGAGTCCAAGAGCCAGATGATCCCGAGGATGTTTCTATGTGGAGTTCGGCTTCGAGGAGTAGTTAGGAGGTCCCAGGCAGGAAGCCTTGCCTTTTCGATCGTTGTTACTTTTGTGCTAGCCTTCTTAAGGCAGACTTGTTTAACTTATGTCTGTACTCAGATATTTTTGCTTCCGCTGACTCTTGTGACGAGCTTTTGTATTAGAGCCCTCGAGGCCCCTAGCTTGTAATATAAAGCTTGTATTATTTTAATTTGTGTCTAGAGTTGTGTTGTGATATCTTCCAGTGAGTCCCTGATCTTGGTCGTACATATTTGCGTGCATGATTAGTGTACGGACAAATCGGGGGCGTCACAAGTTGGTATCAGAGCCGACTGCCTGTAGGAATCCCCCTTTCCTACTCCTTGGCCGAAGTCGAGTCTAGTCATTGCAAAACTTTTTCTAACATGGTTGTCTGGCTTACGGGCCCACGTCGCCATTGGATGGTATTATGATATTTTATTCCTCGACCTATACTCTGGGGTTCTGACCTCTCTTCTATTCGGGTTAAATGATTTTACTAATTATAACCCTAGGTTCTCGTTACTGCTTCCTCGCGGAGAGCCCCTTAGTCCAGATGATCGCTTGCTGCACCAGAAGATTCCGAAGATAATCTTCGAAGTTCTCTCGATACTCTGTGCCCGTCACTTTTGCAATCCAATACCACCGACATATCCCTATGGATAAATACATACACCTGTCAATCTTACTTTCATTCCCAGCTGCTCTTGTTATTAAAAGATGCTTCAAATTATTCTCCGACTTTCTAAGAATCCCTTGTGACACTGCTTCATAGGTCTTTGTTGCATGAATACCCCTATGAGTAATTTCTCACACTTATCGAGGATTCGTTCATCCTCAGTTGTTCATGTGTTTCACAAAATTCTTCGGAATACTATTTGGTTTTATGGAAATCCTCAACAGCCTAATGCTCCCGAATTCCTTGCCTTCCGGCATTATGGTTAATTCCATATTTCTAGCAATCTCTGTTGACATCCTTTGTCACTATCGTTTCGAGTCCCTTGATTCAATATTTTGTGAATGCTTGCAATCCTCAATAAGGTCCTAGAATTCATCCTTTCAGCTCAGACATCATCTTATACTTGAGTTGGATCTCGACCAATCAAATTGACACCGGCTGCACCCCTAAGCCTACTCAATTTTTCCATCCTTAAACAGAGCGTTTGCTTCTGATCCCTTGAATTGGAAATCATAATTCCTATGCATTTAAGCTTTGAATTAGTCAGTTGTTTCTATGATCCAATGCATTTGCATTGTTTCTTCCTCTGGTTGTGGGACGATGCTCACATCAGCTCCATTATGGACTGTCTAATCCTTTGTTGAACTATTATCCCACATTGTCCTTCATATTCTATAACTTCGTGAGCTTGTCCTCGGATACATAAATACCTTTGATAAATTGTATCCTTTGCTTTCTTAACCATGCTCTGCTTTCGAGCTGGTATAATTTACTCCTGAAGTTTGTGGTATATGTTCCTCAGATGTCCTGATGGGTTGAACCTATGCCCTATAAATTCGTGTGAACCCGAAAGATTTCACAGGTCATGCTCATCTGGTATTTCACCAGGTAAAACTTTCAACACTAATGCCATTTTCGAAATAAGAAGTGAATGAAAGGTTATGCATTTGCAGAAGTGGGAGTCGACCTTGAACCTTGTGTTCATGCCCATGGGCATGATGCAGATCTTATCATGAAAGCTTCTCATAGAAATAATTACCCCCTTGATATAAGTTCATCTTATATCTGGGATCAGGCCTTTTGCAATTGTGGTTCCAACCATGCTCTCCTTTAAATACCATTTCTCGTACAAGTTTAAGCACTTGTCTTCTGCAGAGCAATACCCCAGCCCAACCTCTACTTCGAGCTGTCGTCGAGAATTACCCACCTGTTATCTCGAGATTATCATGGAACTGCATAGCTTCTTATGAGTTCTTCATTATGTGTTACATTTTCACTGACTACAATTTTTCCTCGGGTTCTGAGTTGTTTGACACTCAAGGATACCGATAATTGAATCGAGTCTGCATCGCAATTAAACAACTCTTAGTAATCTTCTTTACTTACGAGTTTGTAGTCGATCCGTCATTCCTAGCCTTCTCGGTTGTATCATTATCGTGTTGATTTTAACTGTGCTAAACTGGTCCTTATTCCCGGAGCACAATTTTTGGCGACGAGCTAAGCTTACATCGAGCATTCAATAGCATATTGATTGTCTTGAGAAACAACTCTGATTCTGACATTGCATCTTAGCTATGGATATAATAACCATTGGCTTCACCATTCCTTCTGCTTGATGCAGTCGCTGTTCGATTGCTTCTTCATGTAGCCTCTCAAAAAAAATTGTCGTGAACATTCTCAACAGTTTGACTCCTTTGGGATATCTATCGAATCCATGATGAGAAATACCATTCTTGACCCTTGATGAATTGTGTTATCATCGACAACTTTATTGCCTTCCCTCCAACACAAACTTGTTCATGATCTGTGTTGTACCTTGAGTTCCTTGCTATCCAACTCATGTTATGTTCTACATTTGAGTATTACCATCTTTTATGTCAAGGATGTCATGAGGACTGCTCCACCTATTAATTCTTGATATAGTAATACTTCTCGCCATCCCCGTTCATATCTTGGTCCCCGTGTTGCTTCTAACCGGAATACTGACCATTGAACTGTGATGTGTGATTTTCAAAAACTTCTGGCGACCCTTTTGCTATGAAGTGAAGGGTCGATAGTTTCATTCTAGGTATTTTGATTATCAAATCACCACTCTAACATTGATCATGCTACTTAGTCCATCTTTCCAGGTGCACGTTTCGATCAATGTTTACTCGCGGATGTTCTCCTCGAACATACTTCATTTTACACTTCGGTATGTCCAATATTTTCATCTTGTTCACTTAAATGTGGAAATCCATGTTTATGGAAATCACGATGAGTTGTTGTTGATTCCATCGGCCACCTCCTCATCTTTTCCATGATAAAATTGTACGAGCTGTTCTAGTAGTTTCGTCTGGATCCTTCCGTGTTTCCGAAGTCTGACCTTTACTTGCTGACCATGTCGATGCTATCTCGAAGCCCGACGGTGGTACATATACATGAACTAGAACATTGAAAGCACAATGCTAAGTGTTTCTTGATCAGTTATCCAAAGACCATGTATGGGTACATATCATGATTCTTATTAACCCTTTTATCCAAATGGTCATGCCTTTGATCTCTAGTCACGTATATCATGCCCTGCTTATTGTTAGGGAGGTTATACTCCCATTACCTATGTTTAAATACATTTTCCCTTTCCATTTGATTGTTTAACCTTTCTTGTGATCTACATATAATATAAGCAGTAATAATTTTCAGCTTATGTAAACACCACGGTGTGCAACTCTGTCAGTGAGACCCTGTTTCTACTGCTGATGACGTTTCGGTAACCACCGATGGACGAGAACTTTGCCTATTGGTCCGCCTCGTGCCACATGTAGGAATATGGTTCTCTTCGTCCCTTGCCCTTGGTACCAATGTTGTTACTAACATAACCGACAGACTATCCTCTCACATTCCTTGCTTACATGATCGTGCAAGACGTCACCGTCCTTCCTAGTTTTAACCCACATGGTGGGACCATAACCCACAGTTCCATAGGATCGAAACCTGACTCTCCTGTACACCCTGTGGTCCAAAGGTTATTCCTCGCGCCTGGCCTCATATGTAACTCACGAGCCACCTTTCGATGAGATCATCAATTCTGGCATCAGACACGATACATATTCCCGTTGCTATGAACCCATTTCATGCCCTGTTTCAGGCATCGAATGCTCGCCTGCCCGCTCAAAACTTCTCATGATACCTCCTTACTTTGCTCTCTATATATTCTAAAGTTTCAGTTCGAGAGTTATTTTTCGTCACCTTCCCCGATGTTAGTTACCAGGTAGTCAACCTTGCAGAGGTCCGTCCTTTTGGAATAAACCCCCCTTGTTCTACCGGAAGTACGATAGAGATCCCGAAGATAGAATGTCGACCTCATCATGGGACCTGAAGCAGAGAAATGAATACAACAACGTAATGGATCGACCTCTTCGAGAAGAGGAAACAAGACCGAGAAGACTCATTAGAATTTCGTAACCGATTCTTTCCCCATAACTCTACCTATTAAATCTCGGGACGAGATTTCTTGTAGTGGAAGAGAATTGTGACGCCTAGATAATTAAGCTACAGTAATTACCTATTGATGATGCCACGTCGCCGTGATTACTATCGATAAACTCGCATCGGTTCGAAACCGAGTTCAAATTTCAAATTTAAAATAAATTCAATCGGTAAAAGTTTTCTAATATTAAAACTAAGGTGTTCTAACTGTGGCAAATAAATCATAGGTAATTGTGGCGGAGAAATCACCTTTTTTATAAAATATTTAGATGCACTAGATTAATCAAAACAACGGTAAAACAAATAATTAAATGTTTGTTAAGTAATAAATAAATGCAAACTACTTAATTAAAGTGCCAAGTTATTTATAACAGAGATATAGTTAATAATATTATTTTAGGTTTAGGTTTTGAGATTCATAACACTAGACTAACATCAAACAGAAAAGAAAACAATAATAATAGAAAGGAAATGATATAGGCCCCACTGTTGCACTGGGCTCTATGCAGCCACACTGCATGGGGCCCAGCCCACCCAGGCCTTTCCCCTATCTCACCTACAGGGGAGGCACGGGCCATGGCGTGGCGCACATCCAGGCGCCATGGCCGTGGATGCCCTCCACGTTCCCCCCTGGCCCTATATGGATGCCCCCCAGAAACCCTAGCTCGCCCTCATCCTTTCCCCTCTCTTTCCTCCATCGGCCCCTCCTCTTCTTCGCGAATCTGAATATGAACAACTCGCGGTGATTGCTGCCTCGACATCGTTTCCACGGCCACCATCGTCGCCGTCGCTTGGGATTACGTCCAGGAGGTTCGCCTCGCTCGACCGCGTCCGTTCGGGGCAGCGGAGCAAGCCGGGCCGCCTCGTACGCTCGCCATCGTCGTCTTCTTCGTCGCGTACGTCGTCGATTACCGCCGTTCCGGTCAACCCCGACTCTCTCCGACATCACCATCGACATCGCAGTGAGCTGCTCCTCCCTATCCCCCACTTTCCCTGCCTCGATCCGTCACCGTTGAGGCCCGCCCTGTGTTCGACAACCATGGCCACAGAAGCCGTCCGTGCGCGCTGGCCTGTCTCGGTCCGCGTAGGTGCTAGCACCCCGCGCCGCTGAGCGCCCGCACGCAGGCATCCGCGCACGTCCCGCGCCGCATCCACCTGCTTCTGGCTGCACCTCGGGCGCGCGTGCCCACGCCCGTGGGCCTACTGCTCGCGCTGCTGCTGTGTTCTGCCGCTTGCTGCTTGTTGCTACTGTTGTGTGCTGCTGCCACCGCCCATTGCTGCCGCTGCTGCCAGCTACTAATGCTCCCGTGTGCTGCCCGGCCGGCCGCGCCGTGGCCATGGCACAACACAGTTGTGTGCCTGTGTGTGTCATGTACTCATGTGTGTGTCCGGATCTATCCAAATTGCTTAGTGCTAATTAGATTAGTTAGGTGGTCTCACGCACTAAAATCCTTTTAGTTAGAAGGCCACTCAATGACATGTGTGGACCTTGTTAATTTAATCCCTAGTTACCAATGTTCCTATTACATGTGGTCCACAAACCCTCTGTTGATCAGTCAAATTGACTGGGTCAAACCCAACCTATGGCCCCACTGCCATACACACCGTCTAGTAGAGCCCCTTGTGACAAAAGATTTTCTATACAAATTTTCGAATTAAATAATTCCAGAATATTGTTACAATTTTAAAAATTAATATAAAATTATCCGTAATTCAGATGAAAATAATTTATATATGCAAAATGATCAGAAAAATGAGGCGAACCCGAATACGCTACCCACTTACCTGTCAGATGTCTCCAGCACTGCAAACATTGAACCTTTCCCTCCGGATCATCTATCCGGTAATTGCCCAAAGTCGGGGAAATATCCACAGCTATTTACCCGCTCCGTCTGTAATGTGTAGCACCACGTTAGGCCACCCCTAGCACCGCCTATTGCCTTGTTATATTTGTGATGCTTTGTTTGCTCCGTATTGATTGTTTCTCCCCCCTCTTCTTCTCCGGTAGACCCCGAGACCGCTGCCGATAACCCCGTGATTGACTACATCGACAACGACTCCTCCTTCTTGCCAGAGCAACCAGGCAAGCCCCCCCCCCCTTGATCACTAGATATCGTCCATTCTCTTCTCTCTTATTCTTACATTAGGTTTGCTACTGTTGTTGATTCGATAACTCCTATTCTGTTGCATAGCCTGTCATTGTTGCAACCATTGTTGATAGCTTTACATGTTATCCTAAATGCTTAGTATAGGATGATAGTATTCCATCAGTGGCCCCACATCCTTGTCCGTCTGCCATGCTATACTATCGGGCCGTGATCACTTTGGGTGGTGATCATGGTTATATACTATATACATACTTTACATGACACATGATGTGACTAAAGTCGGATCGGCTCGTTGAGTACCCCCTAGTGATTCCAATGTGGGGGCTGAAAGGACAGGTGGCTCCATCCAGGTAGCGGTGGGCCTGTTGAAGGAAATATGCCCTAGAGGCAATAATAAAGTTGTTATTTATATTTCCTTATATCATGATAAATGTTTATTATTCATGCTAGAATTGTATTAACCGGAAACTTAGTACATGTGTGAATACATAGACAAAACAGAGTGTCCCTAGTATGCCTCTACTAGACTTGCTCATTGATCAAAGATGGTTATATTTCCTAACCATAGACATGAGTTGTCATTTGATCAACGGGATCACATCATTAGGAGAATAATGTGATGGACAAGACCCATCCGTTAGCTTAGCACTATGATCTTTCAGTTTATTGCTATTGCTTTCTTCATGACTTATACATGTTCCTATGACTATGAGATTATGCAACTCCCGAATACTGTAGGAACACCTTGTGTGCTATAAAACGTCACAACATAACTGGGTGATCATAAAGATGCTCAACAGGTGTCTACGAAAGTGTTCGTGGTGTTGGCATAGATCAAGACTAGGATTTGTCACTCCGAGTGTCGGAGAGGTATCTATGGGCCCTCTCGGTAATGCACATCATAATAAGCCTTGCAAGCAAAAGACTAATGAGTTAGTCACGAGATGATGTATTACGGAACGAGTAAAGAGACTTGCCGGTAACGAGATTGAACTAGGTATAGAGATACCGACGATCGAATCTTGGGCAAGTAACATACCAATGACAAAAGGAACAACGTATGTTGTTATGCGGTTTGACCGATAAAGATCTTTGTAGAATATGTAGGAGCCAATATGAGCATCCAGGTTCTGCTATTGGTAATTGACCGGAGATGAGTCTCGGTCATGTCTACATAGTTCTCGAACCCGTAGGGTCCGCACGCTTAATGTTTGATGACGATCGATATTATGAGTTTATGAGTTTTGATGTACCGAAGGAGTTCGGAGTCCCGGATGAGACCGGGGACATGAAGAGGAGTCTCGAAATGGTCGAGACGTAAAGATCGATATATTGGACGACTATATTCGGACATCGGAAAGGTTCCAAGTGATTTGAGTATTTTTCGAAATATATGGGCCTTATTGGGCCATACGGGAATAGAGGAGAAAGGCCAAAAGGAAGGAGGCGCCCCCCCCCCTCTGGTCCTAATCGGACAAGAGGTGCAGCCCCCTTTTCCTTCTCCCTCTCCACCTCCCTCCTTCTCTCCTACTCCGAAAAGGAAAGGGGAATCCTACTAGGACTTGGGAGTCCTAGTAGGACTCCCCACACTTGGCGCGCCCCCTCTAGGGCCGGCCTCTCCCTTGCTCCTTTATATACGGGGGGCAGGGGGGCACCCTAGGACACACAAGTTGAATTGTTTTAGCCGTGTCCGGTGCCCCTCTCCACAGAAACACACCTCGGTCATACCGTTGCAGTGCTTAGGCGAAGCCCTGCGCCAATAGATACATCATATCTGTCACCACGCCATCGCGCTGGCGAAACTCTCCCGTGAAGCTCAACTGGATCAAGAGCTCGTGGGACGTCATCAAGATGAACGTGTGCTGAACGCGGAGGTGCCATACGTTCGGTGCTTGATCGGTTGGATCGCGAAGAAGTTCGACTACATCAACCGCGTCACTTGACGCTTCCGCTCCCGGTCTATGAGGGTACGTAGACACACTCTCCCCCTCGTTGCTATGCATCTAGTAGATAGATCTTGCGTGATCGTAGGAAAATTTGAAAATACTACGTTTCCCAACAGTGGCATCATGAGCCAGGTCTATGCATAGATTATATGCACGAGTAGAACACAATGAGTTGTGGGCGATACTAGTCATACTGCTTACCAGCATGTCATACTTTGCTTCGGCGGTATTGTGAGATGAAGCGGCCCGGACCGACATTACACGTACGCTTACGCGAGACTGGTTTCACCGTTATGAGCACTCGTTGCTTAAAGGTGACTGGCGGGTGTCTGTCTCTCTCACTTTAGCTGAATCAAGTGTGGCTACGCCCGGTCCTTGTGAAGGTTAAAACAGCACATACTTGACGAAACATCGTTGTGGTTTTGTATGCGTAGGTAAGAACGGTTCTTGCTAAGCCCGTAGCAGCCACGTAAAACTTGCAACCACAAAGTAGAGGACGTCTAACTTGTTTTTGCAGGGCATGATGTGATGTGATATGGTCAAGACATGATGAGTTATACGGTTTTTGTATGAGATGATCATGTTTTGTAAAGTTATCGGCAACTGGCAGGAGCCATATGGTTGTCGCTTTATTGTATGAAACGCAATCGCCATGTAATTGCTTTACTTTATCACTAAGCGGTAGCGATAGTCGTAGAAGCAATAGTTGGCGAGACGACAACGATGCTACGATGGAGATCAAGGTGTCGTGCCGGTGAGAAGGTGATCATGTAGGTGCTTTGGAGATGGAGATCAAAAGCACAAGATGATGATGGCCATATCATGTCACATATTTTGATTCGCATGTGATGTTTATCTTATTATGCTTCTTATTTTGCTTAGAACGACGGTAGCATTATAAGATGATCCCTTACAAAATTTCAAGGTACAAGTGTTCTCCCTGAGTATGCTCCATTGCGAAAGTTCTTCGTGCTGAGACACCACGTGATGATCGGGTGTGATAGGCTCTACATTCGAATACAACGGGTGTAAGACAGTTTTGCACACGCAGAATACTCGGGTTAAACTTGACGAGCCTAGCATATGCAGATATGGCCTCGGAACGCTGGAGACCGAAAGGTCGAGCGTGAATCATATAGTAGATATGATCAACATAAGATGTTCACCATTGAAACTACTCCATCTCACGTGATGATCGGACATGGTTTAGTTGATTTGGATCACGTGATCATTTAGATGACTAGAGCGATGTCTATCTAAGTGGGAGTTCTTAAGTAATATGATTAAATTGAATTTTAATTTATCAAGAACTTAGTCCTCGTAGTATTAGCATATCTATGTTGTAGATCAATAGCTCACGATGTTGCTCCCCGTTTATTTTTTATATGTTCCTAAAGAAAACTAAGTTGAAAGATGTTAGTAGCAATGATGCGGAATTGTTCCGTGATCTGAGGATTATCCTCATTGCTGCACAGAGAATTCTGTCCTTGATGTACCACTAGGTGACACACCTATTGCAGGAGCAGATGTAGACGTTATGAACGTTTTGACAAAAGCTCGGTATGATGACTACTTGATAGTTTAAGTGCACCATGCTTTACGGCTTAGAATCGGGACTTTAAAAACGTTTTGAACGCCACGGAGCATATAAGATGTTCCAAGAGTTGAAATTAGTATTTCATACTCATGCCCATGGCGAGAGGTATAAGACTTCTGACAGTATTTTGCCTACAAGATGGAGGAGAATAGCTCAACCAGTTAGCATGTGCTCAGATTGTCTGGGTACTACAATTACTTGAATCAAGTGGGAGTTAATCTTCCAGATAAGATAGTAATTGACAAAGTTCTCTAGTCACTATCACCAAGTTAGTAGAACTTCGTGATGAACTATAATATGCAAAGGATGACGAAAGGAATTCCCGAGCTCTTCGCGATGCTGGAGTCGGCGAAGGTAGAAATCATGAAAAAGCATCAAGTGTTGATGGTTAACAAGACCACTTGTTTCAAGTAAAGGGCAAAGGGATAGAAGGGGAACTTCAAGAAGAATGACAAGCAAGTTGTCACTCCCGTGAAGAAACACAAAGCTAAAACTCAAGCCTGAAACTAAGTGCTTCTACTGCAAAGAAAATGGTCACTGGAAGTGGAACTACCCTAGATACTTGGCGGATAAGAAGGATGGCAAAGTAAACAAAGGTATATTTTGATATACAGATTATTGATGTGTACTTTACTAGTGTTCATAGCAACCCCTGGGTATTTGATACCGGTTCAGTTGCTAAAATTAGTAACTCGAAACGAGAATTGCAGAATGAACAGAGACTAGTTAAAGGTGAAGTGATGATGTGTGTTGGAAGTGGTTCCAAGATTGATATTATCATCATCGCACACTCCCTATACTTTCGGGATTAGTGTAAAACCTAAATAAATGTTATTTGGCATTTGCGTTGAGCATGAATATGATTTGATCATATTTGTTGCAATACGGTTATTCATTTAAAGTGATAGAATAATTGTTATTCTGTTTACATGAATAAAACCTTCGATGGTCATACACCCAATGAAAATAGTTTGTTGGATCTCGATCGTGGTGATACACATATTTATAATGTTGAAGCCAAAAGATGCAAGGTTAATAATGATAGTGCAACTTATTTGTGGCACTGCCGTTTAGGTCATAATGGTGTAAAGCGCATGAAGAAACTCCATAGTGATGGACTTTTGGAATCACCTTATTCTGAATCACTTGGTGCTTGAGAACCATGCCTCATGGGCAAGATGACTAAAACTCCGTTCTCCGGAACAATGGAGCGAGCAACAGATTTGTTGGAGATCATACATACAGATGTATGTGGACCAATGAGTGTTGAAGCTCGCGGAAACTAGTTCCAGTGATTCCTACACCAATTAGTGAGGAAGCTAATGATGATGATCATGAAACTTCAGATCAAGTTTCTGCTGAACTTCGTAGATCAAACAGAGTTCGTTCTGCATCAGAGTGGTACGGCAACCCGGTTCTGGAAGTCATGTTACTGGACCATGATGAACCTACGAACTATGAGGAAGCGATGATGAGCCCAGATTCCGCAAAATGGCTTGAGGCCATGAAATCTGAGATGGGATCCATGTATGAGAACAAAGTGTGGACTTTGGTTGACTTGCCCGATGATCGGCAAGCCATCAAAAATAAATGGATCTTCAAGAGGAAGACTGACGCTGACGGTAATGTTACTGTTTACAAAGCTCGACTTGTTGCAAAAGTTTTTCAACAAGTTCAAGGAGTTGACTATGATGAGACTTTCTCACCCGTAGCAATGCTTAACTCTGTCCAGATCATGTTAGTAATTGCCGCATTTTATGACATCTGGCAAATGGATAACAAAACTGCATTCTTTAATGGATTTATTAAAGAAGACTTGTATATGATGCAACCAGAAGGTTTTGTCAATCCTAAAGGTGCTAACAAAATGTGCAAGCTCCAGCTATCCATCTATGGACTGGTGCAAGCATCTCGGAGTTGGAATATACGCTTTGATAAGTTGATCAAAGCATATAGATTTATACAGACTTGCGGTGAAGCCTGTATTTACAAGAAGTGAGTGGGAGCACTACAACCTTTCTGATAAGTATATGTGAATGACATATTGTCGATCGGAAATGATGTAGAATTTTCTGGAAAGCATAAAGGAGTGTTTGAAAGGAGTTTTTCAAAGAAAGACCTTGGTGAAGCTGCTTACATATTGGGCATCAAGATCTATAGAGATAGATCAAGACGCTTGATAAGACTTTCGATGAGTACATACCTTGATAAGATTTTGAAGTAGTTCAAAATGGACCAGTCAAAGAAGGAGTTCTTGCCTGACTTGTAAGGTGTGAAGTTGAGTAAGACTCAAAGCCAGACCACGGCAGAAAAATATAGAGAGAATGAAAGTCATTCCCTATGCCTCAGCCATAGGTTCTATAAAGTACGCCATGCTGTGTACCAAACATGTTGTGTACCTTGCCATGAGTTTGTCAAGGGGGTACAATAGTGATCCAGGAGTAGATCACTGTACAGCGGTCAAAATTATCCTTAGTAACTGGATGACTAAGGAAATGTTTCTCGATTATGGAGGTGATAAAGAGTTCGTTGTAAAGGGTTACGCCGATGCAAGCTTTGACACTAAATCCAGATGACTCTAAGTATCAATCTGGATGCGTATTGAAAGTGGGAGCGATTAGCTAGAGTAGCTCAATGCAGAGCATTGTAGACATAGATATTTGCGAAATACATACGGATCTGAATGTGACAGACCCGTTGACTAAACTTCTCTCACAAGCAAAACATGATCACACCTTATTACTCTTGGGTATTAATCACATAGCGATGTGAACTAGATTATTGACTCTAGTAAACCCTTTGGGTGTTGGTCACATGGCGATGCGAACTATGGGTGTTATTCACATAACGATGTGAACTATCGGTATTAAATCACATGGCGATGTGAGCTAGATTATTGACTCTAGTGCAAGTGGGAGACTGAAGGAAATATGCACTAGAGGCAATAATAAAGTTGTTATTTATATTTCCTTATATCATGATAAATGTTTATTATTCATGCTAGAATTGTATTAACCGGAAACTTAGTACATGTGTGAATACATAGACAAAACAGAGTGTCCCTAGTATGCCTCTACTAGACTAGCTCATTGATCAAAGATGGTTATGTTTCCTAACCATAGACATGAGTTGTCATTTGATCAACGGGATCACATCATTAGGAGAATGATGTGATGGACAAGACCCATCCGTTAGCTTAGCACTGTGATCGTTTAGTTTTACTGCTATTGCTTTCTTCATGACTTATACATGTTCCTATGACTATAAGATTATGCAACTCCCGAATACCATAGGAACACCTTGTGTGCTATCAAACGTCACAACGTAACTGGGTGATCATAAATATGCTCTACTGGTGTCTCCGAAAGTGTTCGTGGTGTTGGCATAGATCAAGACTAGGATCTGTCACTCCGAGTGTCGGAGAGGTATCTCTGGGCCCTCTCGGTAATGCACATCATAATAAGCCTTGCAAGCAAAAGACTAATGAGTTAGTCACGAGATGATGTATTACGGAAGGAGTAAAGAGACTTGCCGGTAATGAGATTGAACTAGGTATAGAGATACCGACGATCGAATCTCGGGCAAGTAACATACCAATGACAAAAGGAACAACGTATGTTGTTATGCGGTTTGACCGATAAAGATCTTCGTAGAATATGTAGGAGCCAATATGAGCATCCAGGTTCCGCTATTGGTTATTGACCGGAGATGAGTCTTGGTCATGTCTACATAGTTCTCGAACCCGTAGGGTTCGCACGCTTAACGTTTGATGACGATCGATATTATGAGTTTATGAGTTTTGATGTACCGAAGGAGTTCGGAGTCCCGGATGAGACCGGGGACATGACGAGGAGTCTCGAAATTGTCGAGACGTAAAGATCGATATATTGGACGACTATATTCGGACATCGGAAAGGTTCCGAGTGATTCGGGTATTTTTCGGAGTATATGGGCCTTATTGGGCCATACGGGAATAGAGGAGAAAGGCCAAAAGGAAGGAGGCGCGCGCCCCCCCCTCTGGTCCGAATTGGACAAGGGGTGCAGCCCCCTTTTCCTTCTCCCTCTCCACCTCTTTCCTTCTCTCCTACTCCGGAAAGGAAAGGGGAATCGTACTAGGACTTGGGAGTGCTAGTAGGACTCCCCACACTTGGCGCGCCCCCTCTAGGGCCGGCCTCTCCCTTGCTCCTTTATATACGGGGGCGGGGGGCACCCTAGGACATACAAGTTGAATTGTTTTAGCCGTGTGCGGTGCCCCTCTCCACAGAAACACACCTCGGTCATACCGTTGCAGTGCTTAGGCGAAGCCCTGCGCCGGTAGATACATCATATCTGTCACCACACCGTCGTGCTGGCGAAACTCTCCCGTGAAGATCAACTGGATCAAGAGCTCGTGGGACGTCATCAAGCTGAACGTGTGCTGAACGTGGAGGTGCCGTACGTTCCGTGCTTGATCGGTTGGATCACGAAGAAGTTCTACTACATCAACCGCGTCACTTGACGCTTCCGCTCCCGGTCTACGAGGGTACGTAGACACACTCTCCCCCTCGTTGCTATGCATCTAGTAGATAGATCTTGCGTGATCGTAGGAAATTTTTTAAAATACTACGTTTCCCAACACCTGGGTTCCTGACGGCCCACCGAGTGGATCTTTGTGGCGGAGCGACGGGGCAGGTTGAGACACCTAGTCGAGAGGTGGCCTGGCCCTGGTCATTGTCCGTGGTTGTTTCATAATAACACATTTAACAAGTTTGGATATTTGATCTGAGTCTGGCCACTAGCCTATACGCACTAACCAGCTACGTGGGAATAGATATGGTCTCTCGACGTCGTGCTATCAGCCGAAGCCTTCTTGACGTCAGTGGCTTAGCGGCGCGCGTCGGGTTGGACCGCGTAACGTAACTTCCTTAGTAATGGAGGTTGCTAGGTCTGCTCACCGGCCGCGTACGCAATGTGCAGGTGTGCGTTGGGCGATGGGCCTGGACACCTGCATGCTTAGGGTTTTGACCGGCATGCTGACCTCTCTGTTGTGCTTAGGTAGGGCTGCGACACGTTGATCTTCCGAGGCCGGACATGACCCAGGAAAGTGTGTCCGGCCAAATGGGATCGAGCGTGCTGGGTTATGTGGTGCACCCCTGCAGGGAAGTTAATCTATTCGAATAGCCGTGTCCCTCGGTCAAAGGATGACCCGGAGTTGTACTCCGACCTCATGATAACTAGAACCGGATACTTAATAAAACACCCTCAGATGAGTTCCAGATATAACTCGGTGGTTGGTCTCTCACAGGGTGATGTGCGGGAGGATCGCCGGGTAGGTTATGCTATATGATGTTACTTGGTGAACTTACCATCTATTCTTTTCTACGTCTGCAAGACAGTGGCTGCGAGAAGCGATGATACTTGTTACTTTCTAGCTACTCTCTTCTACTGCTGCAAGATGGAGGTTGCCAGAAGCGTAGTCTTCGATTGGATTAGCTATCCCCCTCTTATTCTGGCGTTCTGCAGTTTAGCCCACAGATATTACCCCCTTTACATAGATACCATTGCATATGTAGTGTAGATCCTTGCTTGCGAGTACTTTGGATGAGTACTCACGGTTGCTTTGCTCCCCCCTTTTCCCCCTTTATCCTCTTTTCTCGGATGACGCAACCAGATGGTGGTATCTACGAGCCAGATGATCCCGAGGATGTTTCTATGTGGAGTTCGGCTTCGAGGAGTAGTTAGGAGGTCCCAAGCAGGACGGCTTGCCTTTTCGATCGTTGTTACTTTTGTGCTAGCCTTCTTAAGGCAGACTTGTTTAACTTATGTCTGTACTCAGATATTTTTGCTTCCGTTGACTCTTGTGTTGTTGAGCTTTTGTATTCGAGCCCTCGAGGCCCCTAGCTTGTAATATAAAGCTTGTATTATTTTAATTTGTGTCTAGAGTTGTGTTGTGATATCTTCCAATGAGTCCCTGATCTTAGTCGTACATATTTGCGTGCATGATTAGTATACGGACAAATCGGGGGCGTCACATAGATCTCCTCGAAGATCGAGGATAACTTTGTATTGAGGTCGAAAAAGAGAGAAGAAGCCATCTAGCTAATAACTATGGACCCGAAGGTCTGTGGTAAACTACTCACAACTCATTGGTGAGGCTATGGTGTTGATGTAGAAGCACTCCATGATCTGTCCCCCCTCCGACGGAGCTCCGGAACAGGCCCCAAGATGGGATCTCACGGGAACAGAAGGTTGCGGTGGTGGAATTAGGCTTTTCTCTGTTGCCTCGATGTTTTTAGGGTACATGGATATATATATATAGGAGGAAGGAGGGCATCGGCGGAGCCAGAGGGGGTTCCAAAAATAACTCTCCTGAAGGTTTCATTCCATTTGGACTCCGTTTGATATCCCTTTTCTGAAAAAACACCGAAATAGGCAAAAAACAGCAATTTGCACTAGGACTTGGGTTAGTAGGTTAGTCCCAAAAATAATATAAAAGTGTATAATAAAGCCCATTAAACATCCAAAACAGAATATATAATAGCATGGAACAATAAAAAATTACATGTACGTTGGAGACGTATCAAGCATCCCCAAGCTTAATTCATGCTCGTCCTCGAGTAGGTAAAGGATAAAAACAGAATTTTTGATGTGGAATGCTAACCAACATAATTCTCAATGTAATTTCTTTATTGTGGCATGAATGTTCAGATCCGAAAGATTCAAGACAAAAGTCTATATTGACATAAGAATAATAATACTTCAAGCATACTAACAAAGCAATCGTGTCTTCTCAAAATAACATGGCCAAAGAAAGTTATCCCTACAAAATCATATAGTCTGGCTATGCTCCCTCTTCATCACACAAAATATCCATATCATGCACAACCCCGGTTTCAGCCAAGCAATTGTTTCATACTCAAAGTTTTTCAAACCTTTCAACTTTCACGCAATACATGAGCGTGAGCCATGGATATAGCACTATAGGTGGAATAGAGTGGTGATTGTGGAGAAGACAAAAAGGAGGAAGATAGTCTCACATCAACTAGGCGTATCAATGGGTCATGGAGATGCCCATCAATAGATATAAGTGAAGCACTAGAGCAAAACTATCTAGCTCAAAAGATATAAGTGAAGCATATAGAGTATTCTAATAAATTCTTTCCATATTTATCTCTCTAAAAAGGTGTGTCCAGCAAGGATGGTTGTGGAAAAGTAAAAAGCAAAGACTCAAATCATACATGACGCTCCAAACAAAACACATATCATGTGGTGAATAAAAATATAGTCCCGAGTATAGTTATCGATAGATGAAGACGAAAGAGGGGATGCCTTTCCGAGGTATCCCCAAGCTTAGGCTTTTGGTTGTACTTGAATTTTACCTTGGGGTTCCTTGGGCATCCCCAGGCTTAGGATCTTGCCACTCTTTGTTCCATAGTCCATCAAATCCATACTCAAAACTTGAAAACTTCACAACACAACACTTAGCCGAAAATCTTGTGAGCTCCGTTAATATAAGAAAACAAACCACCACTCAAAGGTACTGTAATGAACTTATTCTTTGTTTATATTGGTGTTAAACCTACTATATTACAACTTCTCTATGATTCATACCCCCCCCCCCCCGATACTACTCATAGATTCAACAAAATAAGGAAACAACACACGAAAAACAGAATCTGTCAAAAACAGAACAGCTTGTAGTTATCTGTAACTTTCGGATACTTCTGTAACTCTAAAAACATTGAAATAAATTTTTATACGTGAGTAATTTGTCTATTAATCATCTGCAAAAAGAATCAACTAAAAAGCAATCTCCAGTAAAAAATTACAGCCAATCTCGTGAGCGATAATGTTTCTGTTTTTTACAGCATGATCACATAAACTTCACACAAGTCTTCCCAAAGGTTATACTTGGCACAAACACTAATTAAAACACAAAACCTTATATAAACAGAAGCTAGATGCAATATTTATTCCTAAACGAAGCAAAAACATAAAATTGGGTTGCCTCCCAATAAGCTCTTTCTTTATAGCCATTAAGATAGGCTTGAGAATTCAATGATGCTCACATGAAAGATAAGAATTGAAGAACAAAGAGAGCATCATAAAGCATGTGAAAATCACATCTAAGTCTAACATACTTCCTATGCATAGGCAATTTATTGGAAAACAAATTAGCAAGACAAGCAAGATCTAAAATATGCAAGGATTAAGAAACAAACAAGATCAATCTCAATATGAAGGGAGCTAATTTAATAAATGAAGATTTCTACAACCATATTTTCCTCTCTCATAATAATTTCATGTAGGATCATAGGAAAATTCAACAATATAGCTATCACATAACATATTCTCAACACGATCCACATGCATACGAAGTTTACACTCTTCCAAAATAGTGGGATCAACAGTAACTAAAGTGATGACCTCTCCAAACCCACTTTTATCAAAAAAATCATAAGATTGAATATTCTCCAAATATGTGGGATCTAAAGTTGATACTCTTCCAAACCCACTTTCAATATTATTGCAAACATTATCAATCTCAGATTCATCATGGGGGTTAAATAAATTTTCAAGATCATAAGAAGCATCACCCCAATCATGATCATTGCAACAAGTATTGAACATAGAAATACTAGCATCCCCAAGCTTAGGGTTTTGCATATCATTAACACAATTGACATCAATAGAATTTATAATAACATCATTGCAATCATGTTTTTCATTCAAAGAACTATCGTGAATCACTTCATCAATTTCTTCTTTCAACACTTCATCACAAATTTTAGATTCACGAATTTCAAGAAAAACCTCATAAAGATAATCTAGTGCACTAAACTCACTAGCAATTGGTTTATCATAGTTGGATCTCTTAAAAAGATTAGCAAGTGGATGAGGATCCATAATTTAGCAAGCAAAGACACAAGCTAATAGAGGGCATATGGCAACACAAGCAAACAGAAAGGCGAACGGAAAAGGGTGAATAAAACGGCAAAGGTGAAGTGGGGGAGAGGAAAACGAGAGGAAAATAATGTAATGCGAGGGATAAGGGTTTGTGATAGGTACTTGGTATATGACTTTTGCGTAGATCTCCCCGGTAACGGCGCCAGAAATTCTTCTTGCTACTTCTCGAGCTTGCATTGTATTCCCTCAAAGAGGAAAGGGTGATGCAGCACAGTAGCGTAAGTATTTCCCTCAGTTTTTGAGAACCAAGGTATCAATCCAGTAGGAGACCACGCGCGAGTCCATCGCACCAGCACAAACAAATAAGAACTTCGCAGCCAATGCGACAAGGGGTTGTCAATCCGTTTACAGTCACTTACGAAAGTGAGATCCGATAGATATGATTGGATTGTATTTTTGGTATTTTTGGTATAAGAACAGAAAGTAAAGAAAGCAAATAAGCAACGGCAGCAGAAATTGAAGGAACGTAATATGATAAAGATAGACCCGTGGGCCATAGGTTTCACTAGTGGCTTCTCTCATGAAAGCCGAATTCTACGGTAGGTGAACTAATTATTATCGAGCAATTGATAGAAAAATGCATAGTTATGAGAATATCTAGGCATGGTCATTATATATAGGCATCACATCCGTAACAAGTAGACCGGAACGATTCTGCATCTACTACTATTACTCCACACATCAAGGTACGGTTCCAACATAGAATATGTAATAGCATGGAACAATAAAAAATTATAGATACGTTGGAGACGTATCATGGATCTCGCCATTTTATCCTTTGTGGCAACGATACATACGTGTCGGTTCCCCTTTTGTCACTGGGATCAAGCACCGTAAGATCGAACCCACTATCGGGATAAAGAGATCAAATTGGCCATACAAAACCCAATATCGGAGAAGAAATACGAGGCTATAAGAAATCATGCATATAAGAGATCAAAGAAACTCAAATAACTTTCATGGCTACAAAAAGATAGATCTAATCATAAACTCAAAGTTCATCGGATCCCAACAAACACACCGCAAAAAGAGTTACATCATAGGGATCTCCAAGAGACCATTGTATTGATAATCAAAAGAGAGTGAGAGTGAAAGCCATTTAGCTACTAACTACAGACCCGTAGGTCTACAAAGAACTACCCACGCATCATCGGAGCGGCACCAATGGAAGTGGTGAACCCCTCTGTGATGGTGTCTAGATTGGATCTGGTGTTTCTAGACTCCGCAGCGGCTGGATGAATATTTCGTCAACTCCCCTAGGGTTTCTGCAATACTGGGGTATTTATAGAGCAAAGAGGCAGTCCGGGGGAAAATGGAGTCGGCTGACCACAGCGCGAAGAAGATGAGGCTCCCATCAGCGGCGACGCCTCTTGTAGATCCCGCACCCGACAACACGGGGAGAAGTGGCGAGCATGCCCCCACCAGATCCCAGGAACCCGTAGAATCTCGGGCGGACCGCATGTGCGATCTCCCGGATGCCATCCTTGGGGAGATCAGCTCGCTTCTCCCCACCAAGGATTGCTGCCGCACCCAAGCCCTCTCAACTCGACGGCGCCCTCTATGGCGCGCCGCGCCCCTTAATCTCGACTATCGTCCGCTATCTCTCTTTAATGATTTTGAACTCCCCAAAGCCATCATATCCTCCCACCAGGGCTCCTTTGAAAGCCTTTGCATCCCGTCATGCTACCTAAGCAAGCATAGCATGCCCTGCACGGTGGACGCCTGGCTAAAATCCCCTGAATTTATAAAACTACGGCTGCTTGAGTTTTACTATTCCCCGAGAAATCACCTACCAGATACCGAATGCCATGTACTTGTTAGCTCAGCATTGATGTCTATCTCGTGGTTTTCCTCCTCTCTCTCCACACCGCCACCTTTGCATTGTGCTACCTACCAGATAATCTGGTACTAAACCTTCAACTCCCATTTCTAAAAAAACTTTCACTTGTGTGAGTTCGTATATTGGAGGCCTAATTGCACAACATCATCCACTCCAGTTGCCCTGCCCTGGAGTGCTTGGTGCTTGTTTTCACAGTAAGAATCGATTGTCTCCAAATAAAGTCGCCTAACCTTGTAAGAATAGGAACTTGTTTTGACAGAAGGCAACTCATCATCGAAGATGCCCCTTCCCTTCAAAGGTTGAACCTTGATTCTAGTTATTCACCATCGGAAATAACTGTCGTCTCTGCGCCTAAACTGGAGACCTTGGGTGTAATACATGATCTTCGTGCTCATTTCAAGATGGTGTTTCGCTCCATAGTTCTTCAGTTACTGTATATTGTCATCTACACTTGTAAACATAAGCTGCATTTTAAATTTCTATGCATAAGTTCTATATCATCTTGGAGTACACATTTTGTACTAATATTATGTTCAATGCACAATGAATAGTTTCTCCATGGATAGCCTATCAATAGTAATGGACACTGTCAAGATCTTATATATACAAATGAATAGTTTTGATCTGAACAAGATTATTAGCTTGCTGCAATGCTTTCCATGTTTGGAGAAGTTGTATGTAAAGGTGATAATTTCACGCACATTGGAAGCCTGCATATAGTGTACTAGAATTAACCGTCCAGCTGTCGCTCTTTCGACACTCTTTTTTTAGACCTTAACTATTTTCAATCTTCATGTCTATTTAGGCAACTGGACGGGGTAAGAAAGTTATAACCAATCCATGGATTCATAAGCACCGGGATTTTCTCACTTCTCATGACACTCGATTAATGACAATAACGCTGGAACGATATTTAGCCAACCATACAAACACTAGATTTGTCACATTCTTCCTACTGAATGCGAAGTTACTATTGTCCATCATGGTTAAGTTTATCAGCGGCATGGTTTGGACGGATGTGTATGTTTAAGAGCAAAAAAGGAGTTTCAGGTGGACAAAAGAGCTTATGAACGTGCCCAACTTCTATTTACAACATCTTGTGGTCATAATCCACTAAATTTTACGACCCGGGGTGTTCATTCTATGGACCTGACCGATCCATTTGACTGTGACTGCCAAAAACAGTGCTGGAGTTAGATGTTGTTGCCCTTTTCAGTCAGGGTTTATTCTAAACCTAATGAACAATTAACCCTCGTGCTTTTGTACAGTTTGTAAGCTGGAGTTAGATGTTATTGCCCTTTTCAACTCGGCTGTGACTGTCATATTTTGTTTGAAACAAGGCAAATGGCTTGCCATTTGTTTAATTAAGAGTGAAATATTGTAACAAATCCCAACCAAGGGAAATAACATCACTCTCACCGGCTTCTTGAGCTCACTTTGCATTACAGAACCCAAATGATTAGCCCCCGCCAGCACCCACAAACTTATTTTGACCTAGCACACCAAATGGGTTGTAAATTTTCATAAGAAACGCTGCATGAGCGTGACAGGTTTGGATTCTGACATTTGGGACCCATGAGGAAAAAGCCAATCCAAGGTGGTGTTGACATAATTACTAGTCAGCCCTCGCACACCCCTCCGCCTGCAACTAGACTAGCACATCTTCCACGGCTCATGTTTGTTCCGTCCGAGGCCTCGCCGTCGTCCTCTGCCTTGGTTCGCTCGCCGTGCATGGTGCACCGACGTCTGGCGTTGTCAGCGTCGTCAACAACCGAGAGGACCAAGGAGATGACTGTATGGGGAGAGGATGACAGTAGGGACCCACCAGGGTCATGGCAGTATGCAAGCAAGTGCCTCGTTATTACCAGCTCAAAAAATGATTCCTCCTAATGGTTGGACATCTGGGGCCCACGCCATTGTAAATGTAGTCAATAAATGAGAGAATTACACAACGAGCGGCTGACACCAGGGACCTAGTTGGTCGCGCAGTTGTTATTTACCTTTTTTAGGAACAAGCAGTTGTTATTTATACTAGTTTTAGAGACGGGTCAGGGTAAGGGGCTGTGCATGGGCTGTGGCCCGTCTAGATAGGGTTTTATTTTATGTTTACCACATGATGAGCCTAGTTGTGTTTTTTTTTTCTTCCTGAAAATGGCTAGCCCAGTTGTACCTTTGTTAAGAAATAGCGGATGGAGGCCTACTTGCTTTCTCAGCCCGGCTGGGCTCCAAATCTTTGAAGACGAGAGCGATGTATTACCTTGCCCAGAAAATGTAGTAAGAAATGGGATGTAAATTTATAAACACAACAAACCGGCAATTAGTTTGAAATATCTTTTTTAAAGATTTTGATATTTCAAATTTAATTGTTTTTTTGGTGGAAAATCATGTTGGATTTTAAATTGATATAAATTTATTATTTTAAATTAGTTTGAACGTGACTCGAAATTTCGAGATTAAAAACATTTCGGACCACACCAAAATATGCAAAATTTCGTACAATTTTTTAAACGTAGCCACAATATGGGCTGTAATGCTAGCAAAAAGAATATGGGCTCCAAAAAAGTCCTTAAGAATTAGCAAATGGACTGTAAATTATTAGAAATACTAGCAGATGTGTTGTATATTGTTTTCCACGGATTTGTGGCGGACTTGTGCGCCTACTATAGGTTGATGCGTACGCTTTCGTAAAAAAAAGGTTGACGCGGATGCAAGGCCGTGTCAACTTAGTCAACACAGGAGAGAAGTGACTATTGGATGTCCATCCAACGGCTGCCGTGCTTTTTCAATCTCTGCTCTTCCTGCTCCAGCCGCACAAACCAGCGTCAGCGGAACTACCTGCTCCCTCCTCCCTTGGGCGGCTATGCTGTCGCGCAGGCCGCACCACCCCACCCTACTCCATCGCTAGCCAGCAGGACATTCCTCTACTCAACCACACCTCCTATTATTTTCCCGCGACGGCAGCCGAACCATTAAACCCTCGTACTCCGAACCACGTGGGCAACAACTTCCGAGGCTTCCCCGGCTCCGGGTCGTTCCCTTCCTAGGCCTCGCTGTCGTCCACCGCCCTGGTGCACTCAGCGCGGCGTGGTCAACGAACGACATCCATCGGAAGAGGATTGTACGTGGAGAGGCAGACAGCTGGGTCCATGATCGCACGCTAGGAAGTCCCTCCTTGTTATGCGCAAAATAATGATTCCTCCACCTGATAGTAGGGACCCACCGGAAGGGCCTCTGTATTTCGCAAGAAAAACATTCGTCCGGCTGACAGCTCGGACCCACTAGCTATGTCTACGCACACAAGGAACTGCCTCCTTATTACGCACAAAAAATGAATACTACCCCTGCTATCTGGGACCCACCATAGCTGGAGACTGACTTGTGGGCCTACTAAGTTGACGCGGACGGAGGGCTTTGTCAACTTAGTCAATATGAACGATTCTAGCTCTAGTGACCGTACGATGTCCATCCAACGGCCATAGTGCTTCTTCAACCTCTGGTCTTCTTGCTCCAGCCGCCCAAACCGGTGCCGGTTGTGCCGCCTGCTCCTGCCTCCCGTGGTCGGCTCTGCTGTCACGCAGGCCTCACCGCCCCACCCTACTCCCATCGCTGGCCTGGCCATCCCTGTACTCACCTAGACCTTCTTTTATTATCCGGCGATGGCAGCCTCACACTGCAGCCCAACCAGTGAACCCTCATATGCCCCTCCACGTGGGAAACAACTGCCGAGTCTTCACCGGCTCCGGGTCAATCCCTTACTGAGCCTCACCGTCGTCCACCGCCTTGGTGCTCTCGACGTGGTGTGGTCAACATGGTAAAGGAACGACTTACATCGGAAGAGGATTGTACGTGGAGAGGCTGACAGCTAGGTCCACAGCCGTAGCAAGGGATGGCCTACTTATTACGCGCAATATAATGAGTTCTCCACCTGACAGCAGAGACCTACCGGAAGGGCTATGTATTTTGGCTTAGCTGTATTTTGCAGGAAAAAATGTTTTCCCCCTGACAGCTGGGACCCACCAGCTATATCTTCGGACGCAAGGAAAGTGTCTCCATATTAGGCATGGAAAACCCTGACAACTCGTACCCTCCATCAATAACTTCGCACGCAAGGAAGCCTCCTTATCCTCCCTGACAGCCTGGACCCACCTGGTCGAAGTGTACGTAGTGTTGTCATTTTGGTCGTGAACATGTACATACATACTGGTCGATCGGACTCTCTGCAACGATGAACCGTGGCCGAGCAAGTAGCGGCACGTGTAGTAGTAGAGCCCCCGACGTAGCAGTTTAGGCAGTCCCTTCAAAACCGTGTACACGTACGCACAACCATAGGGCAAAAAATATGGCTACGCATGTACATACGGGCGGAGTCTCGAACACATACTCGCACATACGTACGGCCATGGCTGGTGTACATGGAGAGGTAGTGGACGACAGCAATGGCATCGTGTTCATCGGCAGCCAACCGGCGGGGTTGGAACAAAGAAACAGCGTTATGTTCATCGGGAGGCAACGTAACGCGTCGTGTTCATCGGGAGCCAACCGGCTTAGATGGAACAGCCGAAACCTGGTGTGGCGTATCGCAAAATGGAGGGAAACGGCCTTCTGGTGGAGCGTGTATGGTCGAAACTAGGTCCTATTCATCTAGAAGGGTTTGACATACCCCAAAACGGAGGAAACTACCATCTGCTCGACCGGCTATGGTCGAAACGGGACCATGTTTATCGGGAGGGGTCTGGCGTACCGCAAAACAGAGGAAACGGACTTGTGTTGGAGCGCTACGGTCGAAATAGGATACGGTCGAAACAGGAGTCCTGTTCATCGGGAGGGGTGTGGCGTACCATAAAACGGGACTCCACTTGCTACTGTTCACCCACTGTCGATTTCCTCCAGCCTCCACCTGCACTGTTCATCCACCGTGTCTTCCTCTGCCTCCACCGGCTACTGTTCAACCAGCCCTCAATTAGCTACTGTTTAACCAGCCATCCACGACGTCATGTTCATCCAACCAGCCCAACACCGGCTACTGTTCAACCAACTTTCCACGGGCTACTGTTCAACCAGCCCTCGACGGGGTCCTGTTCATCCAACCAGCCCTCCATCGTCTACTGTTCAACCAGCCCTCCACCGGCTACTGTTCAACCAGCCCTCCATGGGGTCCTGTTCATCCACCCCCACCAACGCCTCGGCTGTGGCGGCCTCATCTCGGGGTCCTGTTCATCCAGCGGCAATCGCCTACTACTACTACCACGGGGTCCTGTTCATCCGACCCCTATCGGGAACTATTCATCCAACCCCAACCACATACGTATTGACTCATTAAACCAACCCCACTTTCACTGTTCATCAGAGGAAACAGGTTCAACCGGCTTCAGTAAGTAGCAGCATCGATTGATCGGGTTCAGTTAGCAGTGGTAGCGAAGGAATCGCTCGGGTTCAGTTAACAGCCAAGGGATCGATCGCTCGGGTTCAGTAACATAGCCTAGTGCAATCGCTCGGGTTCAGTAGCGAACGTCTCGCTCGGGTTCAGTTAGAGCCCAACAACTCGCACACACGCGCATACATATACGAGAGAAACATGCAAACTTCCATGCATCGCTCCGCCCCGACCACCCACAGTAGCCGGAAACTCCTCGAAATTTTCCTCGCCCTCACTTCTACCAAATTTTTTCCATCATGGACGGCCCAAAGAATGTCATGCAGGTGCGTCTTTGGCCTGCCTAGGACGAAAAGCCCATTTTCTGTCATGATTTCTTTATAGAAGTAGGAGCCCACCACATCTATGATGATACGAGTTTTTGTCACAGTTATTGTCATAGAAGTGTCATAAGCATGACAGGAAAAAATCGTGAGGGCCAAAATGTCACGGATGTGTCTTTTTTGTAGTGATCTATGTAGTGCTTGTGAAGCTAGGAAGATAACTAGGGTGAAACATCCCTCGAACAAAATCATGATGACGTCACGACCCTTTGAGCTGCTACACATGGAATTATTCAGCCCCACTCACGACTCTACACTTACCACTACTTCTTGCTTATATGGCTTCATGATTGCTGATGATTACTCTAGATATACTTGGGTACACATAATCCTCTACAAGACTGAAGTGCAGGATGTCTTTAGATGATTTGCTAATCGTGCCATGACCAACTATGGCATCAAGATCAAGCACATCAGGAGTGATAATGGCACGGAATTCAAGAATACTAGCCTCGACACTTATATTGACACTCTGGGCATCACTCATTAGTTCTCCTTGCCATATACACCTCAGCATAATGGCATCATGGAGCGCAAGAATATGACACTCATTAAGATGGATCGAACGATGCTTGATGAATACAAGACTCCAAGAAAGTTCTGGCCTAAAGCTATTGATAATGCATCAACGTAGTTTATCTTCACAAATTCTTCAAGAAGACATCCTATGAACGACTCACTGGTAAGAAGCCAATCGTAAGCTACTTCAAAGTCTTTGGTGCTAGGTGCTGGATCAAGGATCCACATCACACTTCCAAATTTGCACCGAAAGCACATGAAGGTTTTATGCTTGGTTACAAAAAGGATTCACACACCAGTCTTCAACCTCTTTCACTATAAAGTGGTTGAAACTGTAGATGTACGGTTCGATGAGACTAACGGCTCGCAAAGAGAGCACCTGCCAAATGTGCTAGATGAAGCTTCTCCAAGTGAATCTATCAATTTAATGGGTACTGGAGAAATCATACACACTGAGAATCAGGCTGTAGAAGAAATTGTCATTCAAGCTCCTCCACATCGCGAACACAATGTTGAGCCTGAAGACAATGCTGAAGATGAAGAAAATAATCAGCAAGAGCAAAATCTTCGCCCTGCTCATCCTCGAGTCGGTAATGAAGTTTAGATTGAGAAGATCATTGATAGCATCAAAGCACCTGGTCCGCTTACTCGATCAAGAGCTTCACAACTAGCAACTTTTGTGGGCATTTTGCATTCGTCTCAAAACTGAACCCAATAAAGTTTATGAAGCTTTCATGGAACCTGAATGGACTCAAGCTATGCAAGAAGGGCTTCAACAATTTGAGCTCAACAACGTCTGGGAACTAGTCAAATGTCCTGATCCGTGCAAGCGTAACATCATTGGCATCAAATGGATCTATCGCAACAAACAAGATGAGCATGGTCAAGTCATCAGAAACAAAGCTCGTCTTGTTGCTCAAGGCTACACACAAGTTGAGGGAATTGACTTCGATGAGACATTGCTCATGTGGCTAGGCTTGAAGCTATTCGCATACTTCTAGCCTATGCTAACCCCAACAACATCCTTCTATATCAAATGGATGTGAAGAGTGCCTTTCTCAATGGAAAAATTGAAGAAGAAGTGTATGTTACACAACCACCTAGTTTTGAAGATCCCAAGCGTCCTGCTATGGTCTACAAACTCAACAAAGCACTATATGGCCTCAAACAAGCTCCTCGTGCTTGTTATGACACTCTCAAATACTTCCTGAAGAGAAAAGGCTTCAAACCTGGTTCACTAGATCCTACCCTCTTCACGAAGACATATGATGGTGAACTATTTGTATGCCAAATCTATGTGGATGACATTATCTTCGGCTGCACTGACAAAAGATACATCGATGAGTTTGGGCATATGATGCAAGAGCAATATCATATGTCCATGATGGGAGAGCTAAAATATCCTTGGTCTTCAAATCCGACAACACAAAAATGGCATATTCATATCTCAAGAAAAATACCTCAAAGATTGCCTGACGAAGTTTGAAATGCAAGACTGCAAGGGGTACACGACACCAATGCCAACCAAAAGTCATATGTGCTTCGACGACAATGGTAAAGAGTTCGATCAAAAGGTATATCGCTCCATGATTGGTTCTTTACTATACCTATGTGCATCTAGGCCAGATACAATACTTAGCATTTGCATGTGTGCCCGATTCCAAGCGGCACCAACGGAGTTGCATCGCCTTGCGATGAAGCGAATACTTCGATATTTGGTTAACACCCCAATGCTAGGATTATCATATCCAAATGGCTTAGTGTTTGATCTAGTTGGATTCTCAGATGCTGACTATGCTGGTGACATGGTTGATCGCAAATCCACATCAGGAACATGTCATTTTCTTGGACGATCTCTTGTCTGTTGGTCTTCAGAGAAGCAAAACGGTGTGTCACTCTCTACTGCTGAAGCTGAATATATTGCTGATCGATCTTGCTGCACTCAGCTTCTCTAGATGAAGCAAACTCTCAAGGACTATGGCATCAACATGATGAAGCACTACAAAAAAATACACTTCCATGATGATACATGTTTGTCACAGTAGGTCACGTTTTCTATCATGCATGTACATCCATGACGATTTTATGGCAGAATCAAGATTGTCATACATGTGCTGTTGTAGAAGTGTTCCATGACATTACCAAAATTATCATCACGGAAGTGTCCACTTCCATGATGATGAATCGCGCGTCACAGAAGTGCTTTCGTCAAGGGTGACCGACACGTGGCATCCACCGTAACGGAATGCCGTTAAGCTATCGGGTCCGATTTTGGATCCGATAACCCGCTAACAGCCCCGACCAATGGGGATTTTCCACGTGCAAAATCATCATTGGCTGGAGGAAACACGTGTCAGCTCACCGTTGGGACAGATGTCATTCACTCATTGGACCCAAAGCGCCTATGATACGCCGACACGTGGCACAGCCCAACAGAGGCCCATTCCTGTGAAAAGGCCGGCCCGTTTGACTTGGTCAAAAGGTGGCGGGTCGGCCCACGGCAAGCCTGTTAACGGCCTGTTCGCATATAGCCCATTTACAGCCCGCTAACTCAGGGCCCATTTATGGCCTATCCGAATTTGGCCCAGTAGCGTCATTTGGGCTGTCTAATATAATTCCAGCCCGTTTTAACTTCCGGTCCATGTATGGCCCATGACGTCTTTCGGCCCATATGAGGCCTTTATTACTCTCGGCCCATTAACGGACCGTGTTAAAACTGGCCCGTAATGAACAGTGTATCACTTTATACCCATTAACAGTCCATTATTCCGTTGGGCCGTTTCCAGCCCATGTTATCTTTCGGCCTTCTGAGGGCCCACTTATTCTTGGGCTCATTTCCAGCATTCGTTTACTTTCAGCCCGTTACTGTCATTTTCTGCTTGTGGGCCAAATACAGCCTGTGGTTACAGTCGGCCCGTTTGTGGCCCGTTAATACGTTGGGCCGTTTTCATAGCATCATCAAATACATCCCATTTATTCTTGGGCTCATTTCCAGCATTCGTTTACTTTCGGCCCGTTACTGTCATTTTCTGCTTGTGGGCCAAATACAGCCCGTGGTTATAGTCGGCCCGTTTGTGGCCCGTTAATACGTTGGGCCATTTTCATAGCATCATCAACTACGTCCTATTAATGATGGCCCGTTATGGTCGGCCCAAACGGACGATTTCAACTCTAGCCCATTTACGGCCATAATGTGGTCTGTTATTGGCCCATGTTTGGCCAACCAATCATACGGCCGTAGAAGGCCCATTGATGATACGGCCCGTAGAAGGCCCATTGATGATACGGCTCGTCGAAGGCCCATTGTGTCAACGACCCGTACAAGGCCCATTGTTTCTACGGCCCTTAGAAGGCCCATTGTTTCTACGGCTCGTAGGAGGCCCATGTTAACTACAGTAAATATGTAGCCCATTGTTAATGTGGCCTAGTTTTAAAAAAATATGTTATTCCGGCCACTAGCAAACCGTGGAAAAAGAACAACACTGACTACAAGAAAACAAATAAACAAGACAATAAGGAAATAAATAAGCAAGCAATTAACGCTAGCCTATTACCGCTATTACACATATTACATCCACTAGGCATCAAAGTTCGCCACCAGTGCAAATATAGGGAACAAAGCAGCATATTACATACACAGCAAAACATGAGCATAACTGAAACAACTTCAGAAGAGCTCAAGAAACGTGGCATCCCCCATGCTGGCAATAAGCTTAGCAAGCTTATTAGCTTTGTCCTGCTTGGCGCTAAAATCCTCCAACGCTTGCTGTTGCAGCAGAAAGTATGCATGTGAATGCTCCAGGGACTTCCGCAGTCCTTCCACTTCTTGTCGCAGCACAGCTAATCGATGTCTTTCAGCTTGTAGTTGAGACTCAAGAAACCGAACTGATTCAGACACTGAGTTTGAATAGCTTGTGCAAGCGGTAGTGGCCTGTAACTCCAACACTAAACCAAGACAGGACTTTCGGGTTGTCTCACTGTCTTCGAGATAGTCTTCCTTCGCTGTTTTATCAGCTTTGTTGGAGACCAACAAGGATGTGTCACTATCCTGAATCTTATCTACATTACTTCCTTTATCATTGATTAATAAGGCACTCTTCCCCAATATGCTTTCAGCATTCTAAAAGAAGAAACAAGCAAACACATAACAATTTAGCATGTACTAGTATATGAAACTCATTTCGGTGAACCAGTTCATTAGTAAGGTGGACAGGGTTAAACTACCAAGTCTTCTATTGCCAAGTACTAGCACATAATAAAAGCATCAGACAAACATATATCTATGTCCTATGGTCACTTCATTGTCTTGCCAAATCAAAATAGAGACATGGTTCAAATCATATCAGTTCAAGACAAAGCAGCAGTGAAAGAATACAAATCGTGGGAAACTACATGGCACAACAAGATTTCATATGGGTACCACAGGTCTACATGTACAACAACACTATTTGCTTTGTTGTGATGCTAGTAATGTGCATGATATGAGAAGTCAACTGTATACACAATTGAAATTGAAATCAACATAGCTATTGATAAGAGCAAGCCTGTTAAAGAAACATGTGTGAACATACATGTTGTGCCATTGGAGTTCCGATTGGATCCTTCAATTTAAAAATAAGTTTGTATAAGTAAATACAGTGATACAAGAGTAAAGTAGTATGCACGATAGCAATCATAGTAAAAAAAGGCGCGCTTAAGCGCGCCTAGGCTCTAGGCGTTGGCGAAACGCATTGCGCATAACTACGCTTAATCTATGCATAACTGCGCATAAGCATGCGCTTTGGTCAGTAAAGCGCAAGGCGGTGGCAAAACGCATAATTAACGCCTAGCGCTTTTTGGAACTATGATAGCAATGGAATCTTAAATTAGAACAGTTGTTCTTCAGGTTTAGGCACTTGTTCAACATGAATAGAGTGCAGTAAGACGCAAGAATATAGTACTTAAAAATAGAAAATGAGCTCATAGACCTTACCACATTCTTGGTTCGGGACCAATACAGAACAAGGCGTGTCGGTGTACAAAAAGGGGGTACGCTTTTTGTACCCCTATGACTGTGCACGGGCAGTCTGAGCCACGGCGCCACCGCACCAAGCATGGCAAGGGAGGCAAACCGAGGGAAGACTGAAGCTTGATGAAGACTGGAGCGACACCAAGAACAAGACCACGAAGAGGAAGGGGACGAAGCGGTTTCCCCCGGCAAGATCCTTGTCGGGGCCGGCTCTGGCAGCCCCGGCAAGACCCTTGCCATGGCAGCTCGCCCCCCTCCCCCCCCCCGCCTACGGAGCGAATCACCCTTGAGTCCACCACCCCCATGGGGGGAGGATTCGGGAGATGTCCCCGTGGTGGCATGCAGATCTTTGTGAAGACCTTCAAGATCAGATGCAAGGTAAGAAGACGACGACCCTTGGCGGGATCCCAGCCAAGGGGATCCACAAGGCCCCCGGCAAGCATCTTGTCGGGGATGACAGCAGGCTCCGTGGCAAGACCCTTGCCGGGGCCCCGGCAAGGCCCTTTCCGAGGACACCCACGGGGCCACCATCAGGCCCGCACCAACTGGGTTTCCACCGACCCACGCAGCTGCCGACCCAACCAGCTGGACAGGCTCCTGCGTGGCAACCCACAGATCTTCATGGAGGCCCGCCGTTGCGCCACCTCAGCTGCATGTCTGCCTACATGGCACCTCAGGCACCGCTGGCCAGGGCGCGTGTCGACACGAGGAGGAGCGGCGACGGACAAGACGGGTGTCTCCCCTCGTCCCCGATAAAGCAAGGACACCTAAGCAGGGCGCATTAAATGCACCTTGTCCTGTAATGCGAGGGATAACCTCGCATCACTGTACCCTTTCCACCTCCTGTGTGCCACTGTGGCAACCCCTTTTCCCTATAAAAGGAGGCCCGAGGCGACCAGGAGGAGGATTCGGCTTTTCGGAACCCCTCACGACTCTTTTGGAGCTCCTCGTTAGCGCAAGAACACCAACATATAATCCAACAAAGCAGGAGTAGGGTTTTACGCATCTTTGCGGCCCGAACCTGGGTAAAGGAACCGTGTCCTGATCGTTAGATCCGCTCTTCTCTCAACCTCGCGCCCCGCAACCGTAGTAGGGATTCTTGTGATCCCATAGGTGTCGATCCAAATACACCGACATCTTTGGCGCGCCAGGTAGGGGGCTTGCGCAGTTGTGAGAATCGGCTTTAGCGGTTAGTTCGACGCTTCTGCATCATCATGGCGCCCAAGAAGAAGACGACGGTGGCGGTTGGCCAGTCGGAGGCCGGACAGCCCATCCCGACGCGAGCGAGTAGCGGACCAGTCGCGGAAAGGACTCAGGGCGCTGCTCGTGAACACCAACGCCATCCCGACAGCAGGAGTTTGGGAGGTGGCGATGCCTGTGCGCCTGGTAACAGGCCGCACGTCGCCAGTTCCAGAGATGGAACCCGGCCATTCGCGGGTGGCGCGGGGCCCTCCAAGGCCGCGGCCGCACCACCCGAGGACGACGCGAGGCCCTCCAAAACTCCCACGCCGGTGCCAACAGCGCGCGACGAACGGCGTCGTCGTCCCGAAGACCCCAGACGTCGCCATGGGAAGAGCCCCGAGCGCCGCTCCCGGGACGTAGAATGCCTGCCCGCTCACCGAAGCGCTGGTGGAGACGATAGGCGACCACGGGATCGTGATGGAGCTCCCCCTGACGCGGTCAGGGGTCGAAGCGCGTCACAATCCGTGCAAGTTTCGCTACCGCCAACACCAGCCGAAGCTTTGGCGCGCGCGCAATTGCTTCTCGACTTTCCTCTCGTTACGGGGAAACTCGACGAATGGAGAGCCACCATCCGAAGCCTCGTCGCAGTCGCCAACGGAGACGGCCTAAATCCAGCGGAGCTCCTGGGCCGACGCTCCGATGGGGTCCCACGCACCATGGGCGGGAGAGCTGGCAGTGCCGTGGCTACGGTGCATTCGCCTCCTCCTCGCCCAATGCCGCGTGCGTCGACCCGTCGGGACGTCGCGGGCGACGCCATCTCCATAGCGTCGTCCGACCCGCGGACCGGCGGCGACCAGCGTCAAGTTCTTCAGGCGCGAGCCCATGAAGACACTCGAACCAGCATTGAGCGCCGGCGCGAAATGTGCCACCAGTCAGACAGGCGAGCAGGGCCTGCTGCGGACCGCCCAGCACCGGAAAGCCCTGGAGGTCTACCTTACGAGGTGGGCTGTCCGGCTTTCACCCGTGAGCTGCGGCAGTTCCAGTGGCCCTCTCACCGCACCTTCAAACCTGACGTTGGCGAGAAGTACAATGGCAAGACCCACCCGTCGGAGTTCCTCAGCATCTACACCATCGCGATGCAAGCTGCTGGGGCCCGCGACGATAAGGTGCTTGCGAATTACTTTCCGTTAGCTCTTAAACCTAACGCCATGTCGTGGTTGATGCACTTGCCAGTAGACTCTATTTCCTCCTGGTCCGACTTGTGCCATGATTTTTTTGGCGCCTTTACCGGAGGCCATCAAGCCCATGGCCAAGCGAGTGACCTGCATGTCATACCCCAGAAGGAAGGCGAGACTCTGCGCAAGTACATACAGAGATTCAGCCGGGTACAGTACAATATCACCGATGTTCACCCTGCCGCCAGCATCAGCGCGTTCCACCAAAACGGGCGCAACCGCAAGATGCGCGAAGAACTGGCGATGACCAAGGTGAAGGACGTGGTAGAACTATACGTTCTTGCCGACAGATGTGCCCGGGCCGAAGAGGGAAGGAAGTACCCCGGCGAGAGCGCCGGTGCGGAAACCGATTCCTCGGATGAAGATACCACTATTCCAGCGAAGAAGGGCCGGAACCGTAACAGGAAGCGCAAGGGGAAGGTCGTGCTTGTCGTCGAGGGATCTGATGACGCCGGCTCGGCCAAGAAAACCAAGGCGGGTGACCCTGGCATGGAAATTGCCGGATGTGTCGCCTGCCGGGCCTTGGCGGCCGCCGAGAAGCCAGGAAACTCCGGCAAACGGTACTGCAAGATCCATCGCACCAAAGGCCATGATCTCCAGGACTGCCACCAGGTTGAGCTCCTTGCTGAGAAGCAAAGAGCTGAATACGAGAGGCGGGACAAGGAGAAGGGCCAGGACGGCGCTGAGGGATCCAGCAAGAAGCGTGACGGCCAAGCAGGCCGTCGCGGCAAAGAGAAACAGCAAGAAAGGCCCACCCGGGGCCGCGATAGAAGACCTGAAGACGACGATCACGAAGAGGACGACGAGTCCGGCGGCCAAGAGTTTCAGAAGGCTACGGATGCCATGTGCGTCGATGGTGGCGCTTCGCTGCATGCTTCTCACCGCCAGCTTAAAAAGTGGGCGCGAGATATTATTGCGGGAGAGCCATCGCCCGGTGCCCAAAAGCCACTGAAATGGTCCAGAACACCTATCATCTTTGACGCCGAGGATTACCCTGATCGCGTTACTGCGGTCGGGTGCTTACCGTTGTTGGTTTCACCAACAATACGCAACCTCAAGGTGACAAAGATGCTAGTCGATGGCGGGGCCGGCCTCAACCTACTCTCGCCCACCGTAATCGAGAAGCTACAAGTTCCTGACGGAGACCTCGAGGAGACGGGCATGTTTCAAGGGGTCAGCCAAGGAAGGAGCCAACCAAAGGGGAAAGTCACACTGCCCGTGACTTTTGGGAGTGATCTGAACTACAGGACGGAGAGGATCGTGTTCGATGTCGCCAGGATCCCCCTGCCTTATAACGGGATCCTTGGACGCCCAGCGCTGGCCAAGTTCATGGCGGCATCACACTATGCCTACAACACCCTGAAGATGCCAGGTCCCGTGACGATCATCACCATCTCCTCCGACAAGAAAGACGCGCTGATTTGCACCGACCAATTGTACCAGCAAGCAGTTGCAGCAACTGCCGCTACGGGGGCACTTGGTCCTGCCACTGGAGCCCCGGGAGGGAAGAAGAAGAAGACTGGCGAGACCTCAGGCGCCCACTCCGGCAAGCGCACCTCTTCGGAGTGCTGTGCTCCCGTCGAGGACGTGCCTGGGAGCTCCACCGGAAGGAAGAAGATCGGCGAGACCTCTGACACCCACTCCGGCAAGCACACCTCTTCGGAGTGTCGCGCCCCCGTCGAGGACGTGCCAGAGAGCTCCGCCGGCGGAAACAAGAGATCAAGGGCTACGCCGCCAGGAACCAAGAAGGTTTCTGTCAAGGAGGACGGCACGGGAGGGGCTTTTACCATAAGCTCCGACCTTGACAACAAATAGGAAGACGCGCTCGTCACCTTCCTGCGGGCGAATGTCGACGTGTTTGCCTGGCAAGCATCCGACATCCCCGGCGTTCCGAGGGAGGTGATTGAGCACCACCTTGCTGTCTGCCCTCATGCGCGGCCCGTCAAGCAGAAGGTTAGGAAGCAAGCTTTGGAACGGCAGGAGTTCATCATCGAGGAGATCCGGAAACTGGAAGCTGAGGGTTTGGTGAGAGGAGTGCTCCATCCAACGTGGTTGGCCAATCCAGTGGTAGTGCGCAAGGCAAATGGGAAGTGGAGGATGTGTATTGATTACACAGATATCAATAAAGCTTGTCCCAAGGACCCCTTTCCGTTGCCGCACATAGACCAGATTGTCGACTCCACGGCAGGGTGTGACCTGCTATCATTCCTTGATGCCTACTCCGGCTACCACCAGATCTTCATGGCAAGAGAAGACGAAGAGAAGACAGCATTCATCAACCCATGTGGTACGTACTGTTTCGTACGAATGCCTTTCGGGTTGAAGAGTGCTGGCTCGACATTTGCGAGGGCAGTCCAGATTGGTTTTGAACCCCAGCTCCATAGAAATATGGAGGCTTATATGGATGATATAGTGGTCAAAACCAAGGACAGGGCAACCCTTGTACCGGATTTACAAGAAACATTTGTGAACCTGCGCAAGATCAACCTCAAGCTGAACCCTCAGAAGTGCATTTTCGGCGTTCCGTCTGGAAAGCTTCTCGGGTTCTTTGTGTCACATCGTGGGATAGAAGCCAATCCGGACAAGATCAAAGCTATAGAGCAGATTGAAGCACCCAAACGGGTCAAGGATGTGCGTCGGCTTGCTGGCTGCGTTGCCGCCATGAGCAGATTCATTTCCAAGTCTGCTGAGCACGCCCTCCTCTTTTTCAAGATTTTGAAAAAGGCGGGCCCAATGGAATGGACGCCAGAAGCCGAAGCAGCGTTACAGGATCTGAAGAAGTATCTTTCCTGCACGCCAATACTGGTTGCTCCTCGACCACAGGAACCGTTGCTGCTATACCTAGGGGCGACGAACCAGGTTGTCAGTGCTGCACTGGTGGCACAGAGAGAAATCGATGATGAGGTGATAGCAGCAACAGAGCCTGGTGCCACTGGCGTAGAGCCGACACAGCCGAGTGGAGTGCAGCCGAAGAAGAAGATGATGCAGCACCCGGTCTACTTTGTTAGCTCCCTCTTGCAGGGGGCTAGGTCAAGGTACTCCGGTGTGTACAAACTGCTCTTCGGCCTTCTTATGGCCTCGAGGAAGCTGCGTCACTACTTCCAGGCGCACGAGATCACTGTCGTCACTCGCCTCCCTCTGCAACGGATATTGCACAATCCAGATGCAACGGGAAGGATTGCAGAGTGGGCACTGGAGCTTTCCAGCTTTGGCCTCAAGTTTGAAAGCACCTCGACAATTCAGAGCCGAGTCCTGGCAGAGTTCATCGCAGAATGGACTGCAACGTCTGATGAAGAAGTCCAAGAAACTGCTCTCCCCGGCAAAGAGGCAAGTTGCAACTGGGTCATGTACTTTGATGGCGCTTTCTCTTTGCAGGGCGCCGGGGCTGGCGTACTGCTGGTCGCGCCCACCGGAGAGCACCTCAAGTACGTGGTCCAGATGCACTTCCCTAGGGAGGTGTCAATGAACAACACTACTGAGTACGAGGGGCTGCTTGCCGGTCTTAGGATCGCGGCGGACCTCGGAATCAAGAAGCTCATTGTCAGAGGCGACTCACAGCTTGTCGTCAAACAAGTCAACAAGGATTACCAGAGCCCGTTGATGAAGGCCTACGTCGATGAAGTGAGGAAGTTGGAAGAGAGCTTTGACGGTATACAGGTGGAGCACGCTCCCCGAGCGGAGAACGACTTCGCCGATTACCTGTCAAAGCACGCTGCTCTCAAGTTACCTGTGGAACTAGGTACCTTTGTGCTCCAGCTTTCTCAGCCATCCGTTGATCCATCAACAGAGCAGAACAAGAGGAGGAAGTCAGGGCTCAGCAAGTACTTTCCCGCCGAGCTCCCTGGAGCCGCCGGCAAGGATGTTGCCAGGGACACCGAGGCCGCCATCGGAGGGCTAACTCCGGCAGAGCGTCAAGCTTTTGCCGTTGAGATGGCCACTCCCTTGGCGGAGGAAATGCCTTTAGTCATTGCTGTCGAGCCCCAGGCTCCAGCGTGGGCATAGCATACCATCTGATTCCTTCAGACTGGGGAACTTCCTGAGGAGCAGGAAGAAGCGGAGAAAGTAGCTCGTCGGTCCGCTATGTATCAGTTCATCGATGACGTCTTGTACAGAAGAAGACCGAACGGTGTGAAATTGAAGTGCATCTCTCGGCAGGAAGGACTGGAGCTGTTGGCAGAAATACATGGAGGCATATGTGGATCCCACATAGGGTCAAGAGCCCTTGCCGGCAAGGCATTCCGGCAAGGCTTCTTCTGGCCCACTGCCCTCCAGGATGCGGCGGCGCTGGTCACCAGGTGTGAAGCGTGCCAATTCCATTCAAAGAAGCTTCATCAACCAGCCCAAGCCCTTCAAACCATTCCTCTCTCCTGGCCCTTCTCGGTCTGGAGGCTCGACATACTAGGCCCTTTCCCCCGCGCCGTCGGGGGCTTTGAGTACTTGTACGTTGCAATCGACAAGTTCACAAAGTGGCCAGAAGTAGAGGCGGTGAGGAAGGTCACAACTTAGTCAGCCATCAAGTTCTTCAAGGGGCTAGTGTGCCATTTTGGTGTACCCAACAGTATTATCACCGACAACGGCACGCAGTTTACAAGTCGCACCTTCATTCAATATACCTAAAACCTCGGCAGCAAGGTATGTTTCGCTTCGTTGCTCACCCCCGAAGCAATGGTCAAGCTGAGAGGGAAAATGCTGAAGTGCTGCGAGGATTAAGGACAAAGACCTTTGACAGGCTGCACAAGAGCGGGAGGCGCTGGATTGATGAACTGCCGGCAGTTCTTTGGTCGATCAGGACGATGCCAAATCGAGCCACCGGCCAGACGCCCTTTGCCCTGATATATGGGGCAGAAGCAGTTCTCCCCACGGAACTCATATACGGGTCACCTCGAGTGCTCTCTTATGATGAGCTTGAGCAAGAGCAATTGCGGCAAGATGACGCGATGCTCCTTGAGGAAGATCGTCTTCGGGCGGCTGTGAGAGCAGCGCGCTACCAGCAAGCCTTGTGCCGCTACCATAGCCGCGAGGTTCATGCCCGAAGCTTTGAGGAAGGTGACCTTGTTCTCCGGCGCGTTCAATCGGCCAGGAATATGAACAAGTTGACACCGAAGTGGGAGGGCCCTTATCGGGTAATACGAGTCACCGAGCCTGGCGCAGTCCGCCTGGAGACCGAGGATGTCGTTCCGGTGAGTAACTCCTGGAACATCGAGCATCTTCGCAAGTTTTACCCATAAGGAGCGGCTTGCCGGGCCTCCCGGCAAGCCACCCTTTTGTACAAGCCTTGCCGTCAAGGCATGTAACCCTTTGTACAAAGCCAGGCGTAGACCCTGAGCATAAATAAATGAAGCGCTGGCGCCCTGAGTTTTAGCATGCATGCTGAGTCGAGTCTCGTCCTTGGTTAGGGTTGATAGTGCTTAGCAGCGGCTAACCCCTAGCTTAGAGGTCGAGTCTTTGTCTTTCCTCTGTCTTCCTTGGTTTACAGGACGCACAGGCATCCTTGCCGAGGCCACATGGAGGGAGGAGAGAAGAACAAATCAGTACTTAGGCCCCGGCAAGCCAGCATTGCTGGAGGCTGCAAGAGCAAGAATTCACCCAAGGAAGACCAGGGTTGCCGGGGGCTGCAATTTCAGATAAGTCCTTTTTCCCTTGTCATGCATTCCGTTATGGACTGAGGTATGTGAAACATCGTTCTTTTCCTTAAGCTACCGTGCTCCCATTACTCTAGGTCCTAAGGCTCGTCCCTGGGACCAAGTTTGGTCGTAGTCGCGGTAGCAAAAGGGTAAAACGAGGAGCCTAGGCCCGCTTCATCCCTGCCTCCGCCAAGGGCGTGAGAAAGGTCGAGCGAAGTAGGGAAATGGCAGGGCCTGTTGCCGGGCGAGAAAATGTTTATCTTAAGGATATCAGGGATTTATTCCCTGTTCTGGGTTTTTACCTATGAACAAAGGACCCGGCAGACATTCCCTTTTCATTAAAAACATTCCATTCAGGTACAGTCCATAGGGAATAAAAAACATGAATAAGGGGGATTACAAGTTTTAAACTTTACAGATGCCCGAAGGCCTACAGACTAAAAAGAGATAAGATGCCCCTAATGCCTTTCTTGTCCCTCTCCTCAGGAGGTAGGTCAAGGAAGCGAGAAGGGCAGAAGGGGCGCCTAGGCGAGCTACGGGTGGCAGAAGACACCGAGAAGGAATCTCGACGGCCTCCCCAGGGCTCGACGGTGATGACGGCGCCGGAGGCTGAGCTCGAAGACGAGGTGGCAGGACGTCAGTAGGAGACGAAGGTGTCGGTGCCCGCGTACTCCGACATGACGACCTTGCCTCCAACCTTCTTCCTCTTCCTCTTCCGCTGCCTCCCTATGCCAGCCGCCAAGGAGACGACCCCGAGAAGTTCAAGGAGCCGGCGACGCAAATGATGGGGTCGCCGGTGCCACAAGGAGCGGCGCTCGACACCTAGTCGAACCCGTCATCCTGCCGTCTCCCGCCCTCGTCGTCGCTGTCGCTGTCGTCCTCGTCACCCTCGTTCGAGGAGGAGTCTTCGTCGTCGAAGGAGCTCTCCATGCAGCACCTCACGCGAGTTCCGAGGTGCCCAAAGACCTTGACGGAGAGGTGGCCATCCCACATCAGCTTGATGTGGAGGGTGAGCCCGTCCGTCAGGCTGTGGATGCGAGCGAACCTCTTCCATCCTCGGCGAAGATACATAACATGAGGGGCGGGGAAGTCGACGAGGGCTCGCGTGCCACTGATCCCACAACCCCTCATGTGCAACCATAGTGACTCCGGCGGGTTCGCCTCCATCTCCCACGCAAACGGGGTCGGGAGACGAAGGCGATGGCGCGGCGACCCCCGCATCCTAATGAAGAATTTACAGCGGTCATCTCCAACATGACCTTCCACCGGAGGAGGAGCTGCTAGCGGGGGCGAGGCCGGCGAGGCGCCCCATCTTCCTCTTCCCTGAGCACCCCGGCCTCGCCCACGGCCTCGCCCCCTCCCTCTTCCCCTCGTAGCTGGTTCTGCCACTGCGGGTGCAGGAGAAGGGGGGACGCGCTGTCGAGCGACGACCCTCGCCGCCACCGTTGAGGAGCCAGGGTTTTCCTTCTTCATGGTGGATAGAAGAAAGGAGCAGAAGCTGAAGGAGAAATAAGATGGAGGAGTGCGGAGCACCGTCCCCTCCCTCCGCCCTTTATAAAGGGGCGGGGATGGAGCTCGACCGCCCCGCTCAGCCAATCAAGACGCAGAAGGAGAGAGGGGTTGGGACCGACCCGCCGCCCCAACCAATGACGGCTCGGTTTCCTGCCTCCACCGCTCGCCACCTTAAACGCATGGGAGGCACGTGGCGAACGCGCGGGACCAAAGGGACGGGTGAGGCGACCTATCCCCACCCCGTGATCGTGGGGAGTGGACGCCTGGCAGACCGCGCCTCGGCCCCATCCAGTCAGCAGGCCACGCCCCCACACCTTCCCCCGTTTATGGGGAAGGCGAGGGCCGCCTCCTTTCGCACTTACTGCGACGTGACGCATGCGTGCGAAAACCACCCCACGCATGCCGCCCACGTCACGCACGCCCCTCCACCCCGCGCCGCGCACGCGGACAGTGGGGGGCGCAGCGCGCGGAAATTTTACCACGGTGAGAACCACCCCGCCTGCCCGCGCACCGTTCTGGGCCTGGCCCAACAACGTGTCGCGCTTATGTGTGGCCCAGGCCCGGGGGCTCCTGTCGGTGTACAAAAAGGGGGTACGCTTTTTGTACCCCTAGGACTATGCACGGGCAGTCTGAGCCACGGCGCCACCGAAGCAAGCATGGCAAGGGAGACAAACCGAGGGAAGACTGAAGCTTGATGAAGACTAGAGCGACGCCAAGAACAAGACCACGAAGAGAAAGGGGACGAAGCGGTTTCCCCCGGCAAGATCCTTGCCGGGGCTGGCTCTTGCAGCCCCGGCAAGACCCTTGCCGCGGCAGC
>LR738712.1:444923445-444934087 GCA_902687465.1 Secale cereale
CCCCCCCCCCCCCGCCTACGGAGCGAATCACCCTTGAGTCCACCACCCCCATGGGGGGAGGATTCTGGTGATGTCCCCGTGGTGGCATGCAGATATTTGTGAAGACCTTCAAGATCAGATGCAAGGTAAGAAGACGATGACCCTTGGCGGGATCCCAGCCAAGGGGATCCACAAGGCCCCCGGCAAGCACCTTGCCGGGGATGACAGCAGGCGCCGCGGCAAGACCCTTGTCGGGGCCCCGGCAAGGCCCTTGCCGAGGACACCCACGGGGCCACCATCAGGCCCGCACCAACTGGGTTTCCACCGACCCACGCAGCTGCCGACCCAACCAGCTGGACAGGCTCCTGCGTGGCAACCCACAGATCTTCATGGAGGCCCGATGTTGCGCCACCTCAGCTGCCTGTCTGCCTACATGGCAGCTCAGGCACCGTCGGCCAGGGCGCGTGTGGACATGAGGAGGAGCGGCGACGGACAAGACGAGCGTCTCCCCTCGTCCCCGATAAAGCAAGGACACCTAACCAGGGCGCATTAAATGCACCTTGTCCTGTAATGCAAGGGATGACCTCGCATCACTGTACCCTTTCGACCTCCTGTGTGCCACTGTGGCAACCCCTTTTCCCTATAAAAGGAGGCCTGAGGCGACCAGGAGGAGGATTCGGCTTTTCGGAACCCCTCACGACTCTTTTGGAGCTCCTCGCTAGCTGAAGAAGACCAACATATAATCCACCAAAGCAGGAGTAGGGTTTTACGCATCTTTGCAGCCCGAACCTGGGTAAAGGAACCGTGTCCTGATCGTTAGATCCGCTCTTCTCTCAACCTCGCGCCCCACAACCGTAGTAGGGATTCTTGTGATCCCATAGGTGTCGATCCAATTACACCGACAAGGCGTTCCCAGTCATCGTCCAGTAAATGTGTCTCAGGAGAACGTAAGGGAATTTAATGAGTTTCTTTGCCGGTGAAGTACGTTTTCTTCAGGTAATTCCGATACTGCCACCAAGCATTCTTGAAGATAGCAGAGGTATTAGCACATGTTACCTCATCCTGAGTTACCAAATCAGTCCTTCTCTATAGAGAAAAATGGGAAAATTTGCTGTATTATAACCATCATGGAGGTAGGATGTATGGGACAAAGCAAAGTAATTGCCATGAATAACATTACTTACATATAACTCCTGGACAAACACCTGCAACTGGCATTTTCCTTCATCTTCAGTATAATATTTCCAAGATGGGAAGATACGCACATACGATTTAACAACATCAAATGCGATAGATGCTAAAGTACGACTAGATGGTTGTGCTTCCACCACAGGAATAGGCGTACTAACTGGTGGAGTTGGGGTTCACCGTGGTAGTACTGGCCCTTTGGGCACTGGAGCTGCCTTACTAACTGCTCTTGTTTGGGAGCTGTGTGGTGGAGATGGTGCTGTGTCAACAGGAACTGTGTTACTATCTGCTGGGGTTGGGATTAGATTGGGTGAAGCTGGTTCTCTGTCCATCACAGTAGGGGTACAATCTGCGAGAGTTTGGGTTATGTGTGGTAGGGCTGGTTCTCGTGCATGTACAACCGGGGTGCTATCTCCACCAAGAGGTAGCACTGTTTTATTTGAAGATCGTGTTTTTAGTCCGCTAGATGCTGGCATCACCCGCTCCAATTCAAATGGCTGATAAACAGGAAACATCGTTGAATGTACAGACATTGTATGAGAGAGATGCAATATATAGTGTGGAAAAAAGGGGACATGAAATAGTTGACATGTATATTGTTTAACTAAAACGGATATGTCGGTGTACAAAAAGAGGGGTACACTTTTTGTACCCCTATGACTGTGCACGGGCAGTCTGAGCCACGGGCACCACCACACCAAGCATGGCAAGGGAGGTGAGCCAGGGTAAGACCGAAGCCCAATGGAACTGGAGCAACACCAAGAACAAGACCACAAAGAGCAAAGGGACGAAGCGGCTTCCCCCAGCGAGATCCTTATCGGGAGCCAGTTTCAAAAGCCCCAGCAAGATCCTTGCCGGGGCCGGCTCTAACATCCCCGGCAGGACCCTTCCCGCGGCAGCTCGCCTCACGCCTACGGAGCGGATCACCCTTGAGTCCACTGCCCCCATGGGGAGAGAATTCGGGAGATATCCCCGTAGTGGCATGCAGATCTTTGTGAAGACATTCAAGATCAGATACACACACCAAGAAGACAACGACCCTTGGCGGGATCCCAGCCAAGGAGGACCACAAGACCCCTGGCAAGCGCCTTGCCGGGGATGACAGCAGGAGCCGCGGCAAGACCCTTGCTGGGGCCCCGGCAAGGCCCTTGCCGAGGACATCCGCAGGGCCACCATCAGGCCCGCACCAACTAAACTTCCACCGCCTTATGCAGCTGCCGACCCAACCAGCTGGGCAGGCACCTGCGTGGCGACATGCAGATCTTCTTGAAGACCCACCATTGCGCCACCTCAGCTGCCTACCTGCCTACATGGCACCTCAGGCATCGCTAGCCAGGGCGCGTGTCGACTTAAGAAGGAGCGGCGACAGACAAGACGGACGTCTTCCTCGTCCCCGATAAAGCAAGGACACCTAAGCAAGACACATTAAATGCGCCTTGTCATGTAATGCGAGGGATAACCTCGCATCACTATACCCTTTCCACCTCCTGTGTGCCACTGTGGCGACCCCTTTCCCTATAGAAGGAGGCCCGAGGCTACCACGAGAAGGATTTGGCTCTTTAGAACTCCTCACGATTCGGCTTTTTGGAGCTCCTCACGCCCATAGCTAGTTGAAGAACACAAACATATAATCCACCAAAGCAGGAGTAGGGTTTTACGCATCTTTGCGGCCCGAACCTGGGTAAACGAACCGTGTGCTAACTGTTGGATCCGCTCTTCTCTCAACCCCGCGCCCCGCAACCGTAGTAGGGATTCTTGTGATCCCATAGGTGTCGATCCAATACACCGACATCTTTGGCGCCCCAGGTAGGGGGTGCGCAGCTATGAGAATCGGCTCTAGCAGTTGGCCCAACGCTCTTTCGTCTTCGTGGCCCTTTGAGAAGGAAGGAGGCCGGAAGATCTGCACTCGAGCGGCTACAAATAGAAGCTAAGTTATATCGGACCTTGGATATTTCCATCCTATTATTTAAGGTTATTATCCTCGGAGTTTTCATTCTTTGCACAAGAAACCTGCACGCAAATGGGGCCCTTCCCGATCGGCAATGCCTTTGCTCTTTTTCGAGTCCGCTCAACAGTTCAAACGGCTGCGTTCGAAATGGTAGGGTAGCCTTCCGCAATTGGCAAGGCTCTCGACTCTGAGTCGAGTCAAACTCGACAGTTCCAGCGGCTGCGTTAAGGGCGGCAAGGTGGCTCACCCGGCAGCACGCTCGCCCGGCAGGCCAATGGGGACCCGTCCCCAAGACGCCGCCCTGGGTTTTTCGCGCCGACAAGCCTACCCAGCTAGCGTAGGGTGCACATACAACGAAACAACAAACAAGAAAATAGCATGCATAATTCCAAAGATATTTCAAAGTTATATTACATCATGTCATTGCTGTGGTTCTAACTAAAGATAAAATTTGTCTTGGTCATGAACCCGCAGCGGAGAAGAAGAACGGGATGCCTAATCCCGGCGCTGGCCTTCCACCCTCTTGATTTCGTTGATGCGGCTGATGACGGGCTTGATACGCTCCTTGAGCACCGTGAGGTCGGTACCCTCCGGAAAGCTATCCATCGCCGCTTCGAAGTCAAGATTGGATTCCAGAATGCCATCTTGGTGAGGACCTTGGTCATGACCCCCCGGCAAAGTCGCCGGGCCTCCCCGGCCAGCGTGGCCGTTCTGTTGGAGTGAAGATCAGCCAAGGCGCCGAGGACGCCCTCGAAGAATAGGGTCAGCTTGGCGTTTACGATCCCGCTCCACTCAGGGGCATACCTCACATTTGGCATCCCCATGAGGGCCAACTGCAAGGTGACCCTGCTGGCGACGTCCTCTAGCCGGCTGATCCACATGTTCTCGCCCGCCACGTATTCCTGGTGGGAGGCGGCCTCGTCCGCCCGCAGCTATTTCTCCTCCTCCGGGCTCCTGGTCAAGGTCTCCTCCCGAGCCGAGCTCTCCGACAACATCTTCTCGAGATTCTCCAGCTTCAGCTTGAGATCTCTGATGGAGTTTTGTGCCTCGGAGAGCTCCCCAGCCCTGCTGATGACCGCTCCATGCGCCTCTGCTAAGGCGCAGTTGAGCGAGTTCTTCTCGTCGGACAGCTTGAGGGCCTGCTCCTTCAGCTCGTCCCGCTCTACCCCCAGCTCCTTCACCTTGCCGGCGTGGACCAGAGCCTGGGCATCGACTGCCTCTTTGTGCCTCTGCCCCAGCTCGCGAGTCCGCCGCTCGACAAGGACCTCGAGCTCCTCATCCTTGCCGCGGAGCATTGCGGCAAGCTTCGCCTCACGCGCGGAGAGGTCTTCCTCCTGGGAATCCAAGGCGGCTTGATGCTGGTTCCGGGCGGCCTCGGCCGCGGCAGCCAAGTTCGCCGCCTCTTCCTGGGCCTTCTCAATGTCAGACATCTTCATGATGAGCTCTGCATCGCGCTTGGCCATTTCTTCCTGGAAGGCCCTCTGCTCCTCGCGGGACTGGTGAAACTAGGTTTGCGTCTCAGCAACGCGCGCCTGGAAGTCCACCTCCGCCTCGTCTACCGTTGCCATCCTGGACATAACCTTGTCCAGACGGGCACGGTAGAGCGCTTGGAGCTTCCGGAAATTGGCCCCCATGGTGCGGAAGAGCTTCCCTTCTGGAGAACCATCGCCGCCGGCGCCCGGTTCGTCGACCACCTCGAACCCGGTGGCGGCGAGCACCTCGCCGTCGAAGACTTACCCTCCGGCAGGCGCTCGAGAACTTGACGCCCCTGCGAGATGGACGAAGAGGTTGTCGCCCACCTTCAGGTATCTGCCGGGGCCCGAGGTTGTAGAGGGAGAAGGCTGATCATCAGCCACTTCTTCCTCGGTTGTGGCCTTGCCGGCCTCCCCGGCAGGCTCACCGCTGGCACCCTCGGCGGCGTCCTTGGCGGCCTTATCAGCGGCGGCCTCGGCAGCGTCCTTGGCGGCCTCCCCGGCGGCAATCCTGTCGGCCTCCGCCGCGGCCTCCTCAGCAACCTCCCCGATGACGGCGTCCACGTCCTCCATATCTGTTGAAGGAGGGCTTGGGCAGTGATGGGGATGATGAAGCCAAGAAAAAGGATAAGGGAAAATCAAAGACAGAAGACAGGCGACTCACCAGTGCCGTGCTGTGAAGCAGAAGTCCCCTCCCCGTCGGCGTCTGGCACCGTGGCAGAGCCACCAGCTCCCAAGTTCACCTCTTCCTCCATGCGTGTGGGCTCCATGCTTGGTGCCCTTGCCGGGGATGCCCCTCGCGGCGGCGTAGTCGATGGGGGTGGTGCGTTGGGGGTAGCCTCCTGCGGCTCCTCCTGCTACCGCCCCCGTCCTACAAAACCGACAAGGTCAGCACCATAGCATCAAACACCTACTGCATGTCGAGCAAGAAGAGGATGATGAACTTACGCTGGGGGCTATCCCGGGGGCTGCCGTCTGGGCTGCTCAACACCACCGGTGGTGTCTCTGAAGCCCCAGCCGGGGGCTGGCTGCTCGCCGAAGCCTTGGCCCTCTTTATCCTCTGGGCCAACGTCTCTGCATCCCTGAAGAAGCAAAGACGGATCAAGATGAGTGGCATGTTCAGGGGGATGGAAATGGCAGTAAGGAATGGAGTACTTACTCATCGTCCATCTCCTCCTCTGCCGCCGCTTTCCTCATCCTCTTCGGGCTGAGAGGCCCGAGATCAAAAGGGAGTTCCGCGTCGACATCCGAGTCGATGTCTGCCGGGGGAGGCGAAGGAGGTGGAGTTTGTGCGTGCCTAGACGGAGAAAGGGTTGTCTCCTTCTTCTCGGTGGCACTCGTCAGCCTCCTCGCCGCCGTGGCCCTTGTGTGGCGCCCGGAACCCTCCAGGGCCAATTGAGGTTGCGCAGCCTTGCCGGGCCAGACCGGCTCGCCAGAACTGGCCCGCCGCAGGACTCGCCCTCTTCCCCTCGCTGGCGCCGAGCCCGCCGCCATGTCCTCCTCCGACGACGACTCATCGGCCGCGTCTTCGAACAGCGGAGCTCTGGTGCCGGCGCTGCTAGCCTCTCCGGCGACCGCCGCCCACTGGGCGAGCTCCTCATCCTCCGCAGCCGTGGCGTCCTTGTCCTCCACACCCCCGGCGCTGCCGGCCTCCATGATGAGATGCGCCTCCCTCGCCCTAGCGGCGATGTAGTCCAGCTCTTCCTGGGTGGTGTCCCTGACAGGCCACCGCTCGGCGTCAGGCTTGACGCACACATCAACCAGAGAGTCGAAAAATTTCTGCATGTCCTCGTTCGCCGGCTCCTTCCAGCTCGGGACAAGGCCGTGCGCGTTGCATTCCGGCATCATGGCGATGATCTCGGGCTGGCGCAAATTGTTGCACAGCGGGACCACCCCCACTAGCAACTTGAAGAGCTGCCCCTTGATGGCCTTGCCAGCCTTCACGACAGCCCTCGCGGCCTTGCCGGTCCGTTCGACCTCGCCGTCGCAACCCACATCGAGCTGGAAGAGCCGCTGGCAGAAGTGGGCATGTCCCATCACTGTGAGGTTGTGGTCGAGGCTAGGCCGGAGCCGCAAGACGTCGGCCAGATTGCTAAAGAGCCAGGCTGGGCTCCCCTTGTTGTGCAGCGGGGCGACCCGACGGCGAATGAAGTCCGCCCCGATCATTTCAAGAGTGAGCCCGGCCTGGGTGAGCTGGAGGATCCTGGTGGTGGCGACGGTGAGCCTCCCGTCGGCAGCGTCGACGTCGCCCGAGTCACTGCCATGGACCGGCGGTACTCGGCGGACCTTGCAGAATCTTGGCGGCTCTTCTTCTTCAATCCAGCACCACCGGCCGCACCATTCATCCCACCTCTCCTTCACGGCGCCGTCCGGGTACGCTCCCTTGGATCTTGGAATCCAGGTGATGCATCCAGATACGGCACCTCCCGGCTGGATCCGAGGGGTGAAATAGTGGCGGAAGAGCATCGTGTTGGGCTGCACCCCGACGAAGCCTTCGCAAAGGTGCGCGAAGAAAGCCATGCACGCCACCGCATTCGGAGTGAAATCCAAGAGGCGGAAGCCGAAGGTGTGCATGATGTCACAGAAGAAATCGGAGAAGGGGGGACATAACCCGCAAGAAAAGTAGTCGACGAAGAAGGGGTACCGAGTTGAGCCAGGTTCGGCGCAAGCGGCCGGAATGACGCGCGTCGCCGGATGTCCCAAATCCCCCCCCCCCGTCTTCGCCCCCCAAAGGGTCATGAAGGCGTCCCGGAGCTCGTAGACATTGACCGTCGACGGGATGAAGAAAGCAGCCTTCGTCCAGTCCCCCGATAATGCGCCCTCCGGCGGCTCCACAGACCCAGCGCCCTTGGCCACCCCCTTGCCCTTGGCAGGTTTGGACGCCATGGCGGCTGAGTTGGAGGGTTGAGGAAGAGGGATGGCAAAGCAACGGCGGCAGGCGACGGCGGAAGCTTCGGAAGGAAGGAAGAGAGGGAACAGCGGCTCTGAGATTGGAAGAGGCGCGAGGAAAATGGAGGAAGTGAGCAGCGCGCCCGCGGTTATTCCTTCTTATGGGAGGGGGAACGTGGGCCGCCTCCTTCCGCATTTACTGCGACGTGACGCATGCCTGCGGAAACCGCCCTGCGCATGCCGCCCACGTCACGCACGCCCCTCCACCCCGCGCCGCACGCACGGGTCGTGGGAGGCGCAGCGCGTGGAATATCCTACCTCGGTAAAAACCGTCCCGCCTGCCCGCACCGTTCTGGGCCTAGCCCAACAACGCGTCGCGCTTATGTGTGGCCCAGGCCCGGGGGCTCCTGTCGGTGTACAAAAAGAGGGCTACACTTTTTGTACCCCTATGACTATGCGCGGGCAGTCTGAGCCATGGGCACCACCACACCAAGCATGGCAAGGGAGGTGAGCCAGGGTAAGACCGAAGCCCAATGGAACTGGAGCAACACCAAGAACAATACCACAAAGAGCAAAGGGACAAAGCGGCTTCCCTGGCGAGATCCTTGCCGGGAGCCAGTTTCAGCAGCCCCAGTAAGATCCTTGCTGGGGCCGGCTCTAGCAGCCCCGGCAGGACCCTTGCCGCGGCAGCTCGCCCCACGCCTACGGAACGGATCACCCTTGAGTCCACTGCCCCCATGGGGCAAGGATTCGGGAGATATCCCCATAGTGGCATGCAGATATTTGTGAAGACATTCAAGATCAGATACACACACTGAGAAGACGACGACCTTGGCGGGATCCCAGCCAAGGAGGATCACAAGACCCCCGGCAAGCGCCTTGCCGAGGATGACAGCAGGCGCCGCGGCAAGACCGTTGCCGGGGCCCCGGCAAGGCCCTTGCCGAGGACATCCGTAGGGCCACCATCAGGCCCGCACCAACTGAACTTCCACCGCCTTATGCAGCCGCCGACCCAACCAGCTGGGCAGGCACCTGCGTGGCGACATGCAGATCGTCTTGAAGATCCACGATTGCGCCACCTCAGCTCCCTGCCTGCCTACATGGCACCTCAGGCATCGCTGGCCAGGGCGCGTGTCGACACAAGAAGGAGCGGCGACGGACAAGACGGACGTCTCCCTCGTCCCCGATAAAGCAAGGACACCTAAGCAAGACGCCATCGACGTCTACGAGCTCCAGGCCGCCTTCAAGCCCCTTTGGGGGGCGAAAACGAGGGGGGGAAATTTGGGACATCCGGCGACGCGCGTCATTCCGGCCGCTTGCGCCGAACCTGGCTCAACTCGGTACCCCTTCTTCGTCGACTACTTTTCTTGCGGGTTATGTCCCCCCTTCTCCGATTTCTTCTGTGACATCATGCACACCTTCAGCTCCGTCTCTTGGATTTCACTCCGAACACGGTGGCGTGCATGGCTTTCTTCGCGCACCTTTGCAAAGGCTTCGTCGGGGTGCAGCCCAACACGGCGCTCTTCCGCCACTATTTCTCCCCTCGGATCCAGCCGGGAGGTGTCGTCTCTGGATGCATCACCTGGATTCTGAGATCCAAGGGAGCATACCCGGACGGCGCCGTGAAGGAGAGGTGGGATGAATGGCGCGGCCAGTGGTGTTGGATTGAAGAAGAAGAGCCGCCAAGATTCTGCAAGGTCCGCCGAGTGCCGCCGGTCCGTGGCAGTGACTGGGGCGACGTCGACGCCGCCGACGGGAGGTTCACCGTCGCCACCACCAGGATCCTCCGGCTCACCCAGGCCGGGCTCACTCTTGAAATGATCGGGGCGGACTTCATTCGCCGTCGGATTGCCCTGCTGCACAACAAGGGGAGCCCAGCCTGGCTCTTTAGGAATCCGGCCGACGTCATGCGGCTCCGCCCTGGCCTCGACCACAACCTCACGATGATGGGACATGCCCACTTCTGCCAGCGGCTCTTCCAGCTCGATGTGGGTCGCGATAGCGAGCTCGAACGGACCAGCAAGGCCGCGAGGGCTGCCGTGAAGGCCGGTAACTGAATTAACTGAAGTAATTCTGTAAGGGCTCATTTGGCTTGCATGATTCTAAAAACGCAGGATAGAAAAAACACCAGAATAGGATAGGAATGCACATGGTAAACAGAGCATTTGAAAACACAGGATTTCTATCAACTTGGGTGTTTGGTTTACACGAGTTGGAAGAGCACAGGAATGCAAAGAAACATGGCCAAAATAAAGTGAAACTATATGAAAGCGTGTACAGTTAGAATGTTATTCTGCCACTAATGCACTTGGTCTTGTTTTCATGCATAGGATTTTGAAAAGTAGGCCCAGGTGGATGTTTTGCTTCGTTCCTTTCAACAAAATGCATGAATAATTGAATAGTAGAGTGCCATTGGAAAATTCTCTATTGCTATGTTTTTCTGTCGAACCAAAATAGCCCTAATGGATCAACATGAATGTATAGTAATAAGTGATGCAACAAGTGTACAACCTCTTTGCCGTAGTCGTGTCGACGTCAGCATCATTGGGTTGGTCACTGAAGCAGTTGAGGCAGAGGTGGCTGTCGGAGGTGTGGAGTAAGATCTGAGGAATCTGTAGACGGAGTCCAGGGCACTGCTCTGTTGTGATGGTTCGTTCTGTCGTTGGAGCAGTCCCGATGAGCCGTAAGACGTCAAGGCTGAAGCAGCACAAGACAGATATCGTCAATCTCAAGTGGGATTCTAATAGCATCTCCAATAGATGATGTAAAGTAGATGTAAAATTTACATCACCAAAAACCACCTGACTGCAACAGATGAGGCAAAAACTGTTGACTCTGAACTTAACTGTCGAAACTAAAATTTACTGTGGAATCTGAATGTTACTATCGAAACTGAACGCAATGGTAGCAGAGAGGCACTTGACATGTAGTTTAGGGAAGGCCTGCAGTTCATCTTTAACCTGCACCCCCTGAGCCGCCAGCCACCACCGGCCTCGCCGCCGGCCCCAGCGCCTCCTCGCCGCCCCGAAAAAACTCCCCACCGCCGGTCCGCCGCTGCCCTGGCCAGCCCTATAGGCCCTCGCCCCCCACCCTGAACCCTAAGATAGATAGTGGGGTACCTCTCTAGCGAGCCCCCGTCCCCGCTGCGGGTGGTTATTCCTTCACT
>LR738712.1:444935263-445049005 GCA_902687465.1 Secale cereale
CACCCCCTCAAAATCGACTGACCCAAAAGTCGATTCAGTCGACTGAAGTGTAGCTAAATTGGAGCATAGCAGCAGCACGAGCGAGGGGGAGAGCAGCAGCAGCAGCAGCGCGAGCGAGAGCTGGAGCAGCAGCAGCTGGGTGAGCGAGCGATCGAGCGAGAGCTGGAGCAGCAGCAGCAGCGCGAGCGAGTGAGCGAGAGCCGAAGCACCAGCAGCTGGGCAAGCGAGCGATCAAGCGAGAGCCGGAGCAGCAGCAGCAGCGCGAGTGAGCGAGCGAGAGCCGGAGCAGCAGAAGCAGATCTGGCTGGTATGGCCGCCGCCGCCGAAGGGTCCTCTCACTGGGGGAGAGCCACCGTGGAGATGTCACCCGCGGCGCCGGCTTTAAGGTAGCCGCTCCATGGGCATGCGGGACGGAGCACCGTCGGCATCGGGAGGTCGAGCTAAGGAGAAAGTGCGATGCGATGAGTGTGCAACCTCTTTGGTGGCGCCGAGTAGGCCTCGGCTCTGTCCGAGGAGTCAGTGAGGATGATGCGGTTCCGGTGGAGCAGGTTAAGGCAGCGCTGTGGGGATGGAGCTGCCGCGATAGACGAGGCGATCATCGGAGCAGCTCCTTGGAGGTGGAGGACGGGCCGCTGAACCGGCGGGACGACAAGATGGACGACGGATCCTCATCCGCGGAGGTGGACGAGGGACGTCGAGCTGTTGCGGTGGACGACGTCGTCGGGGAAGAGGCTACAGCGGGGCAGCGGTGAGGTGGCGGACGGAGGAGGGTGGGGTTTCCCGGCTGGAGCGGAGAGGTTATGGCGGCCTGGGATTTCGAATGGCAAAAAGGAGGCGATGGAGACGCGCTTGTCCAAAATGTACGGTGTGTTACAAAATTACCCCCCACCGATTTGAACTAGCGGACCTTTCGGCTCAGGGTTAGAAGGGGGATTTCGCGTGTCGGGATTTGGCAGCTGGAGGGAGTTTTCGCGCGTGTTGTAATTTCGGGATAGCAAGGCGCGGGTTGTGAAGGCGCTAGTTTAGGGAGCACGATATCTGAATTTTCGGGTAGTGGGTTGTATTTTAGGGACAAGCCTAATGTGTAATATTGTACTTGTACGTACCAAATCAATTCGCACTTCCCTCAAGCAAAAAGAAAAAGAAAAAAAAGAAAACTATTCACACCACACAAAGAGAGTCTTGCGTCGTTTTACTATAAAAATGCTATTTAAAGCTACTCATACCAACAATTTAGTGAATTAAATGCTATTCGATAGTATGAATCCATGTTATGTCCAATTAAATTTTTTCGCTTGCTGTATAATGCATGTAACCTACTCATACCAACATTTCAGTGCATTCCAAATGTCTATACTACCGCTGCAATTCGAACTGAATTTAAATTCGTTTCTCTATTTCAATAACAATCTACAATCATGATTGTTCCCAACTTCAACCATCATTCGTGTATTACCTTAATAACACACCACATGATTACTATAGAGATAGATCTGAACTATGTGTACTACATGAACTCGAATTCTATTTTTTTGAATACACTTGATGTTGATTCCAAATAATAGAACATTTGATGTACTAACTATATATTCATAATCAAAACCATGTTCCATTCGTGTACACCATGTTTATCACACATAGATAGTGCCCCGCCCCCTACATTATGACAAGTATTTAGACCTGAGCTGCAAAAGCCACACATTAGCCCAAATTATGATCAATGTTCTATATGTTATACGTAGTACTAGCAAGATGCCCAGGCGTTCCACAAAACATCAACATGATCAAGGGGAGGCCTTATTTGCAAATATGGAGAGGGGTGTGGGTATCTTTTCTCAAAATTGCCATAGTTTCCATCCTATCCGTCAGATATAAATCGGACGGCCTATATTGTTGGATGGCACCATCATCAACAACTCCGTTTTTTTATAAGAGTAGAGATAAAATATATTATATGTAGTCTAACATGTTCATAACCACACCATGTGTATCACCGTTATATATATTCACACATGCGTCGGTTTAAAACACTATGATAAATTCTTCAAATATCCGAATTCACTTTTTATAATGAAGTATGATCTCTATTCGTCTTTTAGACCCACACAATCCTCTTATCTTTGTAGCTACCTAGCGCTAACTTTCTCTCGTGCATGCAGATGCCCGCATCCCTCTCACCCTCCCTCAGCATTCTCTAGCTCCATCACACAAATTCGTCTTTTCACTTTAGGTCATTCACACACGGTGTGTGTAGTCCCCCAGCTCCTTCTTTACGGCACACATTGATCGATATGCCTCTCTAGCCAGGTGTGCTAGCACAAAACACAAGCTTCCCCTCTTCTCTTATCACCGTCAATGCCTCACTCCCACCACTCTCTTCATCGATCTCGTACTCGCACACTCATCCCCCCTCGATATAGTATGACTCTCGCACCACCTCCTAGATGCATCCCTCTCTATCTATTGTTCTCCCCATGCCTCATTTGCTTCTAACACACACATGCATGTATACCGATCAATCTCCCAACATATACCTAGGTTGACTTTAACTATTCCCCCCCATCGATCGACGTACCTCACAAGTTATGTCTCTCCTTTCTCTAACAAAGGACAATTGATCTTCCTATGTAGTTATGTCTGCTTACCACATCCATATCGCCCCCCTCATCATTCGTGCATGCCTCCTGACCCGTCTCTCACAGCACTTGCACAGACAGGCAGCCATCCCCTCTCTTATTGATATTGCAGGCGTGCCCTCCGGTTGTCTAGCAAGCCTATCCCACCATTTGTTAGAAGCAAGTCCACTACCACCCCCTCTAACACTCTAGCTCTTTCTCTCTCCCAACCTTATTCCTCTCCTACACATATGCATGGATGCCGATCGATCTCCCTTAATACATGAGGTAGATCGATCTCCCTTAATACACGAGGTAGGCCTCTCTCCTCCTACACACATATACCAGCCATTGTACCTCTATAGTTAATTAGGCCTCTCTTCCCCCCCCCCCCACCACACACCGATAGTCGAGCGCTATAGGTAGGTATCCATGCCACAGAGACAAACTGCATCTGTCCCCTCTCACGTTCCAGTAGGCCATCCACTCTATGTCTTTGACGTGGGCACACACAAATTCGATGGCACTCTTTATCGATCGCGCGCGTGCACACACACACACATCATCCCTCTCTTTGATTCTATGGACACCTCAAGCCGATGATACCTCCACTCTCTTCTCGTGGATCGCCCCCTCTCTATATATGACATATCCAGGACTCTATTTCACACACATTGCATATGTTACATTTTTTGATTGACCCCCCCCCCCAAATCTCTCACGAACCCACACACTATATCTCTCTACGTTTGTCTCTCTCTCTCACACACAACCAAACGTAGGTGGTGTGCGTATACAAGAAGAGAATAGGTGCACCGTGCACGTACTCACACTTCGTGCCCAGCCACACCCGTGCGGGTACACGGTGGAGCTCATTTCTGTATGAAATGGCAGCCCACGTGCTAATTTGAACACGTGTAACGGTTGTTTACCTACGGAAGTCGTGTACCATGCGTGCACGAAACAAAGTTCGACTTGATGCGTTGGCGCGTTATTTTTAAATAAAGTTATATCGCTCAATGGCACGTACACAAAATATAAAATGATTTTTATGGAGAAAAAGGTCGTCCGCTCCACTATATACAATGGAGCATGCCTGCTTGGTTTGTCTCTCTTTACAGTATCTCACATAAGGCTGCGGTGGCCTCTCTCTCTCTCTCACCGTTGGTCACTGATCCGGCCGCATCCCGTCCACCGGTGGCGAAAGGGAGGACGTGCATCATTTCTCCATTCGATGGCGCCGAGGCAGCACGTCCCGATCTACGGTACACGCCGTTCTCTCTGACCAAGCTTCGGCGTGGTAGGGCCTACGCCACCTGCTCGCTGGCACAGTATGGGCAGATTCCGCCCGCCACCGCTCACCTAGTCACATCCCGACGACCTCCAGGTATCCCCTCCAGCCTTGCTCCACTGCCCGTCTTCCCACGTCGCTGCATGTGGATCTTCCATAGTTCTTTGCCCAAAATGTAGCTCGTCCGGCGTACTTTCCATATTGCAATCTCGTCCTCACACCGTTTTAGGCAAACACAACCGTGTTGTTATCTTCCCTTAGGACAAGGAATATGCTTCTTTTTTGTCGTCGCATGTGTCATCAACTGTTATTGGCCAGTAATTGTTTCCTTTCTACCTCTTTTTTGGAAATTGGGCTATCCATTTTACCTCGTTGCTATTGCGACCTTTTGGTGAACTGCACAATTCACTTTTTTCTTAAGAGTGTTTTGTGCAGTTCTACCAAAATGTCACACGGGCAACGTCTCTACATTTCAGTGCGACTGCACAAAGTGATATTGGTTTTGCTCTATCCTCCTCATCCATCTCCGAGCCTAATCTTCTCCACTAGTTAGTCTTAAGATAGACTGCAAAGGTGACCGACTTCTATTTGTGTGTTTATTGTTTCATCAGCAGTCCTCTATTATCGTATTCACACTTAATATCTTTGGAACAGGGACGCTCAGCTCTATTTTAGTGGAACCGCACAAAATGATCGGAATGTTGCATGCTCCAGACAGCTACTTTTTTTTCCAACATGCCTTGTTGATTTACACAGAGCTGGGGGGGGACGTTGCTGCCAATGAAAGCATGGATCAATTTTAATTTACACCTTCTCACAACTTTGTCTTCAGTTGTGATGTAAATATTAGCTCTGATTAGCAAGGAAGTTAGTTTTTTGTTGTTTCCGAAAGAGCATCGATTGCAAGACACACGAAACAAAAGCTGAAAGCTCACACCATTGTACAATTTCATGTCGCTGGAAAATTATTTGTATAGTACGTCAATTATGTAAACAAATGTTGGAAGCTCGATAGCATTGCCAAAAGCCTCTTCGGCATCCTGGTCCATGTGACATGCAAAAAATTATACTCCTTCGTTCCTAAATATATTTCTTTTTACAAATTTCAAATGGGCATATTTTAGGGTGTAGATTCACTCATTTTGCTTCGTATGTGTACTCCCTCCGTTCCTAAATATTTGTCTTTCTAGAGATTTCAACAAGTGAATACATACGGAGCAAAATGAGTGAATCTACAATCTAAAATGTGTCTATATACATCTGTATGTAGTAGTTCATTTGAATCTCTAAAAAGACAAATATTTGAGTAGTAACTCGTTGAAATCTCTAGAAAGACAAATACTCCAGTGTATATTTAAGAACCGAGGGGGTACTGCACAGCCGCATGGGAGACTCAGACCGGTCGTTGCGCCGCATTAATAGTGAGTAATGAGCAGTCAAATCATATGCCCCACCTTTCCCACTGTAAGTAGCTCGGAAGAAGCAACCATCAATACGCTCTTCTTTGAATTCGCTCATACTACTCCATCCGTCACTGTTTATAGAGCGGGCTTCAGAAAAAAGAGAAAATCTCTGGGACCAAGGCGACTAGCGAACGGCCTGAAAAATAGCATTGGTAGTTATAGCATGGCATCTATTACTAGAGGAAATAATGCGTACACACATCCATACAGTGCTTCCACCCCGGGTACACACATGCATGCACTTACTTCACTCTGTAGTACTACATCGAGAGAAAATTGCGGTTACCACGCCCTAATTAATTGAGCATTAAACCAAACGCGTCTCAAGTCTCTCTGGTGGTGGAAATGCATTGAGAGAAATGCATCATAATGAAGCGCGCCCTGTAAACTATGATGGAGGGAGGAGTAGTATGAAGGTGCAAAACCAAGTACGCGTACGGCCAGTCGGTCAACGCACCTCCTCTTGGCATATCACTGACACGTGGGACCGGAGTGTGAGCAAACCGATCTCAATTGACGGCAAAATGGCCAACTCGCCATTCCTTGAGAGAGACGAGGAGCGAGAACACACAGACGGGCTCGCACGCAGGCCAAGATATATTCGAGCATGGTTGATTGATATCATCATTACATGTTGGGCTGCCGTTTTCCGCCCTTCTCCGGAATAAATGTGTACTTTATCAGAGATTAAAGAAACATAAGAGTACAGAGGCTCCACCATGCGGTTCTAGTAGTAGTACAACTCGTACTACTAAACCTTGCGCTTAGCTCTTCGCCTCTTCGTGAAGTCGAACAATGATGGTACTCCGCATGTTCGATACTACAGTGTATGCCTATGGCAATCTGACACGAAATGAACTGATGCATGTCCACCGCCTGGGCGACGGTACGTTGCGTTAGTCAAAAGGCGTAAGTGAGCTTCACCTTGTCCTGCAAGCTTCTCCTCGTTCTGCGAGTTGACGGGACACACCAACAAGTAGTGCTAGTCCATACTCCCTCCTTTCCGGTTAATATGGCTTAATTTTTTTTGCGGGTAAATGAGAGAGCTATATTCATATATAAGCATTCTTAGGACGATCAGCCAAGACACTGGTCACTAGGAAGCGAGGTATCCCGCAAAAAAAGAAGTAGGAAGCGAGGTGTTTCATCAAGCCAGCTCTCGGCCACATTCAAAGTGCAGCAAGCACGGTTCGCACAAAGATGTGCCGCAAGGTTTGCTGACCTGTTTACATGCTGAATAACAAAAAAAGAAATATTACCGAGCGCCCCTATTTGAAACAGGATATGAGCCCAAATTAAGCGAGAATTGTGGCGAGTGTTCCATGCAATCAACTTCCATTGTCACATGCGAGAACCCTCGAAGAGAACCAAATGTGTTGAAGATTGTTTTATCACATTTTAAAAATATAATAAGAGTGCAGACGCTCCTCCATCCAGTTCCTAGTGTACCTCTATAGACTATTGTAAACTTTGCGCTTGGCTGTTCGCCTCTTCAGGAAGTGCAACAATAATAGTACTACTAGTATGGTGTATGCTTCTGGCAATCTGACACCGAATTAACTGTTGCATCGTCCATCGCCTGAACGAAGGACAACTTGCATTAGTCAAAAGTTTCTCCTTGTCCCACGAGCCACCGCGCGCAAGCTTCTCCCGTCCTGCAAGCTTCTCCTCGTTCAGCAAGTTGATGGGACACAGCAAAGTAATGCTAGTCCATACGGCCTCCTCTCCGGTTAATATGGCTTAATTTCAAACATAAATACACTGTCTGTCACGATATATTTGTAAAAATATGGTCAGTGGACTTCATAATACGCTCATTGTGTTCAATATATACATTTTTCGGTGTTTATACGGTCACTAGCTCACCCTGGCTGAGTATGTGTGTGCATGCACGTGTAGGTTGAGCACTTGAGCGTGACCGTGTGTGTTCCGTCGTGTGCTCAGACATGCATGGATTAGGGCGTCGCGCGCGTTTTTGCGTCCATGTGTAGGTGTGATTGTTGCATACACGTAGGGGGAGTACGTGTAGGGGCCACTAAAGGAGCAGTCAAATCACACAGTAAGTTAGTCGGAAGAAGCAACCATCATTTCACTCTTCAATGACGGCCCCAGTGACAGGTCGCGTCCGCTCTAGTCGGGCATGAATGCAGCACTAACCGTTTCGGGCGGGAAGCACGTGCGGGTGATAAAGAGGGTTCGGGTTGGTCAGGAGTGGCCGTGGCATCGGTCCGGACGCCCCCAAACAAGAGATGTTGTACGTTAATATTGCCGCGTATATAATTAACAACGTAAATAATGTGCCAGTTGGAAAAATATGACTAGAGATGGAGATGGAAATGGAATTTTACGTAAACATGGATATGCATGCCTATGTCTATGTGTGTGTGCGCGACGACTCTCGCGACCTGGAAGCGGGGCCGTGTTTTTGATCGACTTTTCTTTCTTGGTACGTTAAAAAATTGTCCGCCAGTTTTCGTTTCGTTTCTCCGGGAACGCGCGTATTCTATTTAAAACCACTGCTATGGAGAGATTGTTTTACTCCATTATAGCCTCTTGTTTGATAGAGTTCTTGCGTCTCGCTCTCTCACCCTCCATATCAAAACAAGATGACAGTGTCCACACTATCTCTCTCCTCACCGGTGGTCAAAGATCCGACCAAATCCCGTCCGCTGCGGGAGGTGAGGAGGTGCAGCGTTGACGTTGTCGCCGTCGGCGATGGAGGAAGCCGATGCGCAATGTCCCCTCGGAGTCGGCGCTGGCGCGGACGAAGGTCCTGCGCGCCCTTGTTCGCGGCCTCGTGTGGGCGGATCCCGGCCGCCCGCCTAAGCGACATCTCGCCCACCTGAGGTATAACTTCTTGTACTGGTCCAGCTCCCCAGGTCGCTGCATGCGGGTTTTCTTCTATACGACTACTCCCCAGCTCCCCATGTATAGTAGTTAGGGTTCGTCGGCTGGTCCAACATCACCTACTACTATTATAGAGGAAATGCCACTCGAAAAGTTGTCTTGATTTATGCCTCGATGGAGGTATACATGTTGTTTCGACAAAAAGTACATGGTGGTTGTGCGGTCATTGTCCATATGCTCCTATTGCTGCTGCTAATCTAATACTATCACTGGTTAAATGAAGAAATGCTTTTTTTTCTCGGGTATCCTAGTTTAGTTCCCATCAAGATAATCATGATGCTTCTGTTTGTTGGTGTACTTTCCATAATTCTTATTGACAATTGATATGTCGTTGTTAATCTTGTAAAACAAAGTAACAACACTATATCCCTTTTTATATATTTTTGGAAACAGCGATGCGTATCTCCATACCCGGGCATGTCTTCCTCAATTTTAGTGGAACTGCACAAAATTGGATGGCCATTGTTGTTCCGCCTCACTGTCCTCTGCCACATGGTTCTTCCTTCCTCAAGCTTGACTACTGAGAAGAAACAGACCACAGTGAGGATTTGCTGAACTTCATAGGTGCCTCACCCAAACTTGATGCCTAATGGATGATGCATCACCACGATGACCTATCGATGCTCATGGTTGCGCCTCATGGTTGCGTCGGCTGGTGAAGCTCATCGCTTTTCAATGAAAAACAAGCTATCTTCCATCAGTGCTCTTTGCTTGTTACCCACAAAGATGATATCCTTTGTCAGTTTACCTTGGTTGCGTTGGAGACATAGTCGTCTTTCACGTTGGTGCAATTTTATCACACAATTGGCTATGAACCAAATGTTTCCTCGAAGAAGGATCGACGTTGGTACTAAGAGCATAAGTTTTGTATTGATTTCTAAGCCTTCTCACAACTTTGTCTCCAGCTCCCCTGTAATTTTATTTGTCCAGCTATTAACTTTGATTAAAAAAATGGTGTGGACTAAAAACCCAGATGGACGTAGTAGCCCTCCATTTTTATTTACTCCGCATATTAGATTTGACTGAAGTCAAACTTTGTAAAGTTTGACCAAGTTTAGGCATAACACAACAAACCATAATTATTAGAGAGGAAAAACTGTACATACTCTCAAACCTTTCCGATAATTGAAATTAAAATTCTTTATTTGTACACACTCTCACATGTTTCCGATAATTTGGCGCATGTGTGGTTCTTCACTTAAGGGAGGGTAGTGTACCGCACGTGAAGGACAAGAAGTGCGACTAGGACGCGTGGATCGTTAGTTCATCGGAAGTACGTAGTAATTTTCTTCACTGGTACGTTAAATAAATAGTTTCGTTTCGTACTTACACAATTTAAAACGATTGTTATGGAGAGAATAAGAAAACCACTCCACTATATATTAGTCGTATACACAAGTACTATATGGACGCAGCTTCATTGACTTCAGTGCACCTGCCTTTGGGTTTATGACAGGTGGGCCCAAAATGTGGCTGGCCCACATGTCATACAGCCAAAAGCAGGTACACTTAATGTAATGCCCAGGATGGGACTATACCTCCTACGTGTCGAGGCACGACTTAAAGGTATAAGCCCATCCTAGAATGATCTCAAGTTTGGTATCTTTGCACGACTCATGTAAAAGAGGGATTAAATTGCAAAAGGAGATAGTTGGCTTACACTCGCCACATCACACAATACATTACATAAGCAAAACATCATTCAAAACATCACAACCCGACTACGGGTGAAGATCCAAAAGAAAGATACCAAAACAACATAAAGCCACAGGTCAGGATCGAATCCTAGTAGAAACCACTACTGATCGTCGAAACGTAACAAGCATACGGCCAAACTCTTCATCGAGCTCCAGGTGAAGCTCTGCACCAGCTCCTGCTTCATTCTCGGTTGGACCTGCATCTGGTGTGGTAGTATCTGTGAGCCACGAGGACTCAGCAATCTCATAACCATGGGTAACAAGACTAGCAAAGCTTTATGGGTAGGAAGAGGTAAAGTGGTGAGGCTGCAGCAGCGGCTAAGCATAATACGGTGGCTAACTTACGAGTACAAGAATAAGATGAGCATCTACGCAAACGGTCGCAAGTAGAAATGATCGCTGAAGATCCTAAACTACATACGAGTCAAACATAACCCCACCGTGTTCTCTTCTCAAAGTGAAAAGAGACAGTCACGGTTACTCACACCAGTTGTGTGTTTTACTTTGGATCATCTGTCAAGTTTTCTACAACCGGACATTAACAAATTCCAATCTGCCACATAACCGCGGGCACGCCTTTCGAAAGATCATAACCCTGCAGGGGTGTCCCAACTTACCCCATCACAAGCTCTCACGATTAGCTGAAGCGATAAATATAATATCATCACTCCTTATCTTAGGGAAATCCGATCAGGCTCGGCTTCCCGGTAGCACAAGACATTTCGACAATGGTAAAACAAGTCCAGCAAGACCTCCCGGTGTGTCGACACCCTGATAGTAGCCGCGCGTATCTCGTCTCAGGCCACGACCGGATAGGTGAGCCTACGGGAGTCAACCCTCGAGTTTCCCCGTGGTGACCCCGCAGTCTCCCCGTTTGGGACCAACACCATCAGCACTGGCCCCCCTGCTATGTAGAAAGAATCCTCGGGTAGCGCTAACTCCCTATGCAATTTAATTAATTAATTAAGTTGTTATTATGAGCAAATTAAAACCAAAGTTGGGCCTTGCTGGAGGAGTTTTATTCAAAGTCGAACTGTCAAGGGGTCCCCATCCACCCATCGTGTAAGGAACGCAAAATCAAGGAACATAATGCCGGTTTATCGGCGCCTAAGGTGGCATGAGTGGAACAAAACACCGAGCAAAAGGCCAAGCCTTCCACCCATGCCCAGTATATAGGTGTGTTATTATATAATAATAGATATTGTGATATAACAACAACAAGTTCCCTCCTGGAAGAAACTTCATCTTCACCTGCAACTAACAACGCTATAAGAGGGGCTGAGCAAGCGGGTAACATAGCCAAACAGTGGTTTTGCTAGGAAGGTTTCAAGGTTAGAGGTTTCATCGCAACAAGGAGAGGCTGACATAAAAGATGGGTAGCGCGACATGTAACGATAGCATCGAGACAACTAAGCATGGCAATGGTAGTAAAGGTATCCAAGGGTATGATCATCTTGCCTGGGATTCCGCAAGGGAGAAGAACGGATCCATGAAGTAGACGGAGCAACAAGTCGAGGGAAACCTCACAACTCCGGAACGAATCCGAAGCTAACAAAGAAGCAACCGGAAAGAAGCAAACAACACGGTAAACACACAAGCATAAACATGGCATACGATGCACATCCAAGTATGATGCATGTCCGGTTTAATTATGCATGGCATGGCAAAGTGCACAAACAAGTACTACAAGTTAAGTGGAGCTCAATATGCAACGCGTTGCATATTGACAAAACACCACATTTTAATTATTTAATTGACTCTCGTTTATTTACAAGACAAGATTAAATGTTTTAACATGGAAAGAGGTGAAGCATAATAAAACTACACTATTTAGGCATTTTAAATGAGGCCGGAAATAACAACAACAAATTCCGGAAAATCCCCATGAGCATGTTTAGCAATTATAAGCAACAACAAACACACATTTAAATGTTGTTAACATTATGCGGATGACATGATCAAGTTTATGCAATTGTTAAAAGATGACATGAAGAAGATATGAAGCATTTGGTCGCCACGACGGAAGGAAAGGAGTGTCCTGGCGACGAGAATGGAAACGGTGCCACAGCAACGTTCCGATGATCCGACAACTCTTCGAGAAGCCGGTGCAAAAGCAAGGTGGCGAAGCGTGTCATGCAAGAAGATGGGGTGATCCCGTTGCCGGGTTCCCACGAGTCGGCGATGAGGCAACCGAGGAACATGACAAAAGACGATTCGGGCACAACGGGCATGGAGCACACAAGTGGAGCATCTCATACAACCACAAGCATACGTTCTCGGGTCATCGTCACGGGGTTATACCTTCGGAACGATCGTTTCGGGGCGGTTCGAGATCGTCGAGGAAGTAGTGGAAGTAGTGGTACACGGGTCGTAAAGGAAGTAGTCATTCACGTTATCGTGTCGGGGTACTTGTCACGGCATCGGACATCTTCGGGGCGACAGTAGTTGTACACGGGATCTCCATGTGTAGTCGAACTTGGCGTATCCGAAGGGGTACTTGGCGTCGGTAGATGTACTCGTTTGGGTCATGTAGAGGTACTTGACGCAACACCGGGTGTAGTCGTACACGGGTCTTCGGATTTGCCGGTCTCGGGACTTGGCGACGGTAGGGGTACATGTTTATGTAGATGCTCCAGTCGTCGTACACGGGTCCTCTGTCAAGTTCAACAGCACAAAGCAACACACAAAAAGCACAGTGCAAGGCAGCACGGGGCGACGAGGCCGGGCTGGAGGAGTCGAGGCAGGGGCCCCGGGTCGCGAATGGAGCTGCTCGTCCATGGCGCTGGAGACGAAGGGTGAGGAGGCAGCAGCCATGGCGAGGCTCGGCGAGGATGGAGGTGGTGAGGGGATTCCCCGCGGCGAGGACGGACATCTGGACGCGGCGCGACATGAGGCGATGGAGGTGCTGCAGCTGAAGGAGGAGGGCGGCCTTGGTATCGAGGGTGGCGACCGGCGCTGCGATTGGGGCGCGACGGGGCCATGGCGGGAGGAAGAGGCGACCGGGGGGCGCGGGCATGGCCGGCGAGGGCCTGGCCGTTGCCTGCGCGGAGGAGGCCGCGGGGCGTCGCAGGGGCGCGGGCGCGCTGATGTGCGGCGGCGCTGAGCCGTTCTTGCTGGAGAGGCGGGGCCGGACGCCGCTGGTTCCTGGCCGGCCGAGGGATGCAGCAGGGGGAGTGGCGACGCTCGACGCGGGGCGCGGGCTTGGCGAGCGACGCGGAGGAAGGGCGGCTCGGGCAGAAGGCGCTGGAGAAGGGAGGCGCTGCAGCCTTGCTCGAGATGGAGGGAGGCCGGAGGAAGGTCGCCGCCGGGAGGGCGGCTGCCGGCGCGGGCTCCGGGGAAGAAGCGGCGGGCGCGGCGCTGCGTCCTAGAGGCGAGGGCGCGGCCTCGAGGACGGAGGAGGGCGGAGGAAGGCCAGCTCGGGCGAGGCGGCCGGCGGCCCTGGAGACGAGGCGCAGAGGCGCTCGGGGCTGGCTCCTGTCGCGGCGCGGAGGAAGGCCGAGGGAACGAGGGGAGCAGGGAGATCGATCGGGATAGGTGGCTCCAGGGTCGGGCTCGAAGGGAGGAGGGAGATGGGATCGCTGCGAGCGGGATGCGGGAGAACGGGTCGAGGGGACGAACTGGCGGCGCACAGGGGAATGAGGAGGAGCGATGGGAGCCTGGGTGCGAGCGCTAGGGTTTTCCAGGAGCGGTCGGGCTGGGCCTGATGGCCGCGGGAAGGGAAGGCCGGCTGAGATGGCTGCTGGGCTGGGCCAAAAGGAGGGCCAGGGAGGCCGGCTGGGCTCTTCTGCTATGATGGCCTAGAGGCCATTTCTCTCTCCCTTTCTGCGTTTCCAAAACACAGAAAAACATCAAGATGGAAGAAAAAGGAAGGGAGGCTAGGAATAGGCTTAGGGAAAGAGGTAAAATTCCCTGGACTCACAAAAATGTGAGGAATATAATTAAAATGGCTGGAGGGTTTTTGGAAGGACCTCGAAAAACGGGAAAAGAAAATATAGGGAAGGTTTAGATGGAGAAACTCGAGGTGAAATAGGCATGAGGAAATTATGCAAGTGTGTTGGGTTAATTCCAACGAATGGAATATTTAATATAGCTCCCTAATAATATTGAGAGGCTTTTATATGTTATAAAGAGAAGTCATTCTTCCCTCGATTTAAATGGACCGAAGGTCCACACATTTTATTTAGGTTGAGATGCAAAATAAATATGACATGATGGCATGATGACATGATGCAATGCAAAAATAAATAATACAAGCACAAACGAAACACACGGGAGAACCCGGAATATCTGGAATCTTCTAGAATCTTCTGGGACGTCGGTCTTCGGGCGTCACACTTAAGGAACCGGAGCTCAGTCCGTACTACAGTATATATATAAGCGGGAGCCTCGTCGCTTGTTCGCTAGGGTTTGCACTCTCCACACTCTCGCCGCACTACATATATATACATGCTGGAGGCTCGGCGTTCCTTTGCTAGGGTTTGCCATATTCACTATCTCTCACCCTCTTCACCTGATTTAAACAAGACTGCGTTGTGGCCTCTGTCTCTTTCACCCCCCTCACAGCTGGCGAAGGAGGCGTCCGGATCTCGTCGCACCGGGAAGGGGAGGAGGTGCGGCGTTTACTCTATCGCTGTCGGTGTACTAAGGTAGGGGTACCTCAGTACCCCAACTTGTGCACGGGCAGTAGCAGCTTCCCGCGGCAGGGCCTACCACGTGCTTGCCGGAGACCTTCCTGCTCCGTATAAAACCATTCAAAAGCAAAGTATACAAGACAGAAGTTCAAGGCCCCGGCAAGTAGGGCTTGCCGGGAAGGCCGTCCCAGGCTCAAGATTACCTCACTAGCACAAGACCCTGGCAAGAGGAGCTTGCCAGGAAGGCCAGAAGATTACACTTCAGAAGACATGCCTCGGCGCGACGTGCGCCCCGGCAGGGCCCGGAGAGCGACAAGATTCAGAGCCCGACAAGCTCCCGGGCCCGGCAAGGTCAAGCCCCCGGCAAGGTGCTTGCCGGGGAGAGTTACGCTGTGTGCCCGCGCTCCAGCTCATCGAACCACGCGTCGCCCTGGGGCCACTCCAGGGACGCGTGGCGGATGGCTGTGCAGCCTGGGGGACACGGTGGCGCTCCACGGTGGTAAAGCCATCGCCGTGGCAAACGGAGACGCAAGGGCGGGCGCTTTTGGGGTCGACGGCGACGGCATTAAATGCTCTTGTCCCCCACTGACAAAGTAGGTGGTGACCACTGTTCATGCACTGTGGCTCCACTATTCCCGCACTGTTACAACTACCACCAATATTACTTTTTTACCCTTTCTCCTACGTTGACACCTGTCGGTGACCCCTTGAGCTATAAAAGGAGGCCCATGCACAACGTACAAGGGGTTCGGAACCTAGATCGCTCATTCGCTCGGTGTAGCTAGTTCTTCAAGCTCCCGAGCTCCCCGACTCAATACAATCTAAGCAGGAGTAGGGTTTTACGCATTCATCGCGGCCCGAACCTGGGTAAACTGCCCGCGTGCTCACCACGATCTGCTCTTTGTGCTCCCTCCGCTCCCTCACCGTACAAACAAGGGGCTCTGGTCCCATAGGTGTTCGTGGTGGACAGTTTCCCCCGACATCTTTGGCGCGCCAGGTAGGGGGCGTCGAGGTTGTGCGAACCTGATCCGGCGTTCACGCGGGCGCATTCTTCATCAACCTCTCCAAACTCGTCAGCTTCATCAACAACAGCGCCATGGCCCCGAAGAAGAAGGCTTCGGAAGTCGCAGGCCCGTCTGCGTCTCATCCGCCGCCACCGGAGCCAACGGTGGGTGGAGGAGACGCCGTCGGAAGGGTGGTCGCCGGTGAGGAAACCCGCGCCACCACCAAATCCAAGGACAAGACGGATGACCGAGCCTCGGTCTCCGTGGACGCGCCACATCCATCTCAGCAAACAACAACCCAGCAGCGCCATGCCACAGGAGGTGGCATCCGCTTGCTGGGCCAAGGGCAAACCGGAGGCTCGCGGGACGCTCCGGGCCATCGTCCTGGCACGAGCAAGGCGCGGTCGCCGGGGCGGGACCCTGCTCCTTCTAACCCAGTTATGAGTCCGAGCATATCCCGCTCCTCGCACCGCTCGCCCCCGCTCCCCTCCTCTCCAGCAGAAGCGCTCGCAAGGGCGCAACTACTCCTCGACTTCCCTCCAGCGGCAGACAAGGCCGAAGACTGGAGGGCAACAATCCAGAGCCTGATCGCCTTCGCCAACAACGACTCTCCACAGCAGCCGGCGACCTCGCGGCCGCAGCAAGTCGAGAAGACGAAGGCCGACGGCGACAAGACCGCCGGGGGTGCAACCACCGTGCACTCCCCGCCGCGGAAGCAAAAGACGCCGCCCCGCCGGATCAACGTCGACGATGACTCCACGGCATCGTCGGATCCGCGGGCTCGTCGGGACCAGCGCCAGGTCCTTGACGACCGGCGACAAGAAGACGCTCGAACGACGATCGAGCGCCGCCGAGAAGCTCGGCGACAATCAGATCAGCGAGCTGGAGCCGCTGTTGACACGCACGCGCCCGGTGAGCCAGGCGACTTGCCGTACGCGGCAGGTTGCCCTGCGTTTACCCGTGAGCTGCGGCGCGTCCAGTGGCCCAGCATGAAGAACTTCAAGCCCGACGTACCGGAGAAGTACGACGGCAAGACGCACCCCTCGGAATTCCTCAGCATTTACACAATCGCAGTGCAGGCTGCCAGGGGGCGCGACGAGAAGATATTGGCGAATTACTTCCCGCTCGTGCTTAAGCCGAACGTTCGTTCTTGGCTTATGCACTTGCCGGAAGGCTCCATTTCTTCTTGGGCAGATCTTTGCCACCAGTTTGTTGGCGCCTTCACGGGCGGCCACAAACCCCACGGCCAGGAGAGTGATCTCCACATTCTGGCCCAGAAGGAAGGAGAACCTTTGCGCAAGTACATCCAGCGCTTCAGCCGCGTGCAGCACAACATCCCCGACGTCCACCCTGCTGCGATTATCAGTGCGTTCCACCAGAACGTACGTAACCGCCGCATGCGTGAGGAGATGGCCATGACCAAGATACGGGATGTCAGCGAGCTTTATGCTCTAGCTGATAAGTGCGCGCGCAGAAGAGGGGAGGAGACTCCCCGGGGAGGATGCTGGCGCAGGGGGAAGCGACAGCGACGACGCCGCCCCGGCAAAGAAGAGCCGGCGGCGGAACAACAGAAGGAAGAACAAGAAGGAAGTGCTTGCCGTCGAGAAGTCCGGCAAGGAGGCTCCCGCAAAGCAAACACAGGCTGGCGGCTCCGGCAAGGAGCCTGCCCCTGTAGCGGCAGCCGACAAGCAGGACGGCTCCGACAAGCAATACTGCAAGATCCACCGCACTAAGGGCCACGACCTCTCCAACTGCAAACGCGTCGAGTACCTCGTCGAGCAGCAGAAAGCTGAGTACGAGCGGCGCGACAAGGAGAAGGCCCAAGGTGGCGGAGGAGAGCCCAGCAAGAAGCGGCCGTTCAACGGCCGGGGAGGACGCCGCGGCAAGGCCAAGCAGCGGCAAGGTGACCGACCTCCCCGGGGCCGCGACAAGGATGAAGAAGACGACGACGATGACATGGAGGATGAAGATAACAGCGAGCAGGAGTTCCAGAAGGCCACGGAGGAACTGTGCATCGACGGTGGCGCCTCTCTGCATACTTCCCACCGCCAACTCAAGCAGTGGGTGCGGGAAGTAAATGCAGCGGAGCCGCCCGTGGAGTCGCGCAGGCTCCTCAAATGGTCCAGCACACCCATCATTTTTGACCTTGAGGATCACCCTGACCGCACCACTGCGGTCGGGTGCTTGCCGATGCTGGTCTCACCCACCATCCGCAACCTCAAGGTCACCAAAATGTTGGTTGACGGCGGGGCCGGGCTGAACTTGATCTCCTCTGCTGTGATCAAGAAACTCCAGATCCCAGATGGCGAGCTCGAAGAGACCGGTTCGTTCCAAGGAATAAACCCGGGAAGGAGCAAGCCCAAGGGGAAGATAACTTTGCCGGTGACCTTTGGCGGGGAGCTCAACTTCAGAACTGAGCGCATCACATTTGACGTCGCCGATATCCCATTACCATATAATGGGATACTCGGCCGTCCCGCCCTCGCCAAGTTCATGGCAGCTTCCCACTACGCCTACAACGTACTCAAGATGCCGGGGCCGATAAGCGTCATCACTATCCATGGCGACAAGAAAGATGCGCTTGTCTGCGCCGACAAGATCTACCGGGATGCAGCAGCCGCAGCAGAGAAGGACACACTTGCCGCTGAAGCTCCCGGGGGGAAGAAGACCAAGACCAAGTCCGGCAAGTGCTCTGGGGCCCACTCCGGCAACCGCACCTCTTCGGAGTGCTGCGCTGCCGTCGAGGACGTTCCATCGAGCTCCACCGGCAAGTGTAAGAAGGGGATGGCCGCTCCTCCGGCAACCAAAAAGGTGTCCGCCAAGGAGGACGGCACTGGTGGTACCGTCACCATCAGTGCCACACTTGACAGCAAATAGGAAAGCGCGCTCGTTGCCTTCCTGCGGGCGAATGTCGATGTGTTTGCCTGGCAACCATCTGACATCCCCGGTGTTCCCAGGAAGGTGATTGAGCACAAGCTTGCTGTTTGTCCTCATGCGCGGCCCGTCAAGCAAAAGGTCAGAAAGCAAGCCGTGGAGCACCAAGAATTCATTGCCGAAGAGATCAAGAAACTAGAAGCAGCGGGCCTAGTTAGAGGCGTGATCCATCCGACGTGGTTGGCAAACCCAGTCGTCGTACGCAAGGCCAATGGGAAGTGGAGACTGTGTATAGACTTCACCGATGTGAATAAAGCATGTCCCAAGGATCCATTTCCCTTGCCGCGCATTGACCAGATCGTAGACTCCACTGCCGGATGTGAGCTGCTCTCTTTTCTTGATGCATATTCAGGCTACCACCAGATTTTCATGGCCAATGAAGATGAAGAGAAGACTGCATTTATCACTCCATGTGGCACGTATTTCTTCATACGCATGCCATTTGGACTGAAGAATGCAGGCTCAACCTTTGCAAGGGTAGTATACACTGCTTTTGAGCCACAGATCCACAGAAATGTAGAGGCTTACATGGATGACATCGTGGTGAAGAGCAAGACCAAGGATACCTTGATCCAAGATTTGGAAGAGACGTTTGAGAACCTGCGCAAGATCCAGCTTAAGTTGAACCCCGAGAAGTGCGTCTTTGGAGTCCCCTCCGGCAAGCTTCTCGGGTTCTTTGTGTCACAGAGGGGGATTGAAGCTAACCTCGACAAGATAAAAGCCATCGAGCAGATCGAGGCCCCGAAGCGCGTCAAGGATGTCAGGAGGCTTGCAGGTTGTGTGGCTGCCCTCAGTAGGTTCATTTCGAAGTCAGCAGAACGCGCCCTTCCTTTCTTCAAAATCTTGAAGAAGGCGGGTCCTATGAAATGGACTCCAGAAGTGGAGGCAGCGCTGCAAGACTTGAAACGGTACCTATCCTCTACTCCAATACTTGTCGCACCTAGACCACAGGAGAAGTTGCTGCTGTACCTAGCGGCAACCAACCAGGTGGTTAGTGCTGCGTTAGTAGCGGAGAGAGAGGCCGACGAGGAGTCAGCACCACCGGCAAGCGAATCCAGCGACAAGCAGGGGGCTCCTCCGACAAGCTCTGGCCCCGACAAGGACAACTCTGCGCAGGAACAAGGAGAAGTGCGGAAGAAGATGGTGCAGCGCCCAGTGTATTTTGTAAGCTCCCTTTTACAAGGGGCTAGATCAAGATACTCTGGGGTGCAGAAGTTGCTTTTTGGCCTCCTCATGGCCTCGAGAAAGCTGCGCCATTATTTCCAGGCACATGAGATAACAGTGGTCACTCGCTTTCCGCTGAAGAGGATATTGCACAATCCAGAGGCAACAGGCAGGATCGTTGAGTGGGCACTGGAACTGTCAAGATTTGGACTCAAGTTTGAAAGTACTTCAACCATAGAGAGCCGAGCTTTGGCAGAATTCATAGCTGAATGGACCCCGACGCCCGATGAAGAAGTTCTAGAAACAAGCGTACCCGTACAAGAAGCGACAAGTGAATGGTTGATGTACTTTGATGGTGCCTTCTCGCTGCAAGGCGCCGGTGCCGGCGTGGTACTCATCGCGCCCACCGGAGAGCACCTCAAGTATGTTATCCAGATGCACTTTCCCAGGGAGAAAGCGACAAATAACACTGCTGAGTATGAAGGCTTGCTTGCCGGCCTCAGGATTGCGGCCGAACTTGGGATCAGAAAGCTGATTGTCCGGGGGGATTCTCAGTTGGTGGTCCGACAAGTTAACAAGAGTTACCAGAGTCCTTTGATGGAAGCTTATGTAGATGAAGTGAGAAAGCTCGAAGAACACTTTGAAGGTCTGCAAATGGAGACGTTCCAAGAGCTCAGAATGACATTGCAGATGGCCTCTCAAAGTGTGCTGCGATGAAGTTACCTGTGGAACCAGGGACCTTCCTGCTCAAGCTGACTCAGCCATCCGTTACACCATCAATTGGACAGCCCAAAAAGAGAAAGTTGGTCTCCGGCGAGTACTTGCCGGCGGATCTTCCCGAGGCCGCCGCCAAGGTCCCCAAGATCAACTATCAGAACGCTGAGGAACAGTTTGCTCCTGCAGATCCAAGGGTCTGTGCAGTTGAAGCAAGCGTTCCCGACAAGCCTCGCCCCGGCGAGCTTGCCGGGGGACCATCCGCTCCGGCAGAACCAGAGGTTCTTGCCGTAGAAGCTGAGGTTCCCGCAGCGGCCCTCATGCCTTTAGTCCTTGCCGTCGAGCCCCAAGCTCCGGCATGGGCGCAGCAGATCGTCCGTTTTCTGCAAACTGGAGAACTTCCCGACGACCCAGCAGAGATAGAGAAGATAACCAGGCAGTCAAGTATGTACCAGTTCGTGGATAACGAGCTGTACAGAAGGAGACTCAATGGTGTCAGGTTGAAGTGCATTTCCAGAGAAGATGGACAGGAGCTATTGGCAGAAATACATGGAGGCATATGCGGCCACCACATTGGCGCAAGGGCGCTTGTCGGGAAAGCTTTCCGGCAAGGGTTCTTTTGGCAAGAAGCCCACCAAGATGCAACTGCACTAGTAACCAAGTGTGAAGCGTGCCAGTTCCATGCCAAGCAAATTCATCAGCCAGCTCAAGCTCTCCAGACGATCCCTTTGTCCTGGCCCTTCTCGGTCTGGGGGCTCGATATCCTCGGCCCTTTCCCTCGCGCTGTCGGGGGCTTTGAGTACTTGTACGTTGCAATCGACAAGTTCACAAAGTGGCCAGAAGTGGAACCAGTGAGAAAGGTGACAGCACAGTCAGCAGTCAGGTTCTTTAGGTCGATCGTTTGCTGTTTCGGGATTCCTAACAGGATCATCACCGACAACGGTACACAATTCACTAGTCGCACCTTCATGCAGTACGTCCAAGACCTTGGCGCCAAGGTCTGTTTCGCTTCTGTTGCTCACCCGAGGAGCAATGGTCAAGCGGAGAGGGCCAATGCTGAAGTGCTGCGTGGACTCAAGACAAGGACCTTTGACAGGCTGCGCAAGTGCGGAAAAAACTGGATAGAGGAGCTACCGGCGGCTCTTTGGTCAATCAGAACGACACCAAGTCGAGCCACCGGACAGACACCCTTTGCTCTAGTCTATGGAGCAGAGGCAGTTCTCCCACGGAACTCGTATACGGATCTCCTCGAGTGCTCGCTTATGATGAGCTCGAGCAAGAGCAACTGCGACAAGATGATGCATTGCTCCTCGAGGAGGAACATCTCCAGGCTGCTGTACGAGCTGCTCGATACCAGCAAGCCTTGCGTCGCTATCATAGCCGCAAGGTTAAGGCTAGGAGTCTCGAGGAAGGCGACCTTGTTCTTCGGCGTGTTCAGTCCACCAAGAATTCCAACAAGTTGACGCCGAAGTGGGAAGGCCCTTATCGGGTGAGACAAGTCACAAGGCCCGGCGCTGTCCGCCTTGAGACCGAAGAAGGCTTACCGGTGAGCAACTCCTGGAACATAGAGCATCTTCGCAAGTTTCACCCATAAGGCGCGGTTGCCGTGATCCGCTCCGGCAACCACCTTTTGTACAAGCTTTGCCGCTGTTGCATGTAACCCTTTGTACAAAGCCGGGCGCAGATCCCGTGCATCAGTAAAGCTTTGGTGTTTTGCGCTATTTGCCTTCTCCATGCTCTTCTTTGATTATTTGCATGCATTATTTGGCATCTTGTGCAACACACATATCCGGTAAGCATCACCACGCCGAAAGGCCGTATACTTGTTTCTCTCTTCTTTTTCCTGGCCTCTTAAGCAGAAGGAATGTTCCTCGCGCACAAGTTTGCCGGGGGAAGGAGGAGATGAACCGAGTGCTGTTCAAGAAAGAGAAGCTTGCCGGAGCAGAGAACACGCAGATCATGAAAGCTAAGTTACCAGAATTTGAGCAGTTCAAATTTTTAAATTTTTAGTTATCTTCCTTGAACAACCACACTTTGTATGGAAAACCTGTGCGCGGAGGAACCTACCCGTAGCTAGCCGCACCCTTGTCTTGTTTTCGAGTACGCTCAACGATTTAAGTGAGCTGCGACAAGTGTCGCGCCCTTACTTCGTTTTCGAGTTCGCTCAGCAAGCTAAGTGCGTTGCGACTAGCCGCGGCAAGGTTGCTTGCCGGTAAGGCCTTGGCAAGCAGGCTGCTCGGAGTCCAGTGCTCAGCGCTCACGGCAAGGGCCCCTTGCCGGCAAGTTCCCTAGAAGCGTAGGGTTGAAAACGTACAAAGTAGAGGGCCAAAACAAGGGAGATAACACTGCATCAATTGATCGAAATAAGATAATATCTCACAAGGGATAACTTGTCACAATCACTAATAAGTTCGTGTCCATGGCACACTTTGCAGCAACAAAAGAGACGAAGAAAGGGAGGACTAATCCACGCGGTCGCCTTCAACCCTGGAGATTTTGTTCACCTTGGCGATAATATGGGCAACCTGTGCCTTCAGTGCCTCCATATCCGCGTCGGCCGGCAAGCTACGGAGAACGTTGACGAGATTTATGCCCGGATTGCGGTACACTATCTTCGTCAGGACGCGCTCCAAGGTCCCCGCGCAGAGCTGGCGCAACTCCTCGGCCAGTTGCGCGGGGAGCTTCTTCTGAAGATTTGCGAGGGCCGGCGCGACCCCTCTGAAGAAAAGGCTGAGCTTGGCGCTGTGGGGGAGGTTTGGATCCGGAGAGTATATAAGATGCTCGACCCTCAGCGCCAACAGCTCCTTGTCGATGGCAGCGGCGGAGGCCACCAGGTCTTCGGTCCACACCTCGACGGTCCGGCGGAAGTTCTCAGCTAAAGTGGCGGCGCTCTCCACCAGGCCTCGCTCCTTGCGGAGCTCGTCCTTCAGCTTGGTTTCCCGGTCCCGGACGGCGTCAAGGGAGTCCTTCAGCGTAGAGACCTTCAGCTCCAGATCTGCAATGGAATCCTTGGCGGCCTTCAGCTCGTCGCCTTGCTTGGAGAGGCGCACCTGGAGTTCAGAATTGGTGTGCGCGTCCTTCTCGCGCTCTATGTTGAGCGCGGTGACCCTCTCCGAGCTCGCCTTTAAGTACTCCTCCAGCTGCGCAACCTTGGCCTCGAGCTCCTTCTTGGCGGTCTCCGCGGCGTCCACGGCGGCCTTCGCCTCCTTCAGCTCTCCGCCAAGGGCCTGCTCCCGGGCGGCGAGGATTTCCTCGTGAGAGTCGAGGTTGACCTTCCGTTGGGTGAGCTCTCCTTCTCGCCGGGACAGCTCTTCTCCGGCGAGGCGCTGCTGCTCCTCGGCTTCAGCCTTCTCCAGGAGCCATTCCTGATACTCCCCAGCGAGCCTCTCGCGCTCCTCCGCCACGTCGCGGAGGGCCGCCTGGTTGGCGGCGCGGAGCTCCGCTGCGCGCTTCTCCATGTCGGCTGCGGCCTTGGCGGCAAGGGCCTCCCGAGATGCGAGCTTCGCCTGCCTGGCCCGGTAAAGGGCCAGGAGCTGATGAAGCAACTTCTCCTCCTCGGGCCCGTCGCTCCCGCCGGGCGCCTCGACGATCTTCAGCCCCGCGGAGGCGAGAACCTCTCCGTCAAAGGCCTCTCCCTCCGCGGGGGCTCGCGACGAGGATCCCCACGGCACTTGGATGAAGACGCCGTTGGGAGCCTCAAGATAGTAGCCCGACTGCTCTTTTCCGGTGGAGGGGTCGGCGGCCGGTGCAGCACTCGATGCTCCTGCCGCCTCCGGGCCGGCAGTGCGGTCGCCGTCCCTCTCCCCGGCCGCTGCGTCCGCGGTCGGAGCAGTCTCCTCCGCAGCAGGTTCGGTGGCTTCCGCCGTGTCTTCTACGACAGGGGCGTCGCCACCGCCACCCTGCGTGCCCTCCTCCTCGACGACGACTTCCGTCTCCATCTGCTCGGGGGGAGGAGGATCTAGAAGAAGAAGAAAAAGAAGAAGAAGTTCAAGCAAATATCCAAAAAAAAAGACGAATCCGAGAAGACAAAATTACAAAACTTACCTTGGCGGACTTCGTCGACGACGGGCTCCCTCGCCGGGGAGCTCTCCCTTGGCGGGGTGGCCGCCCTCGCCGGGCTGCTCGCCCTTGGCGGAGTGCTCGCCCTTGGCGGAGTACCCACCCTTGGCGGAGCGCTCTCCCTCGCCGGAGAGTTCGCCCTTGGCGGGGACGGCGGGGCCTGCGGCTCCTCGGGAGCGATCTCCGGGTGCTCCTGTGGCTGCGGCTCCGCCTCTACACGAGACAAAAACATCAAGATATTAGCACAAAACAAAATCCTCAAGCGCGCCCGACAAGTGGAAAGATCAAGCCCAGACTTACGCTGGGGGCTGCGCTGGGGCTGCTCCTCGGAGCAGCGCTCGGGTCCGGCAAGCTCGTCGCCGGGGCGTCTCCTGTCGCCGCGACGGGCGAGTCGTCCTCGACCTCGACGACGGGAACCTTGGCCTTCTTCACCGCTCGCTGGGCCAGGGTCCTGAAATCAAAGCAAGAAGCAAGATCAGAATCAACAAAAGAAGAATCAAGACAAAGCTAAGGAAGATGCAAAAACTTTAAATTCTTACTCCTGTTCCTCGTCGCCGTCGTCGTCGCTCAGGGCAGAGAAGTCGAACGCCACCTGAGGCGCGTCCGCGCGAGGAGCAGGAGGCGAAGGCTCCCTCGGGCGCTTGGCGGTCCCCGGGGCTGGGGGCTGCGAAGACTCCGCCCCTGTGGACGCCGAGGCCCGGGGAGCGGGCGGGGCCGCCTCTCCGCTCTGTGAAGACCCTCCTCCGCTTGGCGCTGACGTGCGGGGCACCTCCGCCGTGGCCCGTGTGCGGGTCGCCCCCGCCGTGGTTGGTGCGCCGGGCGCTCCCGTCGCAGCTTGGCTTCCCCGGGTAGCTCTCGCCGCCTGGCGAGCTGGTTGTTGCCGGGGCGCCTGCGCCCTCGTCCCCGTCGTCGCCTTGCGGAGGCGCTTCAGCGGAGATCGCCTGGGACTTGCCTGGGGCGGGGAGATCTCCGATGACGAAGAAAGGTCGTCGTTGTAGAGCCCCAGGGATCCATCGGAGTCCTCGCCGGCCCCGGCGTCCTCCTCCTCCTCCTCCTCGGCTGGCACGCTGGGCCCAGCGCCCTGCCCTGCGGCCGTTCTCCCTCCGGCGCCTCCGCCCCCTCTGGCGCCTCCGCTCCCTGCGGCGCCTCTGTTTCCTCCGGCAACGCCGCCTCTCGCCGCGGCCTCGGTCACGATTCCGGGGATCCCGGAGTGCCTCAAGGAAGGGACCCCGGCGAGCTCGTCGGGAGGAAGCTGCAGCAGCCTGCGGATCTCCGCCTCCTCTGCTTGGCAGGACGCTTCCGCAGCCTCTGCCTCTTCAACCGTGAAGCCAAACTCTCCTGCCGCTGCGGCTGCAGCGGCCTCTTCTACCCGAGAAGCTATATAGGCAATCTCCTGGTCGGTGGTGTCCCGGGTGAGCCCCTTGATCTCATCTTTGTTCTTCGGCACCTCCACCAGGTTGTCGAAGAAGTTCATGATGTCTGCTGGCTTGGGCGATATCCATGTGCGGTCCACGCCATGCGAGTCGCATGCGGGCATCATGGCGCGAAGAGGATCCCGGGCCGTGCTGTTGCAGAGAGGCACCACTCCCCGAGGAGCTCTGAACCACTCTGGGTGGGCCGGGCCGTGCTTAAAAAGTTCCCGGACCATCCCCTTCAGCTCCAGCGCCGTGAAGTTGTAATTTAGCCCTGGGCGCAGCCTCATTATGTCCGCCGCGTTGCCGTACTCCCATGCTGGCCTCTTTCTCTCCTGTAGAGGGGCAATGCGGCGGCGGAGGAAGTCTGTCCCTACCTCTCCGACAGACAACTTTGCTACCCGAAGACGAAGAATCCTGATGAGGGCGACGTTGAGCTTGATGTCGTCCGAGTCCACCTCACTCCAGTCCCTGCCGCGCACGATGGCTGCTGTGCGCGGCGCGGTAAAAGGTTGCGGCTCGTCCTCAACTACCCAGCACCAGTCCGCGCGCCACTCCTCCCACTTGCCGCAGAGTTCCCCCGGCAAGTAGGACTCTTTCTTGTTCAGGCGGAAGACCCAAGAGATTCCTCCGGAGAGGGGGGCGCCAGCCTCTACTCTAGGCGTAAAGAAGTGCCTAAACAACGCTACATTCGGATAGATCCCAATATAGTTTTCGCACAGATGTGCGAAAACCGCCATCGTGAGGATGGCGTTGGGGGTGAAGTCTAGAAGGTGGAGGTTGTAGGTATTCATGATATCGCAGAAGAATTCAGAAAAAGGGGGACAAAGGCCGCAGTGGAAGAAAGCAGCAAAGAAGAAATACCCGCCGGGGTACGAGTCCTTGGCGGCGGCCGGATAGACTCGGGTGCGGGGATGCGCCTTGGTCTTCTTGGCCCAGAACAAGTAGTACTTGTTCCAGAGTTCCCACGCGCTGAGCCGCGGCGCGAAGACGACATTCCTCTTCCGCAGAAGAGCAAGCCTCGCCGCTTGCTCGGATTTCTCCTTCTTGGCCTTCTCCGCCTTCGCCTTCTCGGTCTTCGGGGCCATGGCGGAGGCGGCGAGGGAAGGGGGGACGAAGAGTCCGGCGGCGCCGCGGATGCGGAAGACGGCGGAGGAGGTGTGGAGGCGGAGCACAAAGGGGAATTTCTGGAGATGGAAGAAGAAGCAATGAAAGCGTAGGAGGGGAACCGCTCCTGCTTCCTCTGCTTTTATGGGGAAGTGGGGGACGTTTCGCTCTTTCCATTAAAAGAACGTGGCCACGTCCCATCCCACGACGCCGCAATCGATGTGTGCCGTTACGGAGGGACGCGGCGGATGCGGAAGTGGATTCGGCGTGCCGTGGGCCGCGCGTGCCCGTGCACTGTTTTGGGCCTGGCCCAACAGCGCTCGGCACCGTGTGTGGCCCAGGCCCGGGGGCTCCTGTCGGTGTACTAAGGTAGGGGTACCTCAGTACCCCAACTTGTGCACGGGCAGTAGCAGCTTCCCGCGGCAGGGCCTACCACGTGCTTGCCGGAGACCTTCCTGCTCCGTATAAAACCATTCAAAAGCACAGTATACAAGACAGAAGTTCAAGGCCCCGGCAAGTAGGGCTTGCCGAGAAGGCCGTCCCAGGCTCAAGATTACCTCACTAGCACAAGACCCTGGCAAGAGGAGCTTGCCAGGAAGGCCAGAAGATTACACTTCAGAAGACATGCCTCGCCGCGACGTGCGCCCCGGCAGGGCCCGGAGAGCGACAAGCTTCAGAGCCCGACAAGCTCCCGGGCCCGGCAAGGTCAAGCCCCCGGCAAGGTGCTTGCCGGGGAGAGTTACGCTGTGTGCCCGCGCTCCAGCTCATCGAACCACGCATCGCCCTGGGGCCACTCCAGGGACGCGTGGCGGATGGCTGTGCAGCCTGGGGGACACGGTGGCGCTCCACGGTGGTAAAGCCATCGCCGTGGCAAACGGAGACGCAAGGGCGGGCGCTTTTGGGGTCGACGGCGACGGGCATTAAATGCTCTTGTCCCCCACTGTCAAAGTAGGTGGTGACCACTGTTCATGCACTGTGGCTCCACTATTCCCGCACTATTACAACTACCACCAATATTACTTTTTTACCCTTTCTCCTACGTTGACACCTGTCGGTGACCCCTTGAGCTATAAAAGGAGGCCCATGCACAACGTAGAAGGGGTTCGGAACCTAGATCGCTCATTCGCTCGGTGTAGCTAGTTCTTCAAGCTCCCGAGCTCCCCGACTCAATACAATCTAAGCAGGAGTAGGGTTTTACGCGTTCATCGCGGCCCGAACCTGGGTAAACTGCCCGTGTGCTCACCACGATCTGCTCTTTGTGCCCCCTCCACTCCCTCACCGTACAAACAAGGGGCTCCGGTCCCATAGGTGTTCGTGGTGGACAGTTTCCCCCGACAATCGCCTTCGGTGAGGGAGGCAATCCACTGCCGGCTCCGCTTTTCTCTTTCACCCAGCGCCTGTGCGGGAGGTCCACCAACCCCTTCTTTCTTGCTACCATACGTAGTGTGGGCAGATTCGACCTCCCTCTGCACGCCTTGCCACATCCCGACAACCCTAAGGTATAAGTTTCTTTGAAACCGTCATTGGTCTAGCCGCATGCTGATCTTTTTGATTATGTAGTCGAATCTAGGTCTTGGTTCAAAGAGGAAAGAAGGGTGCGGTGGGGTGGAGCATTAATCTAGGACGTGGTTCAATGAGGAAAGGAGGGAAAGTAGTATAGACTAGCTATCCAGCAGCTTTGTTGGTCGAAAAGGGAAAAAGAGGGTAACCCAGTACACACATCTGTAAGGACCTGAACTCTTTGTTGAAAAGGGAAAGAAACTGGGGGGGTCGGGTAGTTTGTGCAGGACTAGATTTGCTGCCCTCACATCGGAAAAAGTTTCAAAAGAGAACAAATATGGGACCAACGAAGATATGCTACTTGTCTACATACTCTGCATCACCCATTTATACGTGTGGACGCACATGGTGCTGGCATGTCCCATGTCCCATGCATCCACATGATCATGTAGTGCGTTTTGAGATGTTGTGCTACTTGTATTGGTATTGTTTTAAATAAACTCCGCATCACCTCCTTTATTAGTAGATGGAAGCACTTGTTGTTGTTGCGCCCACTCTCCCCTGGAACTGTTTATGCTTTTTGTTAATCTAATGTCGCTGGTAAAATTAAGCAATGCCACTCTCAGAATTAACTACTGAATCTTATTTCAAAACTGCAACACTTGTTAGGGATTGGCAGGATTACCATTTTTGTGGCCGCATGTTTCATCGTCCTTTATTGGCCAGTAATTGATTCCTTCGTTGCCTCTGTTAAAACAGGGATATCTATTCAACTTGTTGCTATTGCGACATTTTGCTTCGCTTAATTTTGGTGGAACTACACAAAATGAGACCGGATTTCCATATATGTGTTGAGATCTCTTTGAGGTCCTCATCATGTGTTATTTCAAATCTTGGTATTGAAAGGTCAGTACCGACTTTCCTCATAATTAACTAGTGAATCTTAGTTCAAAACTTCAACACTTGTTAGGGATCGGCGGGAGTACCATTTCTGTTAGGGATCGGCCGTAGTCCATGTTTATGAAATGTATCGTTCAAATAATGTCTCTGTTATTATATATCAGTTACAGTATTTTACAAATGGTACTATCCTGCTTTGTAGTTCTTTCTACATGTTTAACCAAGGTATTGTTAAGATAATGTCTCTGTTAAAATGAATCAGTCGCATTGTTTTAGGAATGATACTTTTCTTCTTTGTCGTTCTTTATACATGTTGAAACAAGGCATTGTTAAGATGATGTCTCAGTTAATATGAATGAATCACACTGATTGAGAATTGCTACTCTCATGTTTTGTTTCCCATTAAGATAAGGTAGATCAGTAGATGTTTTTCTTGTGGGAGTACAAGTCATCAACCGTTATTTCTCAGTAATTGTTTCCCTTATACCTTTTGTTGCTTACAGGGATATCAAAATTATAGCTCGATTTTATTCCAACTTTGATTTTAGTTGAACTGCACAAAAGGAGCCAATCTGTCTAAGGAAAACTGTTGCATTAGTGGGTCCAGTTGGTCTTACCACTTTGTAGAAAGAAGCAGTCACTGTTTGCGCTACATTACACAAGGAATGATCGAGAAGCTCTATAGAGTATTAGTAGATGCTAGTGACATGACTAGTCTGCAGAGAACATAGGAAACTCTACAACACGTGGAGTGCACTGGGCAAAAAGTGCCCAAACAAGTACAGGAAGCCATGATAGGACTCCAAATCTATCAATGTCATTCTAAGAAACAATGATGGGGCATCTGGGTATGGTAATCTGTTTCCCGTACTTTCAGTTTGTTAGTCCACCGATTGGTGGGTTGACACAGGGGCCAATATTCATGTGTGTGCTGATGTGTCTTTGTTTTCTGGCAGCATATAAATACAAAATCCACAGGGATGCTCAGCTTGATTTTAGTGGAACTACACAAAATGTTCAGATGGTTCTTGTCCTCCATAATAAAACTTCATCATGCACAATACATCGAATGGTTATCTAATCATTCATCGTCACCTTGAGCCACCGGACTATCAGATGACAAAATGTTGACAAACCCTGCCTGTTCCACAATCATAGGTATTACATATTTTGAATGGGAAAAGCTTGTCAAAGTTGACATTAGTTTAATATATTGGAATTGGAAAACCTTGTCAATTTTTGCTCATTGATGTTAGCCAGAAGACATGCATTTGATATTTTTGAGTGGGACGCCCTTGCTGTGAGCAACGTCGATCATTTTTTCCTATTCCTGTCTTGAGTTCAGAAGTAAATATTTACTCTGTTGAGATGCATAGTCACATGAATGTTGACTTATCTAAGATATTTTAAGAGTTTGTTCTGAATATTGTCTATGTAATGCCAGGCCTTGTGTTTGATTGCAAAGTTGAGCTTGGAATGTTGTGGCATGCGGCATCACAAGCTGTTCATCGTGCCTCCTGAGAATAATGCTTCGTATTGTTTTGCATGTCGATCTAACGCCAGTGATTTGCTTGTTAGGAAGATCATCATCTTCTGTTGTTTCCGTGCTTAAGAAGTTCATCGTCTTATGTTTCATCGATAGCCTATACGACAAGTCGGGTAGGTTAGACGAGAAACCATATGATCTTCCGACCAACTCATCATCATAGGCCGTGACTGGATCGTCGTTTTCTAATCAAAACCGCTTGTAAAACTGACGCTTGTAAATAAGAGCAGATGGTGTCGGGCGAAGCGCTTGGTTGGTCGATTTCGACTAGTAAAATATACACCGGTCTTTCAAATTACACGCGTAACCCGCCAGTTTTACTTACAGACCTCGGGCCCTCGGTTTCATTACGCCTGTATTTTACGTGTTGTTTCCGACGACGAGTAAATTACACTTGTATCTTAATAAAGGTGTGAAATAAACCAGAGCTCTCAAGCGCGGCCTTACCATTTCATGATGTCTCAGTCTCTCGAAGGTGCTCATAGGTGCCTGATGATCCTGGCTTCCTGAATGAGCAGCGGGTGCTGTATCAGACCATCCGTAGAGCCCGCGAGGCCCTCTCCATCGTCCTTCGAGTTGTTGCGCTCGCCATGGCGCCGAGCATTGTTAACATGGTCAATGAACATGAGGATTCAGGAGATGACTTTATTTTGACTCGTTGATAGTAGGGGCCCACTAGGGCCATAGCCATACGTACGCAAGTGCCTCCTTATTATGTACAACTATATTTTTTTGCTTCCTCCTGGTTTCCTGACATCACAGTCCCACACCATTGTCAACCTATGTAGTCAATATAAACGAGAGAACTGCACAAGGTGCGGCCGATAGCTGGGACCAAGCAGCTCGAGCAGTATTTGTGTTTCTGAGGCGTGAGCACTGCAGATTTTTTTTCTTGGTGATGTTTTCGTTGTTGTTTAGAGGAGAGCAGGGTATTAACTGGGCGGGCTGTGGCCCGTCTAGCCCAGGACAGATATCCAGCCCAGATATTAATTTTTTTCAAGATGAAAATGGCTAGCCCAGCTATAAGTTTTTTTGAGGAATACCCAAGCAAGGTCAACTTGTTATTCTCCGCCCCGCTCGGCTGCAAATCTTTCCTAGGAGGGATGCATTAGGCTTAACAAGAAAATGGGCTTTAAAAATAATAAATGGGATGTAATTATAAAAACTGGGCAGTAACTATATAAAATGCACCAAGCACGAAATTAGTTTATAAAATATTATTTATGGATTTTGAAAATCTTAACTTTTAATTATTTTGCGGGCAATGTTTCGTTAGATTTTTACGTAATACAAATTTATATTTAATCTCATTAGAAATTTCGGGATAAAAATATTTCGGATCCCATCAAAATGTGGGAAATTTTATAGAATTCTGTCTTGAACAGTTGGTTGAAATTATTAATCGTTGTACTACTTAGAAAATGGGTTGTACTTTTAACAAACTGTAAAATGAGCCCAGTTTATTTTTTCTGAAGAATACCCAATCCAGGCCTATTTAGTTTTCTACGCCCTGATAGGCTGCAACTCTTTCAAGACGTCTGCAAATCTTGAAAGTAATATGATATTGGTTGTAAATATAAAAACATATGACAAATTGGCAATTACTTTATAATTTCTGAATTTTTTTCACATTTTCAGATTCCTATTTCACTGGGCATTAACCTAATTTAAATATATCTTCAAAGTACTTTACATCTGGCTCGACATTTCAGTATTAAAAATAGTTTGGAACCCATAGAAATATGCGAAATTAGCCCTGGCCAACCTAAAAAACGGACTGCAATAAATTGCATAAGAAGTCGCAATGAGCTATATATAAATTACTAAAAAAGAGGGAATGGTCTGACTTATGGGCCAATTAAGTTGACGCATATGCAAGATTTTTTTAGTTATTATATACGTCAACAAACGATTCTACCAGACGTAACCGTTGGATGTCAATCCAACGGCCGTCATGTTTCTTCAAGCACTGATCTTCTTGCTCCAGCCGGTGGGACCGCCTGCTTCGGCCTCCCGTGCAAGCCTCCCCGCCCCCTACTACTCCCACCGCTGGCAAGGGCATCCCTCTACTCAGCCACACCCCCTGTTAATCTGCATCGACGGCAGCCTCACACCGCAGCCGAACCAGTGAACCCTCGTACTCCTCTCCGCGTGGGCATCCACTGATGCGTCTTCCCCGGCTCCACGTCGTCCCCTTCCTAGGCCTCGCCGTCGTCCACTGCCCTGGTGCTCTCACCGCGGCCTGGTCAACGTGATCAAGGAACGACTTCCATCGGAAGAGTACAGTCATGGAGAGGCTGACAGCTGGGTCCACAGTAGCTGCAAGGAAGTGCCTCCTTATTACATGGAAAATAATTATTCCTCCACCTGACAGGAGGGACCCACTGGACGGGACACCCTATATGGAAAAAAACATTTCCCCCCTGACTATTGGGACCCACCGGACGGGCCACCGTATTTCGCGAAAAAAATGTTCCCCCCGCTGTCAGCTCAGACCCACCGGAAGTGACTCCTTATTACGCGCAAAAAAATGAATACTCCCCCTGCTAGCTGGGACCCAGTATAGTGGGAGGCTGACCTGTGGGCCTACAAAGTTGATGGGGAAGGAGGGCTTTGTCAACTTAGTCAATATGCACGATTCTAGTTTCATTGACCATACGATGTCCATCCAACGGCCGTAGTGCTTCTTCAACCTCTGGTCTTCTTGCTCCAGCCGCCCAAACCAGCGTCGGTCGTGCCTCGTGCTCCTGCCTCCGGTGGCCGGCTGCGATGTCGCGGAGGCCTCCCCGCCCCCTACTACTCCCACCGCTAGCCAGGCCATCCCTCTACTCACCCACACCCCTATTTATTCTACGGCGACGGCAGCCTCACACCGCAGCCGAACCAGCGAACCCTCGTACTCATCTCTGCGTGGGCATCCACTGTCGCGTCTTCCCCGGCTCCGCGTCGTCCCCTTCCTAGGCCTCGCCTTTGTCCACCGGGCTGGTGCTCTCGGCGCAGCCTGGTGAACGTGGTCAAGGAACGACTTCCATCGGAAGAGTACTGTCGTGGAGAGGCTGACAGCTGGGTCCACGGTAGCCGCAAGGAAGTGCCTCCTTATTACGCGGAAAATAATTATTTCTCCACCTGACAACAAGGACCCACCGGACGGGCCACCGTATTTGGCGAAAAAAACGTTTCCCCCCTGACTGCTAGGACCCACCGGACGGGCCACTGTATTTTGTGAAAAAACATTCCCCCCGCTGTCAGATCGGACACATCGGAAGTGCCTCCTTATTACGCACAAAAAAATGAATACTCCCCCTGCCAGCTGGGACCCAGTATAGTGGGAGGCTGACTTGTGGGCCTACTAAGTTGACGGGGACGGAGAGCTTTGTCAACTTAGTCAATATGCACAAATCTAGGTTCATTGACCGTACGATGTCCATCCAACGGCCATAGTGTTTCTTCAACCTCTGGTCTTCTTGCTCCAGCCGCCCAAACCAGCGTCAGTCGTGCCTCGTGCTCCTGCCGCCCGTGGCCGGCTGCGATGCCGCGAAGGCCTCCCCGCCCCTTACTACTCTCACTGATGGCCAGGCCATCCCTCTACTCACCCACACCCCCTGTTATTCTGCGGCGACGGCAGCCTCACACCGCAGCTGAACCAGTGAACCCTCGTATTCCTCTCTGTGTGGGCATCCACTGCCGCGTCTTCCCTGGCTCTGCGTCGTCCCCTTCCTAGACCTCGCCGTCGTCCACCGCCCTGGTGCTTTCGGCGCGGCCTGGTCAACGTGGTCAAGGAATGATTTCCATTGGAAGAGTACTGTCGTGGAGAGGCTGACAGCTGGGTCCACGGCAGCCGCAAGGAAGTGCCTCCTTATTACACGGAAAATAATTATTCCTCCACCTGACAGCTGGGACCCACCGGACGGGCCACCGTATTTCGCGAAAAAAAATGTTTCCCCCCTGACAGCTGGGACCCACCAGACGGACCACCGTATTTCGGGAAAAAAACATTCCCCCCGCTGTCAGCTCGGACCCACCGGAAGTGCCTCCTTATTGCGCACAAAAAAAAAATACTCCCCTGCTAGCTGGGACCCAGTATAGTGGGAGGCTGACTTGTGGGCCTACTAAGTTGACGGGGACGGAGGGCTTTGTCAACTTAGTCAATATGCACGATTCTAGCTCCATTGACGATACGATGTCCATCCAACGGCCGTAGTGCTTCTTCAACCTCTGGTCTTCTTGCTCCAGATGCCCAAACCAGCGCCGGTCGTGCCTCGTGCTCCTGCCTCCCGTGGCCGGTTGCGATGCCGCGGAGGCCTCACCGCCCCCTACTACTCCCACCGCTGGCCAGGCCATCCCTCTACTCACCCACACCCCCTGTTATTCTGCGGCGACGGCAGCCTCACACCGCAACCGAACCAGTGAACCCTCGTACTCCTCTCCGCGCGGGCTTCCGCTGCCACGTCTTCCCCGGCTCCGTGTCGTCCCCTTCCTAGGCCTCGCCGTCGTCCACTGCACTGGTGCTCTCAGCGCGGCGTGGTCAACGTGGTCAAGGAACGACTTCCATCGGAAGAGTACTGTACGTGGAGAGGCTGATAGCTGGATCCACGGCCGCAGCAAGGAAGTGCCTCCTTATTACGCGCAAAATAATTATTCCTCCACCTGATGACGGGGACCTACTGGACGGGCCACCGTATTTCGTGAAAAAAATGTTTCCCCCTGACTGTTGGGACCCACCAGCTACATCTTCGCACGCAAGGAAGTGTGTCCGGGCAAAAAAAACGATTCGCCCCCCTAACTGCTGGGACCCACCAGCTACATCTTCGCAGGCAAGGAAGTGCCTGACAGTCGGGACCCACCTGGTCGAAGCATACATAGCATTGTCATTCTGATCGCGAACGTGTACGTACATACTGGTCGATGTAGAGGCGCACACGTATCGTAATAGAGGCGCGCACGTAGCATGTACACGTACACAGCGGCAAGTGTGCAAGGAAGAAAATACGGCCACGTACGTACATACGGGCAGGGTCTCCAACGCCTACTCGCGCATACGTACGGCCTGGGCTCGTGTACATGGATGGGTCAGAACGGAGAAACAGTGTCGTCGTCGTGTTCATGGGGAGCCAACCGGCTGGGTTGGAATGGAATGCGTCGTCGTGGTCATCGGGAGGGCTTGGATGAAATAGCCGATGGAAACGAGGCATGGCATACCACAAAATGGAGGAAACGGCCTTGTGTTCGACCGGCCACGTTCAAAACGGGATCCTGCTCATCGGGAGGGGTCTGGCGTACCGCAAAACGGAGGAAACGGACCTCCTACGGTCGAAACAGGGGTCCTATTGATCGGGAGGGGTGTGGCGTACCACAAAACGGAGGAAACGGACTTGTGTTGGAGTGCTACAGTCGAAATGGGGGTCCTGTTGATCGGGAGGGGTCTGGCGTACCGCAAAACGGAGGAAACGGACTTGTGTTTGAGCGCTACGGTCGAAATGGGGGTCATGTTGGTCGGGAGGGGTGTGGCGTACCGTAAAATGGAGGAAACGGACTTGTGTTGGAGCGCTACGGTCGAAACGGGGGTCCTGTTCATCGGGAGGGGTGTGGCGTACCACAAAACGGGCCTCCACGGGATACTGTTCATCACCACCATCGACTCCCTCCAGCCTCCACGGGCTACTGTTCATCCACCGTCGACCTCCTCCAGCCTCCACCTGTGATTGTTCAGCCTCCACCGCGCGCTCCTCCACCGGCTACTGTTCAACTAGCCCTCTCCACGGGCTCCTGTTTAACCACCCCTCCACGGGCTACTGTTCATCCAGCCCTCCACCGTCTACTGTTCATGGAGCCCTCCATGGGGTGGTCCTGTTCATGCAGCCCTCCACGGGGTCCTGTTCATGCAGCCCCAACCGGCTCGATCGAACGGGGTCCTGTTCATGCAGAGGCAACACCACGGGGTCCTGTTCAGCCACCCCCATCGGGAACTGTTCATCCAAACACCCCCAGCAACGCTCACTGTTCACGCAGAGGCAGCATCGATCAGCTTCAGTTAGCAGCAGTAGTGAAGGAATCGCTCGATCGGGTTCAGTTAACAGCCATCAATCGATCGCTCGGGTTCAGTAACGCGTAGCCTGCAGTGCAATCGGTCGGGTTCAGTTAGAGCCCAACGCCTCGCTCGGGTTTAGTTAGAGCCCAATGCCTCGTACCCACGTGCGTGCATGTACGAGAGAAACGTGCATCGCTCGGCCCCGACCACCCACCGTAACCGGGAACACCCCAATATTTTCCTCGCCCCCGCTTCTACCATGGTTTTTTCCGTCATGGACGGCCCAAAGAATGTCATGCAGCTGTGTCTCCGTCTCGCCCAGGACGAAAAGCCCATTTTCTGTCATGATTTTTTGTCATAGAAGTAGGACCCCACCACATCTATGATGATACCGTGTTTTGTCACAATTATTGTCATAGAAGTGTCATAAGTATGACAGAAAAAAGTTTTGTTCGGACGAGAATGTCACGGATGTGTCTTTTTTTTAGTGAAGGTGCCTCTCTACTGTGACAATGAAAGTGCAATCAAGATTGTTCACAATCCTGTTCAGCACTCAAAGACAAAGCACATTCAGATCCATCATCACTTTCTCAGAGATCATGTGATAAAGAAAGACATTGATATCATTTACGTCAACACTAAAGAGCAATTGGCAGATATCTTTACAAAACCCTTGGATGAGAAGACATTTTGCAAGTTAAGGTGTGAGCTAAATATCTTAGAATCCTCGAATGTCCAATGAATGGACACACATCCTAACACTTATGCATATTGATGACTTAGGTGTGCAACACACAAAGTAACGTATGTATTTAAATCATGAAGACATACCCTCTAAGTGTGAATATATTAATGTGGAATTTGACATCGGAGCGCCATGATAATTGTGCGTTGTGTCTCGTTATAATACTTCATATACGGTGGGTAACGCCACCACCAAAACTCTTCTGAAGCTTTTCAATTGGCATCACACATGCATTATCTTCACATCTGGATTGTCTTCAACTTTAAATTTGTCTTCAAATGCTTCTGTTGATCTTATTTTACTGCCAATACATATATTTGTCTTTTGTCCTCTACATCATTCACTTATAGCTATGTCTTCAAGCTGCTATTTTTCTGTGATAAGTGAATGTGATCGGGCCCCTTCCCTCTCGATGTTCATCTCACCCCGTCTCTCTAAATCTTCATATGCATTCTATTTGACACGTGTTGATTGTCTTCACTATGTCCGTGTCAGTTGAAGATATTGAGACCATCATTTAAAATGCTTTTAATATTCTTATCTTCTTTGCCGGAATCCAGAGAAGCCGAAATGACAACCCGTCTTACCAGGTGTATGTGGGGTCGTGGCTCAGTTTCCAGTCTGCTGCATGCATGCCATTTGTCATTCAGATGCGTATCGCCAGGGGCAGCTGAGTAAATTTACAGCGACGTCCCTCTTCTTATAAATACTCAGCCCCCGCAGCCATTAAAACTTATCCTCTTGCTCTCTCACTCAAACCCTAGCGCCATCGGTAGCTTTCGTCGTTGCCAGAGATGAAGTGCTTAGCTGGCGACTTCTCCGATGCCGTCGTCACACCGGTCGTGGACATCCTTCCCTCCGCTGCTGCCGTAGGTGTCTTCCACCGCCAAGTTACAACACGGAAGATTGAACTGCTAGGCCTCCTTCTCGCCTCGTCTTGCAGTTCTTCATCTATTCTTGAGCGGTAACTAAACTTTCACTTTTTATCGTTTATTCGATCTATCCAATCTCCTAAATTTTATGGAAGTTGTTTTACCACTTCCAAATATGGATCTCACTTTTACTCACCTCTCATAACATGCCAACACTTTCACTTATTATTCACAATCAGTTAGATTCATCACTTGTACTTATTCATGGATTCGTACAAATCTGGAACCAACTTATCTCTATAAGTGAATGTCTTCGCACTATGAGGTCAATGTCTTCACACTGATATATCTTCAAAATCTTCTGAGAATGCATATGACCTCTTCGCCTTCCCTCGCATCTCTAATTCTTTCACAGGTACATGTTTGTGGTCGAGTCACTCGGTTCTCACAGACTTCTTAAAGTGTCATCTTGAATACCCTGAAGCTAATCCATGTCTGACTAATAGAGTGAAGCCTGCCACCTGTGTGCAGCCAATCACCTTTGTGAACCCAATGGCAGGTGATAAACCTACAAGAGAAGGTGGTAGATGAGATGCATAGATATTGCAAAGGATCTTCCTCCAGATCTTTTCAAACTGTACAGGTCTGATCCTGACGAATCATATAGGGAGCGCAAATCCCATGTTCAATGGACTCACATGTACTGGGCTGAGCAATGGTTTAAATACAAATTTGTTACCCCAGCGTATGCTTCAAAGAATGTCGTGAGACCTCCTTTGGCTGATATTACATACAAGAAGCTTCAGCCAAGGAATAAGGATGAAGCCATCCAACAAAGATTCTTCCCCTGTATGGTCAGAGGGCTAATGTCAGCCAATGCCGACCCATCCAATCTCAGATGGTGTCGTGAGGATGATCTCTTTGAAGAGAATTACAAGTTTTCCAAGAATTCTACTTCTCAAAACAAGAAGGAGTCCGGGATTATCTTCAACCCAGGTCCATCCAAACCTCGGATTGACGGAAGTCATGAAGCTGAACCAAATCTCATTGGCCCCTTCAATAACTTTGATAGACTTCTCACACATATTGCTGACCAAAGGGCCAATGTTAAAGAAGCTGCCCAAGATGAGCCGGAGTTTGAAGACTCTGAACCCCCGAAGCTTTTGAAGAAGGCAAAGGCTTCAAAACCTAAGGGGGAGAAAATATCCAAAGAAGCCTCTGCACCAAAATCTTCCAAGATAAAGCCTCTCAAAATTGCACCTCCTAAATCAAGTGTGAAGTCTGAAGACTTTTCTCGCACCTCCCCAAGAACAATTGATATCATTGGTTGAGCTCCTCCTCCTTCTAGCATCTTGCGTGATGATGGAGATATTATTGATCTTTCAAGTGATGAAGATCTTGATGATGATGCTTTGGAGATCCTGATCAAGAACAAGCAAGAAGAGGCTGATATCTTCAAGGATCTGCCACACTTTGACACTGACATTCTGAACAATTTTATTGATGAATGTTTTGATGATCCATCTATCTCCCTCGATGATCTTCAGCTCCCCATTGACATTAGTGTCACATTTCAAGGCTTCCTCAGCAAAGAGCTCACTCTTGCTCAGAGAGTAGTGGAGCAAAAGCACAAGATTGATCATGAGAAGGTTTTATTCAAGAAGCATGTTGCCAAGCTAAGTGCTGCAGAAATTCAAAGCTTCAAGACCATGATGACAGATTTGAAGGCTGAATTTCAGAAGCGTCGTGGTGAAGATAAAGGCTCTCGTGAGCGTCTGAAGCTCTATGCAGAAAAATGCGTTCAAGCTCACAATGACGCCTAGAAGAGGGAAGCACTTGGTCGTCCTGGCATAGACCCTAAGCTTGCCACTAAGAATAAGAAGAAGCTAGCTGCACCAGCTGCTACTCAGCAAGAAGCGCCACGCATAGTCTTCCCTAAGAGCTTGGTTGCTTCGAAGCCATCTGCTCCATCTGTTGCTTCCAAAAGGAAGAAGACTAAGCAAGCTGAGGCTGAGGCAAGAAGAAGAAAAATACTGAAGTCTCTGACGCTGCTCCCTCTCCAAAGAAGCGCAAGACCAAGTCTTCAAAGGCTTCTCGAAAGTCTCAAGCATCCACAACTCCAACTGCTTCTGCAGAACCATTGCTTGTGGAGCCTATTTCTGTTACTTTACTTGCATCCTCCAACCGTGAACGCCGCCTTGTTGTACATGAGCCTGCTATCACAGAGGCTCATGAGTCTGAAGATATTCCAACTGCCGACACCATCGCAGCTGAACACATTGGTTAAAAAGACAATGTAGTTGATGATGACGTCCTTCCTCAATTTCCCCAGATCATGTCCAGCCCGGTATCAACGCATGTGCCTTCGCATAGTGAACCTATCAGTATTGGCGGTCCCACGATGCCAATCGCTCAAGATGAGTTTTGGGATGAGCAACACCCCAACACTCAGTTGCATGAAGTCATACCTCGCACTCCGCCAGCTCAAGTCACTACTCCTGTGATTGAGACTCCGCAAGACACCCCTGAAGACATGGAGAAGACCACTCCCTCACCACAGGTGTCACCCTCTTTCCGAAGGCTTCTTAGAGGCCCTAGGACCACGGTCTCCATGTCAAGCATTCCTGAAGAGGATGTGCAATCCACAAGCTCAGTAGCACGTCAAGTGTTCCCTGAAGCCATCCCCTCGAAAACTGCTCATGAATCTGAAGCCAAAGAGGTTGAAGATATTCCGGCTACATCAGCTAATGAACAAGAAGAAGAAGTTGTTATTCCCCCCATCGCTGAAAATCAAGAAGTGATTAGGCTTGACCCACCAGTCTCTGAAGCCACTGAAGGTGTGGCAAATGTGGCTGCCAATACCACCATTGATGAAGCCAATGACGTTGTCATAGCTGAAGATAATGTGCAGCCGGAAGCCAATGTTGCACTGAAGACAATGCTCAGCCATCCACCTTGGATGTAGCTGATACTCCTCCTAACACTATGGAACAAGCGTTCTATCATGGTGAGCTTGTAACTGTCAAGTGGCATATCCTGACATTGTCGGCTGCTCCTAGTTCTCAGTATGACTATCATGTCGAGCAAAGGCCTCAGACGCAGAAGCCCCAGCCCAAATTGCCAATGCTTCCTAGTACTATTACATTTCAGGGCTCGTTCAGTGTCCTCCGATTCAGAGAGCATAACACGTTATTTGACAAGGCCAAGAATCCTTACAAGAAGCCCAAGATCTCCTCTGACAGGTTCTGGAGTCACCAGCAACAAAGCTATTACTCATGTATTATGTACAACTAGGACAAAATGTTCCCCCATAAGCGCCTATGTTGAGATGACACTACTGGCCTCCCCTGCCTTGAGGAAGTTCTTGATTGATTTCGCAAAGTTAGCTTGCTCCCGTTTGTCTTAGACAAGGAGCATTGGAATGAAGAACTCTTACTGCAATTATATGCCACTCTTTATATGTCAGGCTACAATAGGGATCTGAAGACATGGGTCCTTGAGTGGATATCAGGTGATGTACATCATGAAGCCAAATCTCAAGATATCATTGAGTTAACTTCCCTTCCCACTCTGGTGATCTATATGACTCAGGTTGTCAGCTCTATGAACAAGAATTGCAGAGCATCTTCCAGAAGCCTGAGCCCAATATGAGTCAAATGCTCAGCATGATCAAGCCATGGCCAGTTGATGTTGAATATCCCAAGGAATTCTATGTCAATGACCTCGAGTACCTATCCCGCACCATCTATCATATACTGATGCATACTCTATGATCAATCAAGGGGCATTCTCCTGTACACCAAGCTTGAAGGCACTATGAAGACTTTGGTTTTCTATATCATCAATGGCATCAGGTTCAACTCTCAAGATTTCTTCATCCGTCAGTTGGCAACTGCATACATTGATCTGTTCGGTCTCAAGTTTTATGCTCCATGGGTCATGCAGGTGATCAAGCTTCACTCCGCCATCAATTATCAAGCTTCAGCGCACAACCATGTACCTTTCTGCCTGAAGTGGATATGTTACATGAAGCCATATGTCCTGAGCCTGCCGAAGAGCATGTTCATGAAGACAATTCTACCTTTCAAAGCTTCACTCAACCCATTGAAGGGATTCATGTGTCAAACCCAACCACTACTGTTGTTGGTCCTCTTGTCGGTCAGCTCAGGCTGCCGCATCATGAAAACACTGATGCAACAGATGGCATAGTAGCCTAGTGGCCTCAGAAGCATGCTCGTGTACTAAATGATCGAGAGCTTCTTGTTTCACTTCATCGGAAGCATGATAGGCATCATGATTGGATGAAGCGCCAGATGCAAAGTCTCCTGGTTGACTTCAATCGCATTCACAACCTTGCCACCAAAAACTCGTTTGTTACTCATGAAGCATGTCGTCGTGCCTGGAAGAGCCTCACACTGTTGTGTTATGAAGATGATCTTCAAGCAGAAGGCTTCACTAAACGATTCAATTTTGAATCCAACCTCCACAATCAGCAAGCTAGCGTTCAACACCTTCTATTGAAGATTTTGAGTACTCATACTTGGCTCCAACTATCGTTGCACGATTCATTGATGAGGAAGACGACACCACTTCACCAGCTATGGCTTCACTGCATCAGGCCCTGCTGCACCGCCCAACTCCAACGTTGACCCGGTTTCCCAAACATCCTCACCAACACCTCCGAGGAACGCTTAGACACCCTATGTCTTCACACCTTTTTGGTCATATGATGACAAAAGGGGGAGAAGCATATGGGTCGATAGTCTTCAAGCGGGTTCATATGGGTCATGTGCTATATTTTTGTTAAGTCTTGCTGAAAGTGCAAGTTATCGACTAGAGGGGGAGAATAGGCGATTTTTATGAAAGTCATCAAAGCCCGAGGGATTTGAAGACAAACGATAGAAATGAACCTATATGTTACACAGCGGAAAACAAAAATAACATGGATCGAGATGGAAGATATAACTGAAGCTAAACAAATATTGGTCTTCACATAGTGAAGACAAACAGAGCACGCAGACGAGTAACAGCTTCATGAAGACAAACTGAAATGTAAAAGAGAATAGGGATAGAACTAGTTGCTTGATGGAGATAGGGATTTGGTAGACCAGTTCCAGTTGATGTCTCAACTGTACATCTGGTTAGGGCGGCTAGGTATTCAAACCTGAGGACACACAGTCTCGGACACACAGTCCTCACCGTATTCCCCTTGAGCTAAGGACACACAGTCGTCGACTAATCACTCTGGTAAGTCTTCAAGGTAGACTTCCGAGCCTTCATAGACTTTGTTCACTGGCGGTCCACAGTCACTCTAGGATGCTCTGAACGTGATGCCTAACTGGCTGGAGGAAGCACAGTCCTCAAGTGTAACAAGTCTTCAGGTCACACAGACAGAAAGACTTCAGTGATGCTTAACTCTCTTTGGCTTTGGGTGTTTTGGGTTTTGTCCTCAAAAGGATCTTTTCTCTCAAAGGCTTCGGAGGTGGGTTGCTCTCAAACGACAAAAGTCTTGCACTAACTCTGAGAAGCCACACATTTATGCTGTAGGGGGTGGGTTATTTATAGCCATAAGGCAACACGACATGATATGTCCAAAATGACCCTTGGTCACTAAGAAACTGACACGTGTCCAACGGTCGGATTTTGAACACACGAGACAGCTTTACTTGATCTCCAAGTAAAGCTGACTTATCCAGCTCTAGATAAGATTTGCTCTTAGTTGTCTTCGCTTGAAGACATAGGTGTTTTGGTTGAGCATCACATCAGTCATTCGACTATGTTCACATGGACCCCACTTAACAGTACGGTGGTTCCTATGACTCAAGAAGGAATAAAAAGAACTACGAAAGAAACTATGTCTTCATACTCTATAGTCTTCAATTAATGTCTTCATGGGTCATTATCTTCACGTGAATGTCTTCACGCACTACCACGGACTTCAATGTCTTCACACATTTTTAGGGGTCATCTCTGGAGGTTAAACCGAATCTGTGAGGAACTATTATCTGTGTTATCCTGCAATTCTCACAAACATGTTAGTCCCTCAACCTCGTTTGTCGTCAATACTCCAAAACCAACTAGGGGCACTAGATGCACTTACAATCTCCCCCTTTTTGGTGATTGATGACAAACAGGTTGAAGTTTTCAACGGGGATAAAATATGTGACATTATGGATAACACGATCAATGGCTTCATAAAGTTGGGAGGGCTCCCCCTGAAGATGTGCACATAGTAGTTTTGCTTTTGAATGCAAAGGCACATGGCAGGTTTTTATTTGTGGAGATCTCCTTCAATTTTATGAAGACAAACCATCATGCATAGATATTTAACCAAGCAAAAGAAACAGCAGCAAATGTAGTAGACGACCATCAAGTTTTAAGTGTTACAACTCAAGAGCCAAATGTTTCAAAGAGTTGTAAGAACTTAGCAAAAATAAAGCACCCGACCTATATATGGACCCGCTTGAAGACTATCAACTCATATGCTTCTCCCCTTTTGTCAGTAAGGAAGGTTTGAAGACATAGAGTATCTATGCGTTCCCAGGCGAAGAACATGCTGGGGCAGCCGGGTCGACGGTGGAGTTTTGTGGTGCAGAGGGGCCTGACGCGGAATCGTGATGCAGTGAAGCGATTCCTGGGGAAGTGGCGTCGTCTTCTTCATCGATGACTCGAGCAACAACAGTTGCAGCCGAAGATGAATACTCAGAATCTTCAATAGATGGAGTTGGACGCCAAGTCACGGCTTGCAGAGGGCTGGAATCAAACTTGAAGTGCTCAGTGAAGCCATCTGCTTCAAGATCAGCTTCAGAACATAGCAGGGTAACGCTCTTCGAGGACCACCGACATGCTTCATGTGCAATAAATGAATTCTTGGTCGCCAAGTTGCGAATGCGATTTACATCTGTGAGAAGACTTTGCATTTGGCGCTTCATCTAGTCATGATGCCTATCTTGTTTCTGGTGAAGTGAAACAAGAAGCTCTCGGTCATTCAGGACACGAGTGCGCTTTTTCGGCCGTTGAGCAATGGTGCTGCCAGTGGCACCAATGTTGGCACGATGTGGGAGGCGCAGGTGTCCAGCCAGAGGATAAGTAGGCACATTTCCATTGGGCACATACACACTGTCATCCTGCTGTGTGAAGCTTTGGTGATCAGCATTGTGCAGGTGAAGTGGTTGCTTGGCAGGCTCAGCATAGATGGCTTCATAAGATGTATCAACCTCAGGCAAGAAGACAACATGGTTTCATGCAGAGGCTTGATAGCTGACAGTGGAACGAAGCTTAATGATCCTCATGATCCAAGGAGCGTAGAGCTTGAGGCCAAACAGATCAGCGGCAGAGACAGTCACTTGGAAAAGGAAGAAGTCATGAGTGTTGAAGCGGATGCCATTGAAAATATGGAAGATCAAAGTCTTCATGATGCCTGTTAGTGCAGCCTCAGATGAGTGTCCCTTGACAGGCCAAAGAGTACGCCTCAAGATATGGTATATGGTGCGAGGCAGGTACTCAAGGTCTTGGACAAAGAATTGCTTTGGAAGATCAGCATCAGGGGGTAGTGGCTTCATCATGCTAAGCATTTCGCTCATGTTGGGTTCAACTTTCTTGAACACGCATTGAAGCTCTTTCTGATGCAGAGAACAGCCTGGTTCGTATAACTCACCAGGAGTGGGCAGGGAAGTAAGCTCAAGGAGTGTATGAGCATTAGCTTCACAATGACTGTCACCTGACATCCACTCAAGGACCCATGTCTTCGGATCCCTGCTGTATCCTCTGATATGCAGAGTGGCTTAAAATTACAACAGAAGCTCTTCATTCAAATGTTCCTTGGTGGTGACAAAGGGAAGCAGACCAACTTCTCTGAAGCAATCAAGGGCTTCTTCAAGGCAAGGCAATCCAGCCATGGCATCACAATCAAGACGTTGATGCAGAAAAATCCGGTCCTGCTTGTAGAGAATGCATGAGTAATAGCTTCGTTGCTGAAAGCTCCAGAACCTATCAGAAGAAATCTTGGGCTTCTTGTATGGGTTCTTAGCGGAATCAAAGAATGTGTTGTTTGCCTTGAAGCTAAGCACACTGAATGACCCTTGGGTAGATGTGGTGCTGGGAAGCTGGGGCAATCTGGGCTTTGGCTTCGGAGTCTGAGGCCTCCGCGCCACATGATAATCATACTGTGGTCCTGGGGCAGGAGAAAGCTTCAGAAGTGGCCACTTTACTGTGACAAGCACATCATCTTTATTGAAGGCTTGGGCCATGGTGTAGGGCACAGATGAAGTCGAAGGTACTCCAGGAGCAATGACTTCAGGCGCAATCACTTCAGAGGCAATGACTTCAGGCACAATCACTTCAGGAGTGGCAGTGTCTTCTTGCTGCATAGAGGCTTCAGTCATGACAGTGTCATGCGCTTCAGTAGTCACAGAAGTATCAGCCACATTTGCTTCAGGTTCAGTGGCTTCAGGCTGAGTGGCCTCATGCACAACAGTTTCTTGGTGAACAGGTTCTTGCATGACGGGCACTTCTTCTTGGGCAATAGAGTCTTGTCGAGGGGGAGTGTCTTCACGAGTGTCTTCTTTTGCTTCTTCGACTGATGCAGCCAGAATGTCTTCAGCCAGCTTGGCTTCAGATTCATGAGTAGACTCTGAAGGAATGTCGTCGGGAAACACTTGACGTGCCATTGAGCTAGAGTTTTGCTCTCCATCTTCAGGAATGCTTGACATGGATGCTTGAGGCCTGAGACCTTTGCGAAGCCTGTGGAATTTGGGCGACGCAATTGGTGAAGCATTGGTGTTGATCTTCTCCATGTCATCTTCTGGTGTTGTTGTCGGAGTCTCAACTACCGGAGTGGTAGCTGGAGATGGCGGAGTGCGAGGAATAACTTCATGTAGGGGGGTGTTTGGGTGTTGCTCTTCCCAATATTCATCTTGAGTCATTGGCGTCGTGGGATCACCAATGCTTATGAGTTCACTGCTCGTGGGAGCAGGTGATTGAACAGGTTGGGGTTCAAGTTGAGGAAGAACTTCATCATCATGCACATTGTCATCATGACCAATGTCTTCAGCTACAGGTGAGGCAGTAGCTAGAATCTCTTCAGTCTGATGAGCCTCTGAGGGAGCAGGCTCATGTACAACCAGACGTCGTTCTCGGTTGGAGGACGCAGGAAGGGCAACAGAGATGGGTTCGACCACCAATGGCTCTGTGGAGGAAAGGTGAGGCTGATGTGAAGCCTTTGAAGCCTTGAGCTTTTGCTTCTTCTTGGAGGCAGCAGCAGCAGAGGCATCATGATGCTTGCGTTTCTTGGCTTCAGCTTCAGCCTACCTCGTCTTCTTTTGAGTAGAAGTTGTTGAAGAGACCTTTGGCTTCGTGCCTGTCATGCTGTCAGGGAAGACAATGATTGTTCTTTCCTGCCTTGGAGGTTCAGGTTCTTCTACAGCAGGCTTCTTGTTCTTCTTGGGTTTCTTGGCAGCCAGCTTGGGATCAATGCCAGGACGGCCAAGAGCTTTTCTCTTCAGAGCTTCAATGTGGGCTTGGACACATTTCTCTGCATAGTGCTTTAGACGGTCCCTTGAGACCTTTGCCAGTTTACGGCGCTTGGCAAATTGAGCCTTGAGGTCAGTCATCATGGTCTTGAAGCCTTGGAATTCTTTGGCGTTGAGGCTTGCCATGTGCTTCTTGAATAGGGCCTTTTCATGATCAATTTTATTCTTTTGCTCAAACACCTTCTGTGCAACAGTCAATTCTTGAGCAATGTACCCTTGAAAGGTCACACTGATGTCAATTGGACGTTGAAGATCATCAAGTGAAAGAGATGTATCTTCAAGCCATTCATCAATGAAGTTGTTGATGATTTCAGCGTTAAAGAGAGGCAAATCATTGAAGATTTCACCATGTTGCTTGCTCTTAATTAGCATCTCCAAAGCATCATCAGCAAGATCTTCATCACTGGACAGATCTATGATGTCATCATCATTGCGCAGGATGCTTGCAGGAGTGAGTCCTTGGCCAGATGGCTTCACAAGATGCTTGGAGCGCTGAGAGATGCGAGAGTGATCTTCAGACTGCACACTGGATTCAGGAGGTACAATTTTCAGAAGCTTCACATTTGAAGCTTTTGGGGTAGCAGCAGGTTTGGAAGCCTTTGATTTCTTCTTTGGCTTCACAGACTCAGGAACAACCTCAGGTTCCATGTCTTCAGCAACATCTTCCACAGTTGCCCTTTCAGCAGCAATGTGGGAAAGCAATCCATCAAGGCCATTGAAGGGGCCAACACGATTTTCATTGGCTTCGCATGAGCCATCAGACCGTGGCCGAGATGGGCTAGGATTGAAGTTGATTCCCAGTTCTTTCTTGTGCTCTGTGGCGGAGTTCTTAGCAAATTTGTAGTTCTCTTCAAATAGTTCATCATCACAACACCATCGAAGACTAGATGGGTCAGCATTTGAAGGCATTGGTCCTCTGACCATGCATGGAAAGAAGCTCTTGGCAATAGCTTCAGACTCAGTTTTGGGCTGGAGCTTCTTGTAGATGATATCACCCCAGGGAGGGCGAATGGCATTCTTGGAAGCATACTCTGGGGTTACAAACTTGTACTGAAACCATTGCTCTGCCAAATATCTTCGAGTCCATTGGATTCGAGACTTGCGTTCTCCGTAGGATTCTTTTGGGTCAGATTTGTACATTTGGAACAGATCAGGAGGAAGATCTTTGGTTGTGTCAGTATGTCTCTGCTTGCCACCCTTCTTGGATAGTTTCTCAGAAGCCATAGGGTTCAGACAGAAAGGCTTCACAATGCAGTTTGTTTTCCTGCGACTGGTCAGACAAGAACTGGCTTTAGGTGATTCAATGTGACGTTGTAAGAATTCTGCAAATGAATGCAGACTATGAAAACCAAGGGATTCCCCCACGGACTTGTACCTGTGACAGAATTAGAGATGCGAGGGAAGGGGAAGAGGTCATATGCATTCTCAGAAGATTTTGAAGATTAAACAGGATTGAATACATTGACCGCATAGTGCGAAGACATTCACTTATATGGTGTGAGTTGGTTCCAGATTTGTACGAATTCGGGAATAAGTACAAGTGAGGAATCTGACTAGTAGTGTAGCAAAAGTGAATATGTTTGCAGCATATGAGAGAAGAATAGATAAAAACAGATCTCAAAAGAACAGAAACCACTTGTGGTGAAGATTTATGAATTTGACGGATCAAAGCAGCGGTAAAAATAGAGATCTATTTACCGCAATGAAGAACTGCTTGACGGGAAAGGTGGGATGGCGAGCAGATCGATCTCCCGTGCCCTAACTTGGCGGCGGAAGACACCTACGGCAGCTGCGGAGAGACGAGGTCCACGGCCGGCGTGAAGACAGCATCGAAGAGGTCGCGGCAGCTAAGCGCTTCGTCTCTGGCGTAGACTGGAGCTAGCGGAGGCGCTAGGGTTGTGCGAGATGGCGAGAGGTGGAAGAAGGAAATAATGACCGCGAGGGGTGGAGTATTTATAAGGAGGGGGGATGGCGTAGTGCAATTACGCAGGTGCCCCTGGCGGTTCACATTTGGACGACACGTGGCTGGCATGCATCTTATGGAGAGTTGATCCACGACCCCACGCGCGCTAGATATGTCAGATGGACGTTTTAGTTCCTCCGGATTTTGGGCAAAAAATGACATAGCATTAAAAATGTTTTAAATGTTTGTCTCTATATCTTCAGCTGACAAGGACACAGTGAAGATATTCAACAAGTGTCAATAGAATGCATATGAGGAGATAGAGAGAGTTGGAGAGATATAGCATAGAGGGGAACAGGGTCCGATCACATTCACTTAGATCACAAAGTTTGAAGTCATAGCTATAAGTGAACGCTGTAGAGGACAGAATATATATATATATATATATATATAGAGAGAGAGAGAGAGAGAGAGAAAGAGAGAGAGAGAAAACCAATCAAACCAACATTGTGAAGATGAGTTTTGAAGAAAAACAAAGTTGGAGACAAGCACGGAGTGAAGATAAAGCAGTTATGACGCCAAATAAAATCTTCAGAAAAGTTTGGTGGTGGCGTTACCCACTGTATAGGAAGTATTAGACCAGGACACGGCGCACAATTATGGTGGCGCTCCAGAGTCAATTTCCACGTTAATGTATTCACACGCAGAGTGTAAGTCTTCATGAATTGAAGACATATGTTACTTAGTGTGTGGCACATCTAAGTCATCAAAATGCATAAGCATTAGGATGTGTGTCCATTCACATGACATTTGAGGATTCTAGGATATTTAGCTCACACTGCAGTTTGCAAAACCTTTTCTCATCCAAGGGCTTAGTGAAGATATCTGCCAGTTGCTCTTCAGTGTTGACATGAATGATTTCAATATCCTTCTTGATCACATGATCCCTGAGAAAATGCTGACGAATTTCAATGTGCTTTGTCTTCGAGTGCTGAAATGGATTGTGAGCAATCTTGATGGCGCTCTCATTATTACAGTAGAGAGGCACCTTTTGCATGTTGAAGCCATAATCCTTGAGAGTTTGCTTCATCCAAAGAAGCTGAGCACAACAAGATCCAGCAGCAATGTATTCAGCTTCAGCTGTGGAAAGGGACACTGAGTTCTGCTTCTTTGAAGACCAAAAGACAAGATATCGTCCAAGAAAGTGACATGTGCCTAAGGTGGACTTGCGATCAACTTTTTCACCAGCATAATCAGCATAGGAGAATCCAACTACATAAAGTATAGAGCCCTTCGGGTACCATAATCCTAGTGTGGGGGTGTGAGCCAAATATCGAAGAATTAGCTTCACAGCGAGGTGATGTGATTCCTTTGGTGCCGCTTGGAATCGGGCACACATGCAAATGCTAAGGATTATATCTGGCCTAGATGCACAAAAATAGAGTAAAGAACCAATCATGGAGTGGTATACCTTTTGATCGAACTCTTTACCATTGTCATCGGAGCCCAATTGATCTTTAGTTGGCATTGGCGTCGTGTACCCTTTGTAATCTTGCATTCCAAACTTCTTCAGGCAATCTTTGAGGTATTTCTCTTGAGATATGAAGATGCCATTCTTCTGTTGGCGAATTTGGAGACCAAGGAAAAACTTTAGTTCACCCATCATAGACATCTGATATTGCTCTTGCATCATGTATCCAAATTCATCGATGTATCTTTTGTCAGTGCATCCAAAGATTATGTCATCCACATAGATCTGGCATACGAACAGTTCTCCATCATATGTCTTCGTGAAGAGTGTGGGATCCAATGATCCAGGTTTGAATCCTTTGCTCTTCAAGAAGTCTTTGAGTGTGTCATACCATGCACGAGGAGCTTGTTTGAGTCCATACAGTGCCTTGTTTAGCTTGTAAACCATGTCAGGATGCTTTGGGTCTTCAAAGCCTCGAGGTTGTGCAACATACACTTCTTCAATTTTCCCATTCAAGAATGCACTCTTCACATCCATTTGATACAGAAATATGTTATGATGGTTGGGGTATGCTAGCAGTATGTGAATGGCTTCAAGTCTGGCAACAGGAGCAAAGGTTTCATCGAAGTCAATCCCTTCTACTTGAGTATAGCCTTGAGCAACGAGACAAGCCTTGTTTCTAACGACTTGACCATTTTCATCTTGTTTGTTGCGGTAGATCCACTTGGTGCCAATGATGTTATGTTTCCGTGGATCAGGACGCTTTACCAATTCCCAGACATTATTCAGCTCAAACTGTTAAAGCTCTTCTTGCATTGCTTGAATCCATTCAGATTCTTTAAAGGCTTCATCAACTTTCTTGGGTTCAGACATTGAGACAAAAGCAGAGTGACCACAGAAGTTTGCTAGTTGAGTTGCTTTTGAGCGAGTAAGTGGACTAGTTGCATTGATGCCATCAAGAATCTTTTCAATTTGGACTTCATTTGTGACACGAGGATGAGCTGGTCGAAGACTTTGCTCATTCTGTTGATTGTCTTCATGTTCAGTGCTGGATTCAGGCTGAGCATAGTCTTCGGAGTTGTTGGGTGTAGAGATGATGATTTCATCTTCAGTTGGTTCCTCGGTGGGTATGATCTCGGCTGTACCCATTTGTTTGATAGATTCACTTGGAGAGGCTTCATCTAGCACATTTGACAGGTGCTCTCTTTGCGAGCCGTTAGTTTCATTGAACCGCACATCTACGGTTTCAACCACTTTATAGTGAAAGAGATTGAAGACTTGATAGGTGTGCGAGTCCTTTCCGTAACCAAGCATAAAACTCTCATGTGCTTTCGGTGCAAATTTGGAAGTGTGATGCGGATCCTTGTTCCAGCACTTAGCACCAAAGACTCTGAAATAGCTAACATTTGGCTTCTTACCAGTCAGTAGTTCATATGATGTTTTCTTGAAGAACTTGTGAAGATAAACTCTATTGATGATATGACATGCAGTATTAATGGCTTCAGGCCAGAATCTTCTTGGTGTCTTGTATTCATCAAGCATAGTGCGTGCCATCTCAATGAGAGTTCTGTTCTTGCGCTCGACGATGCCATTCTGTTGAGTTGTGTATGGAGCTGAGAACTCATGCGTAATGCCCAGTGTATCAAGATAGGTGTCGAGTCCAGTGTTCTTGAATTCAGTTCCGTTGTCACTTGCAATGTGCTTGATCTTGATGCCATAGTTGTTCATGGCCCTATTTGCGAAGCGCCTGAAGACATCCTGCACTTCAGTCTTAAACAGGATTATGTGCACCCAAGTGTATCTAGAGTAGTCATCAACGATCACGAAACCATACAAGCAAGTAGTAGTAGTGAGAGTAGAGTAGTGAGTGGGGCCGAATAAGTCCATGTGAAGCAGCTCAAAGGGATGAGATGTAGTCATGATTGTCTTCGAGGGGTGCTTGGCCCTAGTCATCTTTCCAGCTTCACAGGCACCACATAGATGATCTTTCTTGAACTTGACGCCCTCTATGCCTATGAGATGCTTCTTCTTGATGAGAGTGTGTACGTTCCTCATACCAGCATGGCCAAGTCTTCGATGCTAAAGCCAACACTCTGAAGCTTTTGCAAGAATAAATACTGCGAGTTCTGGTCCTGGAGAGAAATCTACCATATATAGATCACCTTTTCGATGTCCTTTGAAGACTAGAGATTTGTCAAATTCCATAAGCACAAGGCAACGATATTTTCCAAATATCACAATAATATTTAGATCACACAACATGGAGACTGACATTAAGTTGTATCCAAGTGATTCAACAAGCATTACTTTGTCCATGTGTTGATCCTTTGAGATAGCAACTCTGCCAAGTCCCAGTACCTTGCTTTTACCAATGTCCGCGAAAGTGATGCGACTTTTGGGAGAAGGACGTAGAGTTGAGTCCATGAGAAGTCGTCGATCACCAGTCATGTGGTTGGTACATCCACTGTCAATTATCCATTCAGTGGCTTCCGAAGCAGTACCCTACAGATCAGTTAGCGACATAGTCTTCACAAAAAGAAGTGTGAAGCATAAACATTTGACAAACAAGTGGGTTATGGAAGTTTAGATCTTGGTCAGTCACGATAGGAAACTTGTCAAGAAACCATGGGACGAAATACATGGTTAAACCATTCGGACATATGATCCAGCGTCCTAAAAGATGTTTAAGGTCCCCAGCATTGGCGTCGGAAGATGATTTTCAGTTGGAGACCCTTCCCTGCAAGAGAAGTTAATTTTTCTTAACCACCCACATCTTTAGGGGTGGTTTAGACGCAATAAGCCTAAGTGCATCATCTTAGAATTTTGGCTTAGGAGCCCTAGCAAATAGCTTTGCAGGAGGTGAATAATACTCATAGGAGTAAGCAGAAAATTTCTTAGTTTTATGAACATAGCGGTTTGATGAAACACGCTCATATTCATAGGTCTGAGTATGATTTCCCTACAAAACATTGGCGTCAGGGTGACTCTGTTGAGTCCTCAGTCTGTATGAAGCCTTTTGACCATATGAAGCCTTTGGTCTGGGGTTTGTCTTCTTCCCAGGTGGTGTCATGATGACATTCACAGGAAGATTCTCAAGACAACTCTTGGGCACCCAGATCTTCTTCATTGGTGGCCCATTCCTGCAGTTAGTACTAATATATCTGGCAAACACTTCACCATTCTGATTCTTAAATAGTTTATAGTTTGCATCAAATGATTCATCAATAATGATTGGGTTAGCACAAGTGAAGCCAGATAAAGTGGATAGATCTTCTAGTGGACCTTTTGCAGCAGCCCATGTGGTTTTGGGATACTGCTCAGGCTTCCAGTAGGAACCATCAACATTCATTTTCCTTTCGAAACAACACCTCTTTCCTAGGGTTTCGGTTCAGAATCTATTTCTTTAGGACATCACAGAGTGTCTGATGCCCTTTAAGACTTTTGAACATTCATGTTTCAAGCAATGTCTTCAACCTGGCATTCTCATTAGCAGTAGTAGTGGTATCCTCCTTAGAGGGGTTAGTTACCACATCAAAAGTTGAAGATATTGTGACAGTAGTAGTAGTAGAACATTCAACAACAGAGTTAGCGTTATCACGCTCAAGGCATTTTAAGCATGGTGGTTCAAATCCTTCCTGAGCGGGATTGATCTGTTGAGCACGAAGTGACTCGCTCTCTTATTGAAAATCTTCATGAGCTACTCTCAATTTCTCAAGTTCTTGCTTCCTTTGAAGATAATCATAGGAAAGCTTTTCATGAGTAGTTGAGAGCATTTCATGACGACTTTGAAGTTCTTCGTACTTAACATGAAGATTTTTAATGTCTTCAATTAAGGATTGAGATCGGGTCATTTCTGCGTCCAACAGATCATCGCTTTTGTCTAACAGTTTCTGAATATGTTCCATAGCTTTTTGTTGTTCAGTTGCAATTTTAGCAAGGGTTCTGTAGCTAGGTTTGGATTCACAATCAGAGTCATCTTCACTTGAGGTTTGAAAGTAAGCATTGCGTGAGTTTACCTTGGCACCACATGCCATGAAGCAGAAGGTGGGAGTAGAGTCATCTTCATCCGTGGCATTTGTGTTGGTGGCGAGGCCATGGTCTTCAGTGTTGAAGATAGACTTGGCAACATATGCTGAAGCCAGAGCCAGGCTTGCCATGCCTAAATCGGACTCCTCTTCGGACTCCACCTCTGCCTCCTCAGAAGCAGGCTCCTCTTTTGAATCCATCTATTTGCCAGCAAAAGCACGAGCCTTGCCAAACGAGCTCTTATTGTGTGATGAAGACTTTGACGAAGACTTGGAAGAAGACTTTGAGAACTTCTTTTACTTCTTGTCATCAGAATCATAATCCTTGATCTTCTTCATCTTGTTTTTGTTGTCCCACAGTGGACACTCAGAGATGTAGTGACCACGTTTCTTGCACTTATGGCAAGTTCTCTTCGTGTAGTCACGAGAGGAAGCTTCATCGTTTCTTGAGGTGGATCTTGAAGACTTTCCGAAGCTTTTCTTCCTTGAGAACCTTTGAAACTTCTTCACAAGCATCGCTAGTTCTCTGCCAATGTCTTCAGGATCGTCAGAACTGCAGTCAGATTCTTCTTTAGATGAGGAAACAGCTTTTGCCTTCAAGGCGCGAGTTCGGCCATAGTTGGGTCCATAGATGTCTCTTTTCTCAGATAGCTGAAACTCATGTGTGTTGAGCCTTTCAAGTATGTCAGACGGATCGAGAGTCTTGTAGTCAGGACGTTCTTGAATCATCAAGGCTAGGGTGTCAAATGAGTTGTCAAGTGATCTCAGGAGTGTCTTGACGATTTCATGCTTTGTGATCTCAGTGGTGCCGAGTGCATGAAGCTCATTGGTAATGTCAGTGAGGCGATCAAATGTGAGCTGGACGTTCTCATTATCATTTCTCTTGAAGTGGTTGAAGAGGTTGCGAAGAACACTGATCCTTGAGTCTCTTTGGGTAGAGACGCCTTCATTGACCTTGGAGAGCCAGTCCCAGACTAGCTTTGAAGTTTCCAGAGCACTTACACGGCCATACTGTCCTTTGGTCAGATGACCACAGATAATATTCTTAGCAGTTGAATCCAGCTGAATGAACTTATTGACATCAGCAGGAGTGACACCTTCACCGGCCTTGGTAACGCCATTCTTGACGACATACCAGAGGTCGACATCAATAGCTTCAAGATGCATGCGCATCTTATTCTTCCAGTAGAGGTAATCAGTGCCATCGAAGACTAGACACACAGCAGAGACTTTGATTATCCCTGCAGTCAACATAGCTAAAACTCCAGGTGGTTAAACTGAATCACACAGAACAAGGGAGCACCTTGCTCTGATACCAATTGAAAGTGCAAGTTATCGACTAGAGGGGGGTGAATAGGTGTTTTTACGAAAGTCTTCAAAGCGCAAGGGATTTGAAGACAAATGATAGAAATGAACCTATATGTTACACAGCGGAAGACAAAGATAACATGGATCGAGATGGAAGATATAACTGAAGCTAAACAGATAGTGGTCTTAACACGGTGAAGACAAACAGAGCAAGCAGACGAGTAATGGCTTCACGAAGACAAACTGAAATGTAAAAGAGAATAGGGATAGAACCAGTTGCTTGATGGAAATAGGGATTTGGTAGACCAGTTCCAGTTGTTGTCTCAACTGTACATCTGGTTAGGGCGGTTAGGTATTCAAACCTGAGGACAAATAGTCCCGGACACACAGTCCTCACTGTATTCCCCTTGAGCTAAGGACACACAGTCCTCGCCCAATCACTCTGGTTAGTCTTCAAGGTAGACTTCCGAACCTTCACAGACTTTGTTCACTGGCAGTCCACAGTCACTCTAGGACGCTCTGAACGTGACGCCTAACCGGCTGGAGGAAGCACGGTCCTCAAGTGTAACAAGTCTTCAGGTCACATAGACGGAAAGACTTTAGTGATGCTTAACTCTCTTTGGCTTTGGGTGTTTTGGGTTTTGTCCTCAAAAGGATCTTTTCTCTCAAAGGCTTTGGAGGTGGGTTGCTCTCAAACGACAAAACCCGTGCACTAACTCTAAGCAGCCACATATTTATGGTGTAGGGGGTGGGCTATTTATAGCCATGAGGCAACCCGACATGATATGTCTGAAATGACCCTTGGTCACTAAGGAACTGACACGTGTCCAACGGTCGGATTTTGAACACACGCGACAGCTTTACTTGAGCTCCAAGTAAAGCTAACTTATCTAGCTCTGGATAAGATTTGCTCTCAGTTGTCTTCGCTTGAAGACATAGGTGTTTTGGTTGAGCATCACATCAGTCATTCGACTATGTTCACATGGACCCCACTTAACAGTACGGTGGTTCCTATGACTCAAGAAGGAATAAAAAGACCTACGAAACAAACTATGTCTTCATACTCTATAGTCTTCAATGAATGTCTTCATGGGTCATTTCTTCACGTGAATGTCTTCACACACTACCACTGACTTCAATGTCTTCACACATTTTTAGGGGTCATCTCTGGAGGTTCAACCGAATCTGTGAGGAACTATTATCTGTGTTATCCTGCAATTCTCACAAATACGTTAGTCCCTCAACCTCGTTTGTCGTCAATACTCCAAAACCAACTAGGGGGCACTAAATGCACTTACACTTGCAACTCTCATTCGTGAACTATTGGTTTTTGAGTTGTGTCACTTAAGTCCGGATGGGATGTTTACTACACTTTCTGTTGTTTTTATTACGTGGTTGAATTTCTATCTTAGACACATTAAATCATTCAGCAGGCGCCCATTTCTCATTATGCATATCATTATCTTCACTACATTTTTTTATGCATGATAAATTGTCTTCATAAAATTGAAAGAGATCTCCACAAAGCAAAACATGCCATGTGTATTTTCATTCAAAAGCAAACTACTTATATGCACATCTTCAGGGGGAGCCCCTTCAACATATGAAGTCAATCTCCGTATTCTTTAACTTTCACATATTTTTATCCCCGTTGAGAACTTCGACCAGTTTGTCATCAATCACCAAAAAGGGGGAGATTGTAAGTGCATCTAGTGCCACCCCTAGTTAGTTTTGGAGTATTGACGACAAACGTGGTTGAGGGACTAATGTCTTTGTGAGAATTGCGGGATAACACAGGAAGAAGTCCCTCATTGACTCAGTTTTCCTACCAGAGATGATACCTCAAAATGTATGTAGACATTGAAGACTTTGGTGGTTCATGAATACATTCATGTCGAAGACAATGTCATGTGAAGACATTCATTTGAACATAATGGAGCGCGAAGATATAGTTGTTTCGTTGTTTAATTTTCTTCTTACTTGAGTCATAGGAACCACCGAACTGTCAAGTGGGGTCCAAGTGAACAAAGATAGAAAAACTGATGTGATGCTCAACCCAAATCCTATGTCTTCGAGTGAAGACGATGAGAGAAAATCTTGTCCTGAGTTGGACAAGTCAGCTTTACTTGTATCCCAAGTCAACTGTCTCGTGTGTTTGAAATCCGACCGTTGGACACGTGTCGGTTCCCTAATGCCCAAGGGTCATTTCGGACAAATCATGTCGGGTTGCCTCCTCGCTATTAATAGCCCACCCCTCCACCATAAATTGGTGGCTGCTCAGAGTTAAGACACTGCTTTTGTCATTTGAGAGCAATCCACCTCCGAAGCCTTTGAGAGAGAATCCTTGCAAGGACAAAGACCAAAACACTTAGAGCCAAAGAGTGTTAGGCATCACTGAAGTCCTTCTGTCTACGTGATCTGAAGACTTATTACACTTGAAGACCGTGTATCTTCCGATCAGTTAGGCATCGCGTTCTGAGCATCCAGGAGCCATTGTGGATTGCCGATGAACGAAGTGTATGAAGGTTTGGAAGTCTAGCTTGAAGACTTACCAGAGTGATTGGGTGAGGACTAAGTGTCCTTATCTCAAGGGGAATAAGGTGAAGACACGGTCTTTTGAGTTCAATCTCGGCCTCCCTAACCAGACGTACAGTTGTCACAGCAACTGGAACTGGTCTACCTAATCCTTGTCTTCATCAAGAAACTGGTTCTATCACTTCACCCTTATTATTGTTTAGCTTCGTGAAGTCATTGCTTGCTTGCCTTGTTTGTCTTCAATGCGTGAAGACATAGTCATGTTCTCATAATTAGCTTCATATTGTCTTCCTATTCTTATCATATCTACCTAGCTGCTATTAATCGCCGTTCTTACTCAGTACTTTCTCTAAGATTATGGCTTGTCTAGTGTAGTTTATCTTCTACTGCATACTGTGTAGGTTGTATTTGATTGTCTGTCTTCGAAGACATTGCCTGTCTTGAAGACTTTCATAAAAATCGCCTATTCACCCCCCCTCTAGTTGAAAACAAGTACTTTCACTCCTGGGTTCCTACCAAGTTCAAGGCACTTCCTTTTGTTTTGCCATGGCTGCTGGCACACACTGCAATGCTCAACAATGCCATGACTTCTCATCCTAGTACCGGTTTCTTCCTCTAGTGGGTTCTTCCTCCTTTTTCCAGGCCTGCCAACTTGCTTCTCATATTTGGGTGGTGTCATTGGAGGGCCATTTGTTTTTGGACACACTCTAGGATCACTGCATGGCATTATGATTTTACTGTAAGTAGCTTTAAATGCATGAATGTTGTAGCACTTGTTTACCACATCTTCTGGCTTAATATTCTCATACCTTAGATATGCCACTCCATGTCTACATGGAATTCCAGAGAGTTGTCAGGCCCTACATGAGCACTCTTCCTTTTGTATGTTCACCTCATATTCCCTAATCATACCCTTGACATGAAAGATATGTTGCCCAGTAAGCAAAGTTGTGCAGTTGTTGGACATGTAAATGTTTTTGTTCAATTTCTTTGTAATTTTGGGACAAATAGAACCACACATCTCCTCAGATTCCACATTTTTCCTATAAAACCTAGTCATTAACTGGTCCTTGATCTTTTTAAGAGCGGTCGCAATGGGCAGTTCTCTAGCATGAAGTATATATCTACAATGCCAACAAATAAAAGGCTACAGCTAAGAGAACTGAAGTGCTATGCTTAAGAGAACTAAATGCTACAGTTAAGAGAACTAAAATGCTACAGTTAGTACTTACTTATTAAACACTTCACAACTATTGTTCAGAAGCAAACCACACTTTGGGAGTTCATAGAAAAAGGTCTTGCACCACTACCTTGGGTCAATTGCATCCAAGTACTCAAAGCCCCCTGGTCCAGCTCTTCCATCTCTTGCATGTATTTCTTCCAGTCTGCCTCATGTATAGCTCTTGCAATTTGCCATAACTTATTCTTGAAAACATCACCTTTCCAATTCTTTGCAAAGTTTTGATTCATATGCCTCACACAAAATCTATGTTGTGCATCAGGAAACAATGCATTGACAGCATTGATCAACCCCTACACACACAGAGTATAGAAAACAAATGAAATGCTACAGTCTGACATATGAAATACTACAGTATGAAATGCTATAGTATGACCAATGAAATGCTACAGTATGAAATGCTACCTTCTTCCTGTCACTCATAAGTGTCCATGGTGTTGTGTTCTATATGCTTAAATCCTCCTTCAATGTGTTTAGAAACCACTTCCATGTGAGAGTATCTTCCACTTCAACTATGGCAATTGCAATGGGAAAGATACAATCATTGGGATCAACTCCAACAGCTATCAACATCACTCCACCATACTTGTTCTTAATGCGGCACCCATCAATGCATATTATTGGCCTGCGAGCAAATGACAAACCTCTCTTGCATCCATCCAATGACATGTAACAGTTCTCAAAAACTCCATCTTTTGCATTCACAAACATTGTACTTCCAGGATTTGACCTTCTAACTTCAGCTGCAAAGTACCAAAGTAAATTGTACTGTTCTAGTTCATCTCCATTTACTTGCTTCAATGCAATTCTTCTTGCTCTTGCTATATTTATTCTAGTAGGAAGCATACTATAGTCCAACTAAACAAGCCTGGCAAAGTTCTGCAAGGACATCTTCTCATCTTCTCTGACTGTCTCCACATACCTTGTAGCCAGATATCTTGCTCTGAATTGCTTCAATGCCCACTCTCTTTCACATGTATGTTGTCCCACATATTTCTTCACAACCCAAGATTTTGTCCTGCTATCAGGTGCAGCAAATAAGAACCAGGCACAATCACCAACATAGCCTGCCCTCACCCTTTGCTTGTCATTTTTAATGTACTATATTTGCACTCTTTGTGTGACGCCCCCGATTTGACTGTACACTAATCATGCATGCAAATGTGTCCGACCAAGATCAGGGACTCACGGGTAGATATCACAAAACAACTCTAGACACAAATTAAAGCTCATACAAGCTTCATATTACAAGCCAGGGGCCTCGAGGGCTCGAATACATAAGCTCGATCATAAACAAGTCAGCGGAAGCAACAATATCTGAGTACAGACATAAGTGAAACAAGGTGACATAAGATGGCTAGCACAAACATGGATACGAATCGAAGAGGCGCAGGCATCCTGCCTGGTATCCTCCTAAACTACTCCTGGTCGTCGGCAGATTCCACGTAGTAGTAGGCTCCAGTGGGGTAGTAGTACTCGTCGGCAGTGGCATCTGGCTCCTGGGCTCCACCATTCGGTTGCATCATCTGAGAAGAAGGGATAAAGGGGGAGCAAAGAAACCGTGAGTGTAAGGGCATATTTCTCCCTAACTGGTTTTGGTGATTGATGACAATGCATTTGCGGACTAATCGTGTGCATTAAGCTCTTCAGATATCTCATGTCTAGGCACAAGATGATTCATTGCCCCTCAGAGCCTATCAAAGATGGTGTTTCCTTTTGTTTCTTTACGGTGGAATTGAGTCATAGGAAAGTCGTACTATTAAGAGGGGTCCGCTTCGGAAAGGTTAGGGTGGAATCAACACGTACACATCTATCCATTTTTCACCACCTTTCCTTCGCTTCTTTGGAGCACCTGCTGTTTTCCTTATCATTGCAAAAACAAAGGCTTTCTACTACTACTACTCCGTGGCATGCGGTAGTACCACTCAAGGGAGCGGTAGTACCGCAGAGACCCACAGTAGTACCGCTCCATGGTTGCGGTAGTACCGCACATCGCGGTAGTACCGTACCAGGGTCGCGGTAGTACCGTGGCCTCTGCCCCCGTGTCGTGGCTAGTGCGGAAGTAGGAGCGGAAGTAACTTTTTACTTCCGCACCTTACGCGGTAGTATCCCTCCAGGCAAGCGGTAGTACCGTGTCGGGTTTTTGCATCGATCGAAACTCTACGGAAGTAGCTACAGATGTAATATTATTAGTCCGTGCTCTTCCCCGACCAGTCTGTACCCTGCCTTGCGGTAGTACCGCAAGGGCGCGTGGTAGTACCGCTCCGGAAGTACTACCGCCTGTTGCTATTCGCAACAGGACCGCATCTGGCTCTTGTTGTGTTAGCGGTAGTACCGCACCCCTTGCGGTAGTACCGTATAGCCTTGCGGTAGTACCGCAAGTCTGGTGCGGTAGTACCGCATGTCGTGGGCAGAGTTAAGTGGATAACGGTTGGATTTGTTCTTCCACTATATAAGTGGAGTCTTCTTCTCCAAGAAGACTTACCTCTTCCTCCCCAAGCTCTATTGTTGCTCAAAGCTCCATTTCCGCCCGATCTCTCTCCCTAGACAATCAAACTTGTTGATTTCCTAGGGATTGGTTGAGAAGGCATCGATCTACACTTCCACTAAGAGAAATTTAATTCACCCACTAATCCCTTGCGGATCTTGTTACTCTTGGGTGTTTGAGCACCCTAGACGGTTGAGGTCACCTCGAAGCCATAGTCCATTTTGGTGAAGCTTCGTGGTGTCGTTGGGAGCCTCCAATTCAGTTGTGGAGATAGCCCCAACCTTGTTTGTAAAGGTTCGGTCACCGCCTTCAAGGGCACCACTAGTGGAATCACGGCACCTCGCATTGTGCGAGGGCGTGAGGAGAATACGGTGGCCCTAGTGTCTTCTTGGGGAGCATTGTGCCTCCATACCGCTCCAACGGAGACGTACTTCCTCTCAAAGGGAAGGAACTTCGGTAACACATCCTCGTCTTCACCGGCTCCACTTGTGGTTATCTCCTACCTTTACTCATGCAAGCTTTTGTTTTATTTCATAGCTAGCTTGCTTGTGTGCTTATTATTGTTGCATCATATAGGTTGCCCACCTAGTTGCATATCTAGACAACCTATATTGTTGCTAAGTTTAATTTGGTTAAGAAAGACTAAAAATTGTTAGCTGCCTATTCACCCCCCCCCCCTCTAGTCAACCATATCAATCCTTTAGATTGGTATCAGAGCCTCATCCCTTTATTAAGGACTTTACCGTCCAAAGAGTATGGGTGACAACGTAGTCGAGACGGAGTGACACTCCGGTGGAAATCTGTCCTTGTCTATGTCCGATGGAGGACCCTCGATCTCTTGTGAGGAGTTCAATGTGGCTTTGGACACATTGAAAGACTCATTGACGACCAAGGTCAAAGGCATGTTCAAAGAATTTCTTTAGGGACTTAACTTACCCACCGCGACGTTGGAAGTGGTTCGTCCCACTAACAACGTGTCGGATGCTATTCCCAATAAGGGAGAAACTAGTAGCGAGAAAGTCCCGGTGACTAAGAATGGGAGTGGCATCTTTGCTCACTCTGCACCTCCCATCAATTATGGAGGACCCGTTCCCACCCCGTATCTAAATTCGGTCGGTCCTCCTCCTAAGTTTGTGAAAAATGCTGATTTTGCTACTTGGACGTTTTGTTTTAAACGTCATTTAAATCATTGCTCTACTAATCTTTGGAGAATCATTGAGCAAGGTTTCTACCCGCATGATCCATACAACTTACCTCCAAGAGAAGCTGCGAATCATCAATTCAATGAGTCCGTTCTTTGCATTCTTCAAGAAGCTATCCCTCCCGAAGATATTGCACACCTTCGACCCTTCTCCGTGGCCAAGGAAGCATGGGAGCATGTTGGTTCCTTGCACAAGGGAAGCACAAGCATTAAACGCTCAAACTATGAAGTTGTGCAAGATGAAGCCAATGAGTTTGCCATGATCGAAGATGAAGATCCCCGTGAACTTTATCGGAGATAAACCACTCTTGCGGTCTCACTTCGAGATCATGGGAGCAAGGATACAGATGACAGTTGGATCAAGTGCAAGTTTCTCAAGGCCATGATGCCTTATCACAAGGCCATGTCCTCCGCCATCCACCAAAGACCGGACTTCCAGACTTTATCCTCAAGTGAAGTATTGGATGAGTTCAGTGCCATGAGGATCTTGGACAAGACCGCCGACAATGTGGTGTTGCTAGCTCAACGATCAAAGAAGCCCAACCTTTCACTGAAGGCCAAGGCTTGTGTGGAAGAAGAGGATGAAGATGAGTGTTGCCCCGAAGACACCAAATATGCCTATCATGAGCACATGGCTCTCGCATCACGACAATTTTGGGGCAACAAGAAGAACTCAAGGCCCAACTTCAATAAGAACAATTCAAGTGGCTTCAAGGGCAAGCAGCGAGTGAGGACGTGCTACAAGTGTGGCAATGCGAGTCACTTTGTTGTGGATTGCGCATATGAGAAAAGAGAAGACAATGGAGGCAAGCTTACCCGAAAGGACAAGGCCAAGTCTTATCCCAACAAGAACAACTTCACCAAGAAGACTCCTCCCAAAGGATTGGTGTCCCAAGAAGAGTATGATGAAGATGACGATGAAGAAGAAGATGAGGAGATGCTCACCATGGCCAACATTGTTATTGCAACAACTCCACGGTCATCACTCTTCGACTCACCAAATGAGAACATCACCGCCAAGTGCCTCATGGCTAAAGCCACCAACAAGGTAACCCCCAACATCAATTCTACCATCACTTCTAATCCTTCATTGATGGATTGCATTGATGAGAGTAAGGGGCGGAGGAGGAGGAAAATGAATTTCAGTCTTTTATGAGTAAGCTCAAAGGTAAACCCGAGAAGAACTTCGTTGCTCTCTTGGAACAACTTGGCGAATCCAATAACATGATCGAGGCTCACGAGGAGACCATCTCCAAGATGGAGGGTCATGGTCAAGACTATGCTGATGAGATATCGGATCTCTCTAATGCTCTAGAGGAAGAGCGTGGTCTTTGTTTGGCTCTTGAGGAGTCACACAATGATTATCATGCTAAATAAAAGAAAGATCTTCATCATGCTTTAGTTGTCTCTCGTGTGCTCAATTCCGAGAAGGCAAAACTTGTGGTTGACCATGCTAGACTCAAGGAGGAGTTTTATATACTTGACAAGGCTCACAAGGTCTTGAATAGTGTACATGATAGCCTCAAAGAGTCTCATGATCAACTTCAAGTTTCGCTAACCAAGGAGAAATCCACTTTTCCTCGCATGGTTTTAATTGATAATGCAAATACTACTAACCCATGTTGTGAGCATGTGCATCTTGTTGAAGAGAATGCCAAGTCGAAGAAGCAACTTGAGAAAGGCCTTCTGTCTTGCATACAAGGTGAGAAGAACCTCAACAACCTTTTGAGCAATCAAAAGGAAGTTGTTGCCAAAGAGGGAATTGGGTCTGCCCCCAAGTCCAAGAAGAAGAAGAATGACAAGACCAAGCAACCCCCTCCTCTCAAGCAAACCTTTGTGAAGGAGGGAGAGAGTACTCCTAAGAAGAAGAAGAACAATGTGAAGGGTAGTGGAGTCAAGAAAAACATTGCCACTCCTTCCAACAAAGCCGGTGACTTTAACCCGTCCGATGTGCTATGCCGTGCTAGTGACGGACATGTTTTTGCTAAATTTGTTGGTTCTTCTTATGAATACATTGAATGGTCTATTTGGGTTCCGAAGACCCTTGTTACTAACCTCAAATGACCCATTACAAAATGGGTACCTAAATCCAAGCATTGATCTCTTGTAGGAGTTTGCTTCCGGTGGGGGATCATGGTTGCTCGATAGTGGAGCCACAACTCATATGACCGGAAGCAAAGACTTGGTAGTGGACGTGCACCAAGGTTCATTTATGGCCACCAATGTCGAATGGGATGATGCGTCATCTTCTAAGGTATTGGGGCTTGGCAAGGTTATTTTTTCTCATGATCTCACGATCGAGAAAGTCATGCTTGTTGAGTCCCTTGCATACAATTTACTTTCTGTTCGTCAACTTGCACTCATGGGCTTTGCCACATTCTTTGATATTGACTCTGTGGCCCTCTTGTGGAGCAAGACTCTTAAAGTAGCCTTCGTTGGGCATGTCGAGAACGGTTTCTATGTGGTTAACTTCTCGGAGCGACCCACTAAGACCGCGACTTTCCTAATGGCTAATGTTGATGTGGGATAGCTTTGGCGTCGCCGTTTAGCCCATGTCAATATGAGATCTTTGCAAAGTCTTCTCAAGGGGGACCATGTCCGTGGACTAACAAATGTTAGTTTTGCGAAAGATCGCACTTGCAGTGCTTGTATCGAAGGAAAGCTACATGAGAAGGCTCACCCTCCCACGACTATCATCTACTCGACGAGACCTTTAGAGCTCCTCCACATGGATCTCTTTGGGCCTCCATCCTTTGATAGTCTTGGGGGTAGAAAGTATTGCTTGGTGATTGTAGATGATTATTCAAGATATACTTGGGTATACTTCTTCAAGAGGAAGTGTGAGACCCAAAAAACCGTCATCAACTTTGAGAATGAAGCTCAACGTCAACATGATGCAAAGATCTTGATGATTCTAAGTGACAATGGCACCGAGTTCAAAAATTACACCTTGGATGAGTTTCTTAGTGATGAGGGGATCAAGCATCAATATGCCACACCGTATACCCCTCAACAAAATGGTGTGGCTGAGAGAAAGAACCGGACATTGATGGACGCGACAAGGACCATGATGGCGGAGTTCAAGTATCCATACAACTTTTGGGCCGAAGCCATCAACACCACTTGTCATGCATCCAACGACTCTAAATCCGCAAAGGCTTGAACAAGACTCCATACGAGATACTTACCAGTAACAAGCCCAATCTCAAGTACTTCCGGGTGTTCGGTTGTAAGTGTTTCAAACTCAAGAAAGGTGTTCGTTTGTCTAAATTTGAGGTTATAGCTCATGAGGGCATATTTGTTGGTTATGCTACAAACTCTCATGCTTACAGTGTCCTCAACAAGTCCAATGGACTCATTGAGGAGACGTGTAACATGGAGTTTGATGAGAATAATGGCTCCCAAGTGGAGCAAAGTGGTACTTGTGATGTAGGTGATGAAATTCCTCCTCAAGCCATAAGAAGAATGGATGTTGGTCATATCCTACCCATTGAGGAACCCCTTGTGAACGAAGGAGAAGGACAATGTTCCACTCAAGTGGAACCATCACCAACCCAAGACCCACACGCTTTCGAAGAACAAAGAGAAGGCCCTCAACCCGATGAACAATGCCAAGTGTAAGATCAACCGCAAGATGGTGGTGAGCCACCAAGTGATGCACAAGGCCAAGTTCCCTCTCCCGAGCATGTTCAAGATCAAGATCAAGCTCAAGATGATCAACTCATATCTCCTCAACTAACACTTGAAGAGCAATTGGAGCGTCGTGCTGCCAAAGTTGCTTCCAGGCTCGCTTCTAAGGAGCATCACATGGAGAATATCCTTGAAAGCATCACAAAGGGGGTAAGCACTCGTAGACAATTAGCAAACTATTGTGCTCATCATGCCTTTGTCTCTTGTGTTGAACCTCAAAAGGTCTATGAGGCGCTCGAAGACCCCGATTGGCTCAACGCCATGCATGAAGAACTCCATAACTTCGAGCGCAACAAGGTGTGGCATTTGGTGCCAAGGCCGAAGGAGAACCATAATGTCATTGGAACCAAATGGATCTTTAAGGACAAGAAAGATGCTCACGGAATTGTCGTCTGCAATAAGGCTCGTTTGGTGGCTCAAGGCTACTCCCAAGTCGAGGGTATTGACTACGGTGAAACCTTTGCCCCCGTTGCTCACCTTGAATCTATACCTTTGTTGCTTGCATATGCTTCTCACCATAACTTTAAATTGCAACAAATGGATGTGAAAAGTGCTTTTCTAAATGGTCCTCTTAATGAGTTTGTGTATGTCAAACAACCCCCGGGGTTTGCGGATCCTAAGTTCCCCAATCATGTGTATCAACTCGATAAGGCGCTCTATGGCCTTAAACAAGCCCCACGTGCATGGTATGAGCATCTTACTGAGTAGTTGCAAGATCGTGGGTTTGAAATTGGGAAAATCGACCCCATCCTTTTTACTAAGAAGGTCAAAGGGGAGTTGTTTGTATGCCAACTATATGTTGATGATATTATCTTCGGTTCACCTAACAAAGCTTTCAATGATGAGTTTGCCGCACTCATGACCACGGAGTTTGAGATGTCCATGATGGGAGAGTTGAAGTTCTTCCTTGGGTTCGAAATCAAACAAAGAAGAGAAGGAATCTTCATCAAACAAGCCAAATACACTCAAGACATGCTCAAGAGGTTCAATCTAAGTGATGTCAAGCCGGCTACTACTCCAATGCCTACCAAGTGCCAACTTGACATTGATCCCAATGGTAAAGCGGTGGATCAAAAGTTATATCATTCTATGATTTGGATCCTTGCTTTACCTTTGTGCATCTAGACTGGATATCATGTTGAGTGTGGGAATATGTGCACGGTTTCAAGCCTCACCTAAGGAAAGTCACTTTGTGGCAGTCAAGCGAATCTTTCGATATTTGGCTCATACCCCAAACTTTGGCTTATGGTACCCAATAGGAGCAAACTTCAACCTTGTAGGTTTCTCGGATTCGGATTGGGCGGGAGACAAAGTGGATAGGAAGTCAACTTCCGGAGGTTGCCAATTTCTTGGTTGCTCTTTGGTGAGGTGGTCTTCCAAGAAGCAAAGTTGTGTATCTCTCTCCTCCACTGAAGCCGAGTATGTGGTGGCCGACAGTTGTTGTGCTCAACTTCTATGGATGAGGCAAACTTTAGAGGATTATGGTGTCACTTGTGACAAAGTGCCTCTTTGGTGTGACAATGAAAGTGCCATCAAGATTTCTCTCAACCCGGTGCAACACTTCAAGATGAAGCATATTGAGATTCGGTATCACTTCATCCGAGAGCATATTCGGCGAGGGGGAAATGATCTTCATTACGTCAACACTCATGATAACCTTGCAGATATCTTCACGAAGCCTTTGGATGAAGCAAGATTTCGCGAGTTAAGGCATGAGCTAAATATCATATATTTGAGCAATGTGGATTGAAACTATGCACACCTCCTCACACTCATGATGTTATCTTGTTTAGGTGTAGGCATGGAAATAGGGGGAGTATTGTTCTCTCAATGAACTCTTCCTCCCCCCATTATGCATAAATTGATCAAGTCTTTCATGTTATCCATCTTTGATGGTACTTGTGCTTCAAAGACGAGTTTTGGTCATGGGCCCAAGGATAATTCTTCGCGGTGCCACACCAATTAACTCAAACATAGGTGGCTCCGGCCACCGCCCTCTTTTTGGAGAGGTTGTGTCTCGTGTTTGGTCCTTGTTGTCTTTTGCCTTTCTCTCTTCAAGCCGAGTTTGTGTTTGGGTTGCCTCGTGTGTTAGCTCATTGGTGTGTTCGTTCGCTTGGAGGTTGCATTGCAAAGGCCGTGTTTCTCTCTTTTTTTACGAATCTTGCATTTTCGTGGGCTACAGTACTACCGTGGTTTGCCACGGTACTACTGCAGGAGCTGTGCACGGTACTACCGCAACCAGCACGGCAGTAATTTTTTACCGCCACTAGGGAGCAGTACTACCGCCCAGTGTGCGGTACTTCCACCTGGGCGATACTACCGCAATGACCCGCGGTACTACCGCGCCGTCGCGAGCGGGTGGGGGTCAAGAGCGGGCAGGGGGAGTTCCAACTCCCCCATACCCATTCAACTCCTTTTCCCCATGTCGTCTCTCTCTCTCTCTCTCTCCTGCCCAAGAACGGCGCCGGAGGACCTCGCCGGATCTCCGTCTTCGGCCACTCTCCTTGCATTCCGTCCAGTGGGATCGTTCCCCACCTCGCCCTCTTGCCATGGAACAAGGTTTCTCCCCAAATCCTTCCTTTTTGTTGTTGCTTCGTTGGTTTGTCTCTTGGTTTTGGGGAGATGCATGTTGTTCTTGAGATGTTAAGCCAAATCTTTGCAAGAATAGGGTATAGGAGAGTAGTTGTGCGGTAGAAAAGCTATTTGATATGTTGCTACTCCGTAGTTTTGATCAACCGTAGTACCGCTCCATTGTTGTGTGTGTTTCCAGATCAGATCTGTTTCGGATCTGACCGAGCGGTACTACCGCACCTCCCGTACGGTACTACCGCTCTAGGCGCGTTCGCCTCGTACGGTACAACCGCTCCTACGGAGAGGTAGTACCGCGCGTGGCGCGGAAGTAAAATTTTACTTCTGCTCTAGGCGCGATACTACCGTGCCATCCCGGTGTGGTACTACAGTGACTAGAGCAGCAGAAAAAAAATTACTTCCACACCATGGAGCAGTACTATCGTTGACTTCAAACCTTCCGCGTGGCCACTACTCAATGTCATTTCAACATGTTTTGTATATTTTGTGGTGGTCTTTGCATTGATCCTTCTTGCTTCTCTTGCGTGTTCTTGTGTTTTGTGACATAGGTGGTGGCTCCGGTTTCAATGTTTGTCGCTCGAATCACAGCCGTGACACAGGGTCGAAGCGTCTGCGCAACCAAGAGGATGCTCCTGGGGGCTCCAATGCCCCCCAACGCAGAACCAAGACCACCGCCACCAAGAACAAGGGGCCAACAATGGGCATGGATGAGATACCTCTGGCTGAGTTTGTCACTAGGAGGAGGATCAACCCCTATGTGAATCCCCGTGCACATTTCAGAGGGGATGATTTGTTCTGGACCAAGCAGCAGAGTCTTCTCTTTATGGATGAGATCAAGGGCAAGCAGAACATTTACGTGGATGTACACTGGATTGACATGGTTCACATGAGGAAGGAGCAGCACCAGGCCTATTTTGTTGAGGCTCTGGACCTGGTGGAGCAGTTTGGCATTGAGCACTTGATGACTTTCCACATGGAGTTTGACCCTGAGATTGTGGCCCGGTCTTTGCTTCGGTCGACTTCCATACTAATGAGGAACGGAGCATGACCTCCATGTCCAATGGACAACAGTTGACTGCTAAGTGGAAGGACTTCGTGGATTTGATACAGGTTGCTGATGAGGGGCTCAACTCGCCCGTTGGTGTTCGCCCTCATGCCAATTCCGAGTCAGCCAACAAGAACAAGCTGCAGCCCTACTATGTTGAGAAGACCCTTCCCAGTGGCAAGAAGACGTGGGTGCTGAACTCATTCCTTGACACCATCCATCGGATCTTCCGCAACTCCATTTTTCCACGCATTGGTGACAAGGATAAGGTACATGCCTATCTCGTGGATATGATGCTCATTTGTGAGGAGGCGCGTCATGCTCGGACGCAACCACTTGATGTCTCACATATCATGTGGTGTGAGCTACGGTTTGCGGTGTTCAACCGTAAGGTGCCCATCTATGGACCTTACCTGTTTCACTTGATCGCCAAGACTTGGGAGAAGCTATATCCCAACGATGAGTTTGAGGCTCCCAACTGGATTCGTCATGAACCCATGAAGCTCCACATCAAGAGCCAGTGGGCTAACACCACTACCAGTGCCGAGGCTGCGGCTGCTCAGATGAATGTGGATGAGATGAGATTGAGGAGGAGGAAGCAGATGAGGACAACTCTGGTGGATACACTCCTTCCTCTTCTGAGCCCTCTTGGGCTAAGAACCTGAAGAACAAGATGAAGGCTCTATTCTGCATGCAGACCAAGGGGCAGTATAGGTCACACATTGCTCAGAAGGAGGTTCGTCGACGTGATAAGAAGATCTTGAGGACGTTCGGCGAGGACGTGTCCAGTGGATCTGAGAAGAACATCACCCCAGAAGCTGAATGGATAGTGAAGCAGGGTTACAAGTGGACTGATTCTGAGGAGGAGCAGGAGGAGACCAACGTGGAGCGTGATGAGTGATCGCTTCAGCCTGAGCTACCACTTATGTTGTAGGTGTCCTCTTTGCCTTTTTGGTGTCTCGATGCCAAATGGGGAGAGAGTGTAGGATTTGTGAGTTTTGTGCCATGTTATTTGCTTTGCTTTCGTTCTGTTGAACCTCGTTTGCTTTGTGTTGGTTTGCGTCGTGTGTGTGAGACTTGACGACTATCATATGGTGTGAGATATATGCACTCTACCCTTTCCTATCTTATCATCATGTCTAGGTTATTTAATAGGTTGTGAGCTTATGCCTTAGTGTGCCCTTTTGTTTATGCTCACGATCTTCTCCTTGCGTCCATGTGTAGGGCCATCTTATCAGTTGCAAGGATTGTGCGGTTTATAACATATTGGGGGAGTGTTGATCCTAGTATGTGTGCCATGCAGTCCAAAGCATCTATCTAAGAATGCACACATCTAGGGGGAGTTGCCTATATTTTATATACCTGTTGGGTTTGCCTATGTTCTTATTCGTATCTGTGTGCAAATACCGTATTGTCATCAATCCGCCAAAAATGGGGAGATTGTAAGGGCATATTTCTCCCTAAGTGGTTTTGGTGATTGATGATAATGCATTTGCAGACTAATCGTGTGGATTAAGCTTTTCAGATATCTCATGTCTAGGCACAAGACGATTCATTGCCCCTCGGAGCCTATCAAACACGGTGTTTCCTTTTGTTTCTTTTCGGTGGAATTGAGTCATAGGAAAGCCCTACTATTAAGAGGGGGTCCGCTTCGGAAAGGTTAGGGTGGAATCAACACGTACACATCTACCCATTTTGCACCACCTTTCCTTCGCTTCTTTGGAGCACCGATTGTTTTCCGTATCGTTGCAAAAACAAAGGCTTTATACTACTACTCCTCTGTGGCATGCGGTAGTACCTCTGAAGGGAGCGGTAGTATCGCAGAGACCCACGGTAGTACAGTACCAGGGTCGCGGTAGTACTGTGGCCTCTGCCCCAGTGTCGTGGCTAGCGTGGAAGTAGGAGCGGAAGTAATTTTTTACTTCCGCACCCTACGCGGTAGTACTGCTCCAAGCGAGCGGTAGTATCGTGTTGGGTTTCTACATCGATAGAAACTCTGCGGAAGTAGCCACGGATGTAATTTTATTAGTCCGTACTCTTCCCCAACCAGTCTGTACCCTGCCTTGCGGTAGTACCGCTCCAGCAGTAATACCGCTCGTTGCTATACGAAACAGGGCCGTGTCTGGCTCTTGCCGCGTTAGCGGTAGTACGGTATAGCCTTGCGATAGTATGGCAAGTCTGGTGCGGTAGTACCGCATGTCGCGAGCGGAGTTAAGTGGATAACAGTTGGATATGTTCTTCCACTATATAAGGGGCGTCTTCTTCTCCAAGAATACTTACCTCTTCCTCCCTAACTCCATTGTTGCTCAAAGCTCCATTTCCGCCCAATCTCTCTCCCTAGCTAATCAAACTTGTTGATTTCCTAGGGATTGGTTGAGAAGGCATTGATCTACACTTCCATGAAGAGAAATTTGATTCCCCCACAAATCCCTTGCGGATCTTGTTACTCTTGGGTGTTTAAGCACCCTACACGGTTGAGGTCACCTCGAAGCCATAGTCCATTGTGGTGAAGCTTCGTGGTGTGGTTGGGAGACTCCAGTTAAGTTGTGGAGATAGCCCCAACATTGTTTGTGAAGGTTCGGTCGCCGCCTTCAAGGGCACCGCTAGTGGAATCAGGGCACCTCGCATTGTGTGGAGGCGTGAGGAGAATACGGTGACCCTAGTGGCTTCTTGGGGAGCATTGTGCCTCCACACCGTTCCAACAGAGACGTACTTCCTCTCAAAGGGAAGGAACTTAGGTAACACGTCCTCGTCTTCACCGGCTCCACTTGTGGTTATCTCTTACCTTTACTCGTGCAAGCTTTTGTTGTATTTTATAGCTAGCTTGCTTGTGTGCTTATTATTGTTGCATCATATAGGTTGCCCACCTAGTTGCATATCTAGACAACCTATATTGTTGCTAAGTTTAATTTGGTTAAGAAAAGCTAAAAATTGTTAGCTGCCTATTCACCCCCCCCCCCTCTAGTCAACCATATCGATCCTTTCAGTGAGTAATCATCCAAAGTACTCGCAAGCAAGGATCTATACTTCATATGCAATGGTATCTGTATAAAGGGGTAATATTTGTGGGCTAAACTATAGAATGCCAGAATAAGAGGGCGAAAGGTAGGCCTATCAAAGACTATGCTTCTGGCAGCCTCCATCTTGCAGCAGTAGAAGAGAGTAGTTGGTAAGTTCACCAAGTAACATCGTATTGCATAAACCTACCCGATGATCCTCTCCTCATCACCCTGTGAGAGAGAGATCACCGGGTTGTATCTGGCACTTGAAAGGGTGTGTTTTACTAAGTATTCGGTTCTAGTTGTCATGAGGTTGAAATACAACTCTGGGTCGTCCTATTACCGTGGACACATCTATTCGAATAGATTACTTCGCTGCAGGGGTGCACCACATAAACCGACACACTCGATCACTCTAGCCGGACACACTTTCCTGGGTCTTGCCCGGCCTCAGAAGATCAACACGTCACAGCCCTACCTAGGCCCGACAGAGAGGTCAGCATGCTGGTCTAAATCCTAAGCACGCAGGGGTCTTGGGCCCATCGCCCATTGCGCTCCTGCACATTACAAGGACGGCCGATGAGAAGACCTAGCAACCTCCTTCACAAAGGAAGTTGCGTTACGTGGTCCAACCCGGCGCGCGTCACTCAGTCGCTGACGTCCGGAAGGCTTCAGCTGATACTACGATGCCGGTTGCCCATAATCGGTGTCAAAACCGGCGGATCTCGGGTAGGGGGTCCCGAACTATGCATGTGAGGATCGATGGTAACAGGAGACTCGGGACATGATGTTTTTACCTAGGTTCAGGCCCTCTCGATCGAGGTAATACCCTACTTCCTGCTAGATTGATCTTGGTGAATATGATTACAAGAGTTGATCTACCTCGAGATTGTAATGGCTAAACCCAAGGAGTCTAGCCTATGATTCTATTGTTTCTCTTCTACCTTAGCCTCTGCGGACTAAACCCTCCAGTTTATATATGTATCGGAGGGCCCTAGGGTTTGTACATAACCATCTTGCAGAGGAAGGAAATATTACACCCGAACTTAAAACCTACCATTATACGCATGCAGGAGTCCTATCCAGATACGAGAGACGATCTTCAGCAATGATCTTCACGGCCCACCAGTCCAGCCCACCACGAGTTATCCGGCCACATAAGGACCCCTCGATCCAGGACTCCCTCAGTAGCCCCTGAACCTGTCTTCGATGACGATGAGTTCGGCTTCCGTATTGTCTTCAGCATTGCAAGGCGGGTTCCTTTTTCCAAACATATCAAGGCATTATCTTCTGTAAAAAGTGTACCGTGTCCGACTCTGCATGGTTAGTACAACCCTTAGCCTCGAAGGCAAGGCATTGAAAGAAAATGAATAATGTGTCTTTACTGACAACTTTTTGGTGAAGCTTCGCGTCCATCCCACTAATATATCAGACCGTTTTATTTGGCCCTAGTTTCGTGTTTTGAGGTATAACCCCACTCAGCACGCCTTATCAATACAGAGATCGCGCTCGCTTATTAGGGGATCCTTATTAATGTGACGTGAGCATCCAAACCACGCATTACGCACGACTGCTTTGGGAACTGGCGAGGTCCGCGGCTAAAGTGGGGGGGGGGCGTTCTGTATTCACAGTGTTATAAAAGGACATCAATCCCTTCCATCAACCGCACACTTTCCTCTAGCCCGAGATCTCGAATCTCCCTAGCCCCAGCATCCTCATCTCTTGCGCTCACAGTTCTCCGTTCCTCAATCACCACTTCCTTTCCCAGCAATGGACGGATCTGGCGCCAAGGGCAAGTGGGAGGCCTCCACAGTTACTGAGAAAGCCGTGGAGGATCTCCGGAGTGTGGGCTATCTCGCTGCCAACATTGCGCACCGAGTCCCCGCCAAGGACCAGGTGGTTCCCATCCCAGATGCGGGTGAGAGAGTCATGTTCCTCTCGCACTTCGTTAGGGGGCTAGGATTTCCTCTTCACCCCTTTGTACAGGGTTTGTTGTTTTTCAACGGGCTAGATTTCCATGATCTAGCCCCGAATTCGATTCTTCACATCTCCGCTTTCATAGTGGTGTGTGAAGCTTTCCTCCGCATTCCCCAACACTTCGGCCTATGGATCAAGACCTTCAACGTGAAGCTGAAGGTGGTGGACAGGCATCACGCGGAGTGTGGGGGTTTTGTGATAAGAAAGCTCCTGAATGCAACCTGGCCAAAGGGGTCGTTCATGGAGACGAACAAGATTTGGCAGCAGGAGTGGTTCTACATCACTAAGCCCCGCAACGCCAAATGGGCGGCGGCGGCCGCCTTCAGATCTAGACCCCCAGAGAGGCTAACCTCTTGGACCGATAAGGGTCCGAACTGGGGGGTCTCAGACTGAGGTGACGGCACTCGAAGGCCATGTGCCGGCATGATCTCCAAGGGCTACCAACTCACAACTGTGGTTCAGGTAATGCTAGCCTGACTCATTCTTCCCTGCCAACATCGGGGCTCCTCCCTATGGGAGTTCGATCGGGCTGGAGACCGACCCCTGAAGCATCTCTTCGGCTTCACACAGAAAGAGATCTGGAAGCATCTCCTCAAGAGCCAGAAGGCGTGGCCAAAGGAAACGGAGGACACATGCTACATCGCTGCTTTTACCGCACAAGAGGTAATCAAAAAATTCTACCGAACATATATCCCTTTCTTATTTTAACAATAATAGGAATTGGAGTTTTTGTGTGATGTATAGGTCTGGACGAAGAAGGCAATCCGGATTAAGTGTCTGACGCCTTTGCCAGAAGACCCAGAGACGCTTCAACTGACGGCGATGCTGGTCCCGACGCTGTACAAGGCGCCGGACAGGAAGTCCAAGAAGAAGAGCAAGGAGGCTAAGAGCGGCCCCCGCCCTATGGATGCGAAGTCCGAGGAGATCAACGTCCTCTCCTTCGAAGAGGAGGAGGATAATGAAGAAGAAGAGTCCCCTGCGCAAGGCAGGGGGAAGAAGAGGGCGGCCCCTGCTGGCGCAGGCAAGGCCGCACCCCGGAGGAAGCTAAACCTCCCCGCCAGTTTGGACTCATCGTCCGAACACAGTTTTGTGGTGAAGCCCAGGGAGAAGCCCCGACCGAAACATAAGTTGTTCAGATATGTCAATTTATGCACTCTGTTTATTCAGCATACTAATGCCCTTTAAGTATTTTTCACCTGCTGACCTACAGCTCTCCTCGATCACACCCTGACGCCTCCTTATCGGAGGGGAACTCTTTGTCGTATGGAGAGACGAAGAGTGACCCGCCGGTCCGAGTTCCATCGCCTGTGGACCGCGGGGACACCGAGGTGTCCTCCCAGCGTGCGTATTCCACTCAAGGAGATGGGGGAGGGGCAAGTGGTAGGGCGACCGAGGGTAACACCTCGGCTGCCGCTGACAATGGGGAAACAATCCCCATGGAAACTGAATATGGGGGGCCCAAACAATCCGGGGCCCCGCCGAATACTAATCTGGAGCCAAGCGTGGCTCTGGGGTCTGAAGACCAAACCCCCAAGGCGGGTGAGGATACGATGGCACCCGGGGTCAATACGGAGGTGCCGGACCCTATGGAGGGAGCGCTACAGAGTGTTTCCGTTGTGGAGGAGCACCGCACCGTGATGGGTGCAGTGATGAAGAAGATTCAGTCCGTCAAAGGCGGACTGAATGAAGCCTTCAATGGCCTGCTAACAGGCTTTGAGGTAAGCAATGTAATATTCTTTATGGAACTTTATTTGTTTTATATGCACATATATAGCCAGTCGCCCCTGATGATGTGTGTGATTCTGAACAGAATCGCATGAAGTATCCATAGTATAGCATAATATAGAGCCGAATTGTATGCTTTTGTATTTGAACAGGCTTCACTAGTTACGGCAACTACACGTGATGTAGAAGTTGCTGAACTAAATAGGAAGCTTTTGTTGGCCAGCGCGGACCTCGACCGCGTCAACCAGCGTTTAGATGAAACGCAAGGTATGCGGATTTCAAAAATTGAGATGTCAAGAAGACTAATTAATTGAGTATGAGTATAAACTCTTTATGATATTCTGTATTAAACAGTTGGCGCCATTGAGCTCGAGGTCCTCAAGGGGGAACTCGCGAAGGCCAAGAAGGAGGCCGAGGCGAGCAAGGCAATCGTTGACAAGGCGGTTGCCGATCTAGAGGCCGAAAAGGCCGATGCCAACAGCATGTGGCTCGGGTGTCTGAAGTCGAGGATGAACTCAAAGATGCTATTCGCAACTGCAAGGCGTTGGAGTTGAAGGGTTCGGAACAAGCATCCGAGCTTACTGCAGCAGTTAAGGCTGCCCAGGATGCGCGAAGCGAGTCGCGCAGTGCCTATGAAGAAATCAAGCAGGCGCGGGAGATAGCATATGGTAAGACTTTTCTCTTACAGAGCATCTTCGGAGGGCGGAAGTACCTTAGGCTGACACAGTTATGGAGTTCTCCAGACGTGTTTGCTAATCTTCTGAGGAGCAGTGCTGACGCCGCCCAATACTTCCGAGCCCAGGAGGGGAACGACACGGAGAAGTTGTTCTGGTCGCAGTTCAATGCACCAAAACATCCGATGCCCCTCAACGAGCAGATGAAGTAGCTGGTCGAGCTGCACAATATGGCAGGTTCGGCCATGAAGGACTTGATAGTCCAGCTATGGCCCGCTGAGCCAGTCCCAAGTAGCTACTTTGAATTGGTGAAGCGGCTCGTTGAAGCGAGTCCGCGAGTCGACGCGTTGAAGCATTCGGCCTGCATAGAGGGTGCTCAGATGGCCTTCGCCCGTGTAAAAGTGCACTGGGCGAAGATGAAGGCGCGGGATATAGCTATTGTTGGCCCGCCCGAAGGCAAGGAGCACTGCAAGCCAGAGAGATACTTTGAGTACGTCATAGAAGGCGCCCGCCTTGTAGAAGGCCAGTGCTCAAAAGATATTATCTTTGAGTAATTGTATCCAGTTTTAAAGACTTGAGCTTATGAACCGATGTATATAACTTTTACGCTACTATAATGTGAGAGACTTTTACCTCCTGTGCGGCAGTTTATTTAACTCTGAAAGTTTCTAGTCGTCGGCTTCAGCCCCTGTGTAAATAGTACTAGGGTGTTCGGTCATATGCATAGACACTCTTTATCCAACGTCTTGGTCCGTATAGGAGGTGTATGCGGAGCGAACCAGGCAATCAGACTATGTGGCGTTATTGCTTTCACTTAGCCATAGGAGTTTAACAAGTGGGGCTAGGTACTAGCCCCTGGTGCGTATATGGTATTTCTGAATTGATGTATCCATTTGTACGCGGCTGGGCAAAAACCAACCCTTCGTATAACACGGGGTAGATCTCCATCTATCGTAGTATAACACTTAGTCACCGGATCGCTGACCGGGTTCTCGCATATCATGACAGTCAGTTTTCGGCTTTCTCTACTAAGGCACTTGACCGGACGAGCCAGGAGTACAATCGCAGTAGTCCTCCCTTTACACCCTAGCCGAACAATCAGGAACGTAGGGGTAAGCACAGGAGCCGGGCAACCCAACTATTGACCCAAGACATGATTCGGAACTGATGCATATAAAGCAAATATCCGAGACGCCGAACACTCCCTATAGGTGTTCAGGCTTTTTGACATATACCGGGTTGGATACAGCCCCTGGTAATGGATCCTGTTGTCAAGGCACATGTGGCAATCTGACGTGGGGAGAGAACACTTGTGGTGAGAGAATAAAACTCTAAATATAATATAAACCAAACTGTTTCTATAATATCCCGTTATAGTACGGTGAGCCGTATGTTTATAGATAATGCCGATAACTTCCTTGGACATTTTACATGCCAGAAAGGTATAAAATAGAAAAGAGAAAAAAGGTTTACACAAGGTCTTAATCCAAAAAGAAACCTTGGCGTGGGTCCTTGCTGCACGTCTGTGCCATTTTCTCCTTTGTAATGTGTCCTTGCAACGGGGAGTCTGATGGCCGCCTGTAAAAAAGAAATAAAAAACCTAGAAAAGAAAAGAAGTCCAGTGTGGCCGTAAACAAAAACTTGTTTGTTTAATGAACCTTGAAGGATAATTTTAAAGTCCTAATAGGGTCGAGCCGAACTATGGACTATTTGTCTATAGTGTGCCCCCAGCGCCACCCAAGGAATTTTAAGGGCATAATTGTATGCATGTGGCACGTATGCTACCACCTTATGGGGCAGTCGGTGGGAGCGTAACTGCTAATCTAGCTCAGGTTCATCCGAGCTGCCACACTGAGGCGTATGCCGGACACGTTTAGCTGTGTTCGCGGTTTTAACGACCGATAGGTTGTCCGGCTTGAATAGGCCGTTTTGGACTTCGGCTACTAAGGCCGTTGTGTCCTCCTCTGTATGGAGAGAGCGCTCCATATTTCCATTGACCGTGATGACGCCACGTGGTCCAGGCATTTTGAGCTTTAAATAAGCATAATGGAGCACTGCATTAAAGAGGGCGAAGGCCGTTCTTCTGAGTAGTTCATGATAGCCACTTCGGAATGGAGCTATGTCGAAGATTAGCTCTTCGCTTCGCAAGTTATCGGGAGAGCCGAATACGACCTCCAATGTTAAAGAGCTCATGCAGCGGGCTTCTACCCCCGGTATCACTCCTTTAAAGGTCGTGCTACTTGTCTTGATTCTTGACGGGTCTATCCCCATCTTGCGGACAGTGTCCTGATAAATCAGATTGAGATTGCTGTCGTCGTCCATAAGGACTCAAGTGAGATGGTATCCATCGATTATTGGGTCGAGTGCTAGGGCAGCCAAACCCCCATGAAGGATACTAGTCGGATGATCCCTGCGATCAAAAGTGTTCGGACAGGCCGACCATGGGTTGAATTTGGGGGCAACAGGCTCGACGGCATAGACATCTCAGAGTGCGCGCTTGCGCTCCCTCTTTGGTATATGAGTGGCATAGATCATGTTCACTGTTTTGATCTTTGGTGGAAATTTCTTCTGTCCCCCTGTGTTCGGCTAGTGAGGTTCATCCTCGTCTTCGCTCTGAGGTCCCTTTCTCTTGTGTTCGGCGTTGAGCTTGCTGGCCTGCTTGAAGACCCAACAATTACGGTTGGTATGGTTTGCAGGTTTATCTGGGGTGCCATGGATCTGGCAGGGCCTATCTAATATTTTGTCCAGGCTAGATGGACCGTCTCTGTTGCCTTTAAATGGATTCTTCCGTTGACCGAGTCTGGAGCCACTGAATCCGACGTTTACCGTGGTATCACATATTCACATCAAGCACAATATGATGAAGGTAAAATTAAACATGAAAACATTTAATAACTTTCTCAAACAACCCCAAATAGCAATTGAATTTAGCATGTATAGATGGATAATATATCCAGAATGGGTCATGAAACAGCTCACCAGGCTTAATGAAGTAGCACTCGCTCGATCACTCTCTAAACTATAGCTCTTCTCCTTGTGTTTCCACATGCAAGCTCCAGCTTCTTTCATCCTCATGTGCGCTCCTTTTGCTTCTCCTCTTCACCATGCTCTGACTCCACCAGGATCCCAAGGAATGTCACCTCTAACCTGGTCAGCGTGTATTGATTCGTGCACAAGAAAAACCTGAAATAGGACTCACACAAACAACAAGTGCAAGTGATAGGGGTAATTCCCTTTAAATCATCAATAGAGTACCCAATTACATAAGCATAGCTATAAAGAACATGACGAGTATGATAGGAATCAGCAAGCTCAACACTAACATGAGGATCATATTTATCATTAAGCATAGGTCTAGCATGAGGGGAATAAGTGCCATCATAACAAATGTGAGTAATGCCAGTAACAGGGTATGTATAATCGTGTCCAAGCAAACAATTTTTCAAGTCTAGCTTAATTGATGGTATCATGTAATGCAAGATAGAAGCAAATAAATCATAAGGACTCATGTCATCAAGAGGATCAGATAAACATGACACATCACACTCTTGTATGACAATAGGCAAATGAATCTCAGGTCCTTCATCGTCATCTACCGCAGCTTCTTGTACTTCTTTAGGATTAGTAGATGATGAGTCTTCAACTTGATCACTTGGGAATTGCAGTTCCGGGTCATATTGTGCCTTGGCTTCGAGTACATCTTCAATCTGAGGTCTCTCTTCCTCTGGACTCTCGCTATCTTGCTTAGCTGAATGTGAAGGTATTGGAAACGCACATGTATCAAGGGGAATCCCAGAAATACTCAGCTCAAGATGTGATGAAATAGTGCTGCCAGCGTTGATGTTCTTCTCTATCTTCCTTACTTCTTCCACTAGCTCTTTTCCACTCTTGATCTTCTTCATTTCCTCTAGTATCACCGGCCTAATTGGATCATCTTCAGCACTCCAAGTGAACTCGAGACTAAGCAATGTGAGCTTGTCTATGTCATTGAACTCATCTTGTGTGGGCACTTGCACATGAGATTGCTCAACAGGTGCTGGAGTTGTTGATTGACCAAGTGGAGGACCATTTAACTCCATTGGACACATCTCCGGAAGCTGAGGTACATGAATAGGAGCTGAATAAAACTGTTGTGGTGCATAGTTGTTGCTCTCCTCATTGTACCTAATTCCCTACAATGGATAACTAAAACGATGAGATCTCGGGGCCGTTGTTCCTATATGACATATTCTTCTTTTGAGGCCACCCATATGAGTAATTGTTTTGGTATGAGCTAGGCTATGAGGCGAAGCTCATGCCATAACAATCGGGAGGGTGAGAGTAACCACGCTGACATTCAGTGGGCGAATGGCCCTGAAATCCACAAATATGGCATGTAGGAGCAACATAAGGATGACCTCTAGAATAAGGATCAATAGATCTAGGCCTATCCTCAAAAACTACTTCTCGCTGCCGAGCTAAATCATCTAATCGATGGGAAATCTTACTTATCAGTTCTTGAATACCTTCCGTGTTGTTTGTAGTGTTGCTCGCATAAGCCTGATGATCTGGATAGTAAGCCATAACCAAGAAGATTATCCAACCTGCAAAAAGGAAAACAAAACAAAGAGAAAATAAACTAGAACAAGGGTTAGTAGTAGGAGATATATCACATAGAGAAAACAAATAAAACCTACTCTATAGCCTAACACAATCGCTCGACGCTAGTCCCCGGCAACGGCGCCAAAATAATCAATTGTAAATATAGTGGGGTTTTTACGCCCCAATCTGCGAGTGTCGTGTTCTCCACATGGACTAGACAATTCAGCGACTATGCTCGGCTAAAGCCAGATAACACAATTCAGATTATGAAGGCCAAAAAATGAAAATAAGCAATGGGGAGGTTCAGATTGTCTATATTGTCTTTTTGGTGTTATCATATTATTTTAGAAACTGAAATGCTAACACAAAATGGAAACAGCGGGACATGAAAGATTATAAAGTAAACAAGATTATATGGCAGGGACAGGACTATATCACCACACAAATGATTATATTGCAGACATATATATCACAGGTACAAAACTAAAACAAGTACTAGAAATTTTCAAATTTACACGTCTCAATTGACAAAGATAAATCTCAACAGAAAATAAAAATCACAAGTAGTAACATGAATTTGTTACAGTGAACTAGCTGACCCGATTTACATCACAAATCACACATGTATTTATATAGCATATGTACTGGAGCTAACACATGGACAACTGAATAAATTTCTGCTATATGGAACAAACACCTAAGGGATCTCACACAAACAGTAGCAGAATACTAATTAACACATGACAAGTACGAACTGAACATATAGCAGGTTACAGGCACTTATAGAATCTGAATATTACAAAGCTTCTTACTTCTCAAATTACACAATATTCAGAGAGAGAGAGAGAGAGAGAGAGAGAGTAGCAAGGGTTCAGATTCAAGAAGAAACAGAGGCAACAGGGGGCGTTTAGAAGGAGGAGCAGCAAGGAAAGTAGAGTAACAACGAAGGGAGATTCAGAGAAGAATTAGGGGCATCAGGGACAGAGGAGCAGCAGTAGAACCAAGGAGAAGAAGCAGCAGCGGGGGATTCAGAGAAGAGCAGCAGCAGGTCGGCGCAGTGGGAGTCGCGTAGGGCATAAGATGGCTCATATGGTCGGGTGCGCGAGCATGGAGATGGATGGCGCGATGGTGATGCGATAGCGCTGGTGGCTGGATGGTGCAGCTAGCGCGAGGTGGTGATGCAGCGGCAGTGTGGCGCGGGTGGAGCTGCTGGGTGGCGCACCACCACGTCAGCCTGGCCGTGGCGGCGGCCAGTGGTGGAGAAGGAGGGGAGAGGGAGAGAGATGAGATGCCAGACCCGGTGGGGATCGGCTGCCGCTAGGGATTTTGACCCCTCCTCTGATCTACCGCTATGCAATTTTGGCCCTTCTCCTTTTCTTCTTTCTTCACAAGAAGGTCCCTTTCTTCACAATAAGGTCCCATTCTTTAACTTGTCCCCTGGAGCATCATTTCTTCACACACAAGTCCCTCCGTCCTTCTTCTTCCTTTTCACTTGACTGGTTCTCTTAGCCACTAGTCCGGATCTTGAAGTTTATAGTGCCTTTGCGCACTTTTCTGCAAAAGAACCACAATGACTAGTAAATGATTCATTATATGATTTTCATGCAAATATTCAACTAAACTTAGCAAGAATAGATGGGCATAACTCAAGGAATGGTATAATTCAATGCCAAAATTATGTATATGAAATGTGCTTATGCCATAACAATCGGGAGGGTGAGAGTAACCAAGCTGACATTTAGCGGGTGAATGGCCCTGAAATCCACAAATATGGCATGTAGGAGCAACATAACGATGACCTCTAGAATGAGAATCAATAGAGCTAGGACTATCCTCAAAAACTACTTCTCGCTGCCGAGCTAAATCATCTAATTGATGGGAAATCTTACTAATCAATTCTTGAACACTTTCCGTGTTGTTTGTAGTGTTGCTCGCATAAGCCTGATTATCTGGATAGTAAGCCATAACCGAGAAGGTAATATAACCTGCAAAAAGGAAAAGAAAAAAAGATACTAATAAGAACAGGGGTTAGTGGCTCGAGATATATCACAAATATATGGCACAAAATAAAAACAAGAAAAACTTAGTCTATAGCCTCACACGGCCACTCGACGCTAGTCCCCGGCAACGGCGCCAAAATGATCAATTGTAAATATAGCAGGGGCTTTACGCCCAAACTATGGATGTCGTGTTCTCCACAGGGACTAGGCGATAAGCGACGGCGCAAAGCTAAAGCTAGATTACACAATTTTGAGTGATAAAATAGAAAATAAACCTAAACTATTTTAGATTGTTCCCGAAGATAATCCACAAAGAAAAAGCAAACTAGCAAAGGGAGGTTCAGATTTTACTCACTTTATTTTCGGTGTTTTATTATTTTGTTTTACTTAGACACTAGAACACTAACACAAAGGGGAACAACCGAACATGAACACAAATATTTCCAGCCAACAAGTGAGAAAAGTGTAAAAGCAAGACAATAGGATGAAATATAAGCACTTCACATCACAAATATATATATTCACATGTACATAGCTAACACAGGGACTAAGAATTAAAGATGTTCAAACCTCTCACTTGACATATAGCACAAACAACACAAAAATAGACAAGTAAGCTAGGTTCTTACAAATCACTAGTTAATAAATAGAGCACATAGATTGAATAGTACTACTATACATATATAGGTATCTGAACTTAACAAAACACTTATCAAAATCTGAATATTACAAGTACTGTTTATTACACTTCTGAAGGTTACATAAATTTGAGAGAGAGAGAGAGAGAGAGAGAGAGAGAGAGGCAGTAGCAAAAGGTATAGGAGAAGAGAAGTGCCAGCAGATGCGTGGGCAAGAAAAGAGCAGCAGTAGTAGGTTGAGGATAGCAACAGGGGATTGAAGAGAAGAAGTAAGGCAGCAGGGGCGTGGGGATCAGCATGGAGATGCAGTAGCAGCAAGGAGATTCAGAGAAGAGGGAGCAGCAACGATTTGGGTTCAGGAAAGAAGAAGGGCAGTGGGGAGAAGCGGAGCATCAGCAAGAGAAGGAGCAGCAGTTTTGTTCAGAGAAGGGCAGCAGCAGTTCAGATGTGGGGAAGAGAAGAGGAGCGAGGCAAGGAGAAGGAGCAGAGATGCATGGGAGAAGGAGCAGCAGGAAGGAGAGAGTCACGCGGCTAGCCGGACGACCGTCTGATCGGGACCGCGAGGCGCGGAGAGGAACTGATGGCGCGGTGGTGGTGGTGAAGATGGCGGATGGGTGGCTGCGATCTGGTGGATGAAGGTGGTGGTGGCGTTGGGTGCTGGTGAAGGCGCGGTGGCGCGCCGCCACGCCGACTGGGCCGCGGCGGCGGCCGGTGGTGGAAGAAGTGGTGAGGGGGAGAGAGATGGAGATGCCAGGCCCAGAGGGGAACAGAAGCTGCGCTAGGGATTTTGATCCCCTCGATCTGATCTGCCTTCTTGTTGTTTGGTCCTCCCACTTCTCTTCTTTTTCACAAGAAGGTCCTCCCACTTCTTTAGCTAGCCCCCTAGTTACTTCTTTTCATCTCACACAAACATGTTCTTCCTTCTCTTCTTTCCTTTGCTCTTCTCGAGAGCCACATAGACGAAATATTGACGATTATAGTGCCTTTACGCACTTTTCTGCAAAATAATCAAATGATGAGTAAATAATCTTTTATATGATTTTGATTCAAATATATCATAGTTCATAGCAAGAATGGATTGTCGTATCACAATAAACAACATATTTTATTGCCAAAATATGAATAGGAGATGCACTTATCAGCCCACCACATGGGTTAAAAGTAGGAAGGGCGGTGACGTCTTGCACGATCATGTAAGTATGGCATGTCAAAGGATAGCCTGTCAGTTATGTCGGCAACAACATCGATACCAAGGGCGAGGGACGAAGAGAACCATTTTCCTGCTCGTTGAACAAAGCGGACCAATAGGCAAAGTTCTCGTCCATCAGTGTTTACTGGAATGTCATTAACAATAGTAACAGGGTCTTACTGACAGAGTGGTACAACAAGGTGCTTACTGTCGGTGTCAAAACCGACGGATCTCGGGTAGGGGGTCCCAAACTATGCGTCTGAGGATCGATGGTAACATGAGACTAGGGACACGATGTTTACCCAGGTTCAGGCCATCTCGATCGAGGTAATACCCTACTTCCTGCTAGATTGATCTTGATGAATATGATTACAAGAATTGATCGACCTCGAGATCGTAATGGCTAAACCCTAGGAGTCTAGCCTATGATTCTGTTGTTTCTCTTCTACCTTAGCCTCTACGGACTAAACCCTCCAGTTTATATATGTATCGGAGGGCCCTAGGGATTGTACATAACGATCTTGCAGAGGAAGGAAAGATTACACCTGAACCTAAAACCTGCCATTATACGCATACAGGAGTCCTATCCGGATACGAGAGACGATCTTCAGCAATGATCTTCACGGCCCACCAGTCCATCCCACCACGTGTTATCCGGCCACATGAGGACCCCTCGATCCAGGACTCCCTCAGTAGCCCCTAAACCTATCTCCGATGACTATGAGTCTGGCTTCCGTATTGTCTTTGGCATTGCAAGGTGGGTTCCTTCTTCCGAACATATCAAGGCATTATCTTCTATAAAAAGTGTACTGTGTCCGGCTCTGCGTGGTTTGTACAACCCTTAGCCTCGAAGATAAGGCATTGAAAGAAAATGAATAATGTGTCTTTACTGACAACTTTTTGGTGAAACGTCGCGTCGATCCCACTAATATATCAGACTGTTTTATTAGGTCCTAGTTTCGCGTTTCGAGGCATAACCCCCCTTGGCACGTCCTATCAATGCAGAGATCGTGCCCGCTTATTAGTGGATCCTTATCAATGTGACGCGACCATCCAAACTATGCATTCCGCACGATCGCTTTGGGAACCGGCGAGATTTGCGGCTAAAGTGGGGAGATGTGATGTATTCACAACATTATAAAAGGATACCGATCCCTTCCATCAGGCCCGCGCTTTCCTCAAGCTCGAGCTCTCCAATCTTCCTAGCCCCTGAAGGAAATATGCCCTAGAGGCAATAATAAAGTTGTTATTTGTATTTCCTTATATCATGATAAATGTTTATCATTCATGCTAGAATTTTATTAACCTGAAACTTAGTACATGTGTGAATACATAGACAAAACAGAGTGTCGCTAGTATGCCTCTACTAGACTAGCTCATTGATCAAAGATGGTTATGTTTCCTAGCCACATAGATGAGTTTTCATTTGATCAATGGGATCACATCATTAGGAGAATGATTTGATGGACAAGACCCATCCGTTAGCTTAGCAACTTGATCGTTTAGTTTTACTGCTATTGATTTCTTCATGACTTATACATGTTCCTATGACTATGAGACTATGCTACTCTCGAATACCGAAGGACCACCTTGTGTGCTATCAAACATCACAACATAACTGGGTCATTATAAAGATGCACTACAGGTGTCTCCGAAGGTGTTTGTGGTGTTGGCATATATCGAGAATAGGATTTGTCACTCCAAGTGTCGAAGAGGTATCTCTGGGCCCTTCTCGATAATACACATCATAATAAGCCTTGCAAGCAAACGACTAATGAGTTAGTCACGAGATGATGTATTAAGGAACGAGTAAAGAGACTTCCCGGTGACGAGATTAAACTAGGTACGATGATACCGACGATCGAATCTCAAGCAAGTAACATACCGATGACAAAGGGAACAACGTATGTTGCTATGAGGTTTGACCGATAAAGATCTTCGTAGAATATGTAGTAGCCAATATGAGCATCTAGGTTCCGCTATTGGTTATTGACCAGAGATGAGTCTCGGTCATGTCTACATAGTTCTCGAACCCGTAGGGTCCACATGCTTAACGTTCAATGACGATCGGTATTATGAGTTTATGTGTTTTGATGTACCGAAGGTAGTCTAGAGCCCCGGATGTGATCACGGACATGACGAGGAGTCTCGGAATGTCTGAGACATAAAGATTCATATATTGGAAAGTTATATTCGGACACCGGATGAGTTCCGGGGGTTATCGGATAAATATCAAAGTACCGGGAGGTTATCCGAACCTCCCAGGGGGTTATTGGGCCTCATGGGCCCAAGTGGAGGAAGAGGAGGCGCGGCTAGCTAGGGGCGCGCGGCCCCCTAGCCCAAACCGAATTGGACTATGGGGCGGCCCCCCTTTCCTTCTTCTCACTCTCCTCCTTCCTTCCTCTCCTACTCCAACTAGGGAAAGGGGGGAATATTCCTACTCCCGGTGGGAGTAGGACTCCCCATGGCGCGCCTCCTCCTCGCCTCCCTCAATTATATACGTGGGGATGGGGCACCCCATAGACACACAAGTTGATTTTAGCCGTGTGTGGTGCCCCTCTCCAGAGATACAAACCTCGGTCATATCGTTGCAGTGCTTAGGCGAAGCCCTGCACCGATAGCTTCATCATCACCGTCACCATGCCGTCGTGCTGACAAAACTCTCCCGTAACGCTCAACTGGATCAAGAGCTTGTGGGACGTCATCGAGCTGAACATGTGCTGAACACGGAGGTGCCGTACGTTCGGTGCTTGGATCGGTTGGATCGCGAAGACGTTCGACTACATCAAACGCATCACTAGACGCTTCCGCTTTCGGTTTACGAGGGTACGGAGACACACTCTCCCCTCTCGTTGCTATGCTTCTCCTAGATAGATTCGCGTGATCGTAGGAATTTTTTTGAAATACTATGTTCCCCAACAGTGGCATCATGAGCCAGGTCTATGCGTAGATGATATGCACGAGTAGAACACAATGAGTGGTGGGCGATAATAGTCATACTGCTTACCAGCATGTCATACTTTGATTCGGCGGTATTGTGAGATGAAGCGGCCCGGACCGACAATACGCGTACGCTTACGCGAGACTGGTTTCACCGTTACGAGCACTCATTTCTTAAAGGTGACCGGCGGGTGTCTGTCTCTCTCACTTTAGTTGAATTGAGTGTGGCTACGCCCAGTCCTTGTGAAGGTTAAAACAGCACACTTGAAAAAAAATCATTGTAGTTTTTTTGTATGCTTACGTAAGAACGGTTCTTGCTAAGCCCGTAGCAGCCATGTAAAACTTGCAACAACAAAGTAGAGGACGTCTAACTTGTTTTTGCAGGGCATGTTGTGATGTGATATGGTCAAGACATGATGAGTTATACGTTAATGTATGAGATGATCATGTTTCGTAAATTATCGGCAACCAGCAGGAGCCTTATGGTTGTCTCTTTATTGTATGAATTGCGAAGGCCATGTAATTGCCTTACTTCATCACTATGAGTTAGCAATAGTAGTAGTAGCAATAATTGGCGAGACGACCACGACGCTACGATGAAGATCATGGTGTCTAGCCGGTGACGATGGAGATCATGACAATGCTTTGGAGATGGAGATCAAAAACACAAGATGATGATGGCCATATCATGTCACATATTTTGATTGCATGTGATGTTTATCTTATTATGCTTCTTATTTTGCTTAACACGGTGGTAGCATTATAGGATGATCCCTTACAAAAAAATCAAGGTACAAGTGTTCTCCCTGAGTATGCACCATTGCGAAAGTTCGTCATGCCGAGACACCACGTGATGATCGGGTGTGATAAGCTCTACGTTCAAATACAACGGGTGTAAGACAGTTTTGCACATGCAGAATACTCGGGTTAAACTTGACGAGCCTAGCATGTACAGACATGGCCTCGGAACACTAGAGACGGAAAGGTCGAGCGTGAATCATATAGTAGATATCATCAACATAAGATGTTCACCATTGAAAACTACTCCATCTCACGTGATGATCGGACATGGTTTAGTTGATTTGGATCACATGATCATTTAGATGGGTAGAGGGATGTCTGTCTAAGTGGGAGCTCTTTAGTAATATGATTAATTGAACTTTAATTTATCATGAACTTAGTGCTGATATTTTTTGCATATCTATGTTGTTGTAGATCAATGGCCCGTGCTATCGTTCCCTTGAATTTTAATGCGTTCCTAGAGAAAGCTAAGCTGAAAGATGATGGTAGCAACTAAACGGACTAGGTCCGTAACTTGAGGATTATCCTCATTGTTGCACAGAAGAATTATGTCCTGGAAGCACCGCTGGGTGACAGGCCTGCTACAGGAGAAACTCCGAACGTTATGAACATCAGGCAAGCTCGTTCTGATGACTACTCGATAGTTCAGTGTGCCATGCTTTACGGCTTAGAATCGGGACTTCAAGGACGTTTTGAACGTCATGGAGCATATGAGATGTTCCAAGAGTTGAAGTTAATATTTCAAGCAAATGCCCGAATCGAGAGATATGAAGTCTCCAATAAGTTCTATAGTTGCAAGATGGAGGAGAACAGTTCTATCAGTGAACACTTCCTCAGAATGTCCAGGTACTACAATCATATGACTCAACTTGGTTGCAAAGTTGACGAAGATAGTGTTATTGATAGAGTTCTTCAATCACTGCCACCAAGCTATAAAGGCTTCGTGATGAACTATAATATGCAAGGAATGCAAAAGACAATTTTCGAGCTCTTCGCTATGCTCAAAGCTGCGGAGGTAGAAATCAAAAAGGAGCATCAAGTGTTGATGGTTAACAAGACCACTAGTTTCAAGAAAAAGGGCAAGGGAAAGAAGGGGAACTTCAAGAACAATAGCAAGACAGTTGCTACTCCCGCAAAGAAACCCAAGTTTGGAGCCAAGCCTGAAAATGAGTGCTTCTACTGCAAAGGGACTGGACACTAGAAGCGGAACTGCCCCAAGAATTTGGCGGATAAGAAGGATGGCAAAGTAAACAAAGGTATATTTGATATACATGTTATTAATGTGTACCTTACTTATGCTTGTAGTAGCACCTAGGTATTTGATACTGGTTCGGTTGCTAATATTTGTAACTCGAAACACGGGCTACAGATTAAACGAAGATTAGCTAAGGACGAGGTGACGATGCGCGTGGGAAATGGTTCCAAAGTCGATGTGATGACCGTCGGCACGCTACCTCTATATCTACCTTCGGGATTAGTTTTAGACCTGAATAATTGTTATTTGGTGCCAGCGTTGAGCATGAACATTATATCTGGATCTTGTTTGTTGCGAGACGGTTATTCATTTAAATCTGAGAATAATGGTTGTTCCATTTTTATGAGTAATATCTTTTATAGTCATGCACCCTTGAAGAGTGGCCTATTCTTGTTGGATCTCGATCGTAGTGATACACATATTCATAATATTGAAGCCAAAAGATGAAGGGTTATTAATGATAGTGCAACTTATTTGTGGCACGGCCGTTTAGGTCATATTGGTGTAAAGCGCATGAAGAAACTCCATGCAGATGGACTTTTGGGATCACTTGATTACGAATCACTTGGTGCTTGCGAACCATGCCTCATGGGCAAGAAGACTAAAACTCCGTTCTTCAGAACAATGGAGCGAGCAATTGATTTGTTGGAGATCATACATACTGATGTATGTGGACCGATGAGTGTTGAGGCTCGCGGCGGGTATCGTTATTTTCTGACCTTCGCTGATAATTAGAGCAGATATGGGTATATCTACTTAATGAAGCACAAGTCTGAAACATTTGAAAAGTTCAAAGAATTTCAGAATGAAGTAGAGAATCATCGTAACAAGAAAATAAAGTTTCTACGATCTGATCGTGGAGGCGAATATTTGAGTTATGAGTTTGGTCTTCATTTAAAACAATGTGGAATATTTTCACACCTCACGCCACCCGGAACACCACAGCGTAATGGTGTGCCCAAACGTCGTAACCGTACTTTATTAGATATGGTGCGATCTATGATGTCTCTTACCGATTTACCACTATCGTTTTGGGGTTATGCTTTAGAGAAAGCTGCATTCACGTTAAATAGGGCACCATCTAAATCCATTGAGATGACGCCTTATGAACTATGGTTTGGCAAGAAACCAAAGTTGTCATTTCTTAAAGTTTGGGGCTGCGATGCTTATGTGAAAAAGCTTCAACCTGATAAGCTCGAACCCAAGTCGGAGAAATGTTTCTTCATAGGATACCCAAAGGAAACTGTTGGGTACACCTTCTATCACAGATTCGAAGGCAAGATATTCGTTGCTAAGAATGGATCCTTTCTAGAGAAGGAGTTTCTCTCGAAAGAAGTGAGTGGGGGGAAAGTAGAACTTGATGAGGTAATTGTACCTTATCCCGAATTGGAAAGTTGTACATCACAGAAACTAGTTCCAGTGATTCCTACACCAATCAGCAAGGAATCTAATGATGATGATCATGAAACTTCAGATCAAGTTACTACTGAACCTCGTAGGTCAACCAGAGTGCATTCCATGCCAGAGTGGTACAGTAACCCAGTTCTGGAAGTCATGTTACTATACCATGATGAACCTACAAACTATGAGGAAGTGATGATGAGCCTAGATTCCGCAAAATGTCTTGAGGCCATGAAATCTGAGATGGGATCCATGTATGAGAACAAAGTGTGGACTTTGATTGACTTGCCCGATGATCGGCAAGCCATGGAAAATAAATGGATCTTCAAGAAGAAGACAGACACCGATGGTAATGTTACTGTCTTCAAAGCTCGACTTGTTGCGAAAGGTTTTCGACAAGTTCAAGGAGTTGACTAAGATGAGACTTTCTCACCCGTAGCTATGCTTAAATCTGTCAGAATCATGTTAGCGATTGCCACATTTCATGATTATGGAATCTGGCAAATGGATGTCAAAACTGCATTCCTCAATGGATACCTCAAAGAGGAGTTGTATATGATGCAACCATAAGGTTTTGTCGATCGTAAAGGTGCTAACTAAGTGTGCAAGCTCCAGCGATCCATCTATGGACTGGTGCAAGCATCTTGGAGTTGGAATATACGCGTTGATGAGGTGATCAAAGCATATGGTTTTATATAGACTTTTGGAGAAGCCTGTATTTACAAGAAAGTGAGTGGGAGCTCTCTACCATTTCTGGTATTATATGTAGATGACATATTGTTGATTGGAAATGATATAGAATTTCTGGATGGCATAAAAGGATACTTGAATAAGAATTTTTCAATGAAAGACCTGGGTGAAGCTGCTTATATGTTAGGCATCAAGATCTATAGAGATAGATCAAGACGCTTAATTGGACTTTCACAAAGCACATACCTTGAAAAACTTTTGAAGAAGTTCAAAATGGATCAGTCAAAGAAATGGTTCTTGCCTGTGTTACAAGGTGTGAAGTTGAGTAAGACTCAATGCCCGACCACTGCAGAAGATACAGAGAAAATGAAAGTCGTTCCCTATGCCTCAGCCATAGGATCTATCATGTATGCAATATTGTGTACCACACCTGATGTGTGCCTTGCTATAAGTTTAGCAGGGAGGTACCAAAGTAATCCAGGAGTGGATCACTGGACAGCGATCAAGAACATCCTGAAGTACCTGAAAAGGACTAAGGATATGTTTCTCGTTTATGGAGGTGATAAAGAGCTTGTCGTAAATGGTTATGTCAATTCTATCTTTGACACTGATATGGATGACTCTAAGTCACAACCCGGATATGTATTTTTATTGAACGATGGAGCTGTCAGTTGGTGCAGTTCCAAGCAGAGCGTCGTGGCGGGATCTACGTGTGAAGCGGAGTAGATAGCTGCTTTGGAAGCAGCAAATGACGGAGTCTGGATGAAGGAGTTCATATCTGATCTAGGTGTAATACCTAGTGCATCGGGTCCAATGAAAATCTTTTGTGACAACACTGGAGCAATAGCCTTGGCGAACCAAGCACATCAAGAGAAGCTTCAATTCCATCCGTGATCAAGTCAAGGAGGGAGACATAGAAATTTGCAAGATACATATGGATCTGAATGTCGCAGACCCGTTAACTAAGCCTCTTCCACGAGCAAAACATGATCAGCACCAAAACTCCATGGGTGTTAGAATCATTACTATGTAATCTAGATTGTTGACTCGAGTTCAAGTGGGAGACTGAAGGAAATATGCCCTAGAGGCAATAATAAAGTTGTTATTTGTATTTCCTTATATCATGATAAATGTTTATTATTCATGCTAGAATTGTATTAACCAGAAACTTAGTACATGTGTGAATACATAGACAAAACAAAGTGTCCCTAGTATGCCTCTACTGGACTAGCTCATTGATCAAAGATGGTTATGTTTCCTTGCCATAGACATGAGTTGTTATTTGATCAATGGGGTCACATCATTAGGAGAATGATGTGATGGACAAGGCACATCCATTAGCTTAGCAACTTGATCGTTTAGTTTTACTGCTATTGCTTTTTCATGGCTTATACATGTTCATATGACTATGAGATTATGCAACTCCCGAATACCGGAGGAACACCTTGTGTGCTATCAAACGTCACAATGTAACTGGGTGATTATAAAGATGATCTACGGGTTTCTCGGAAGGTGTTTGTGGTGTTGGCATAGATCGAGAATAGGATTTGTCACTCCAAGTGTCGGAGAGGTATCTCTGGGCCCTTCTCGGTAATACACATCATAATAAGCATTGCAAGCAAACGATTAATGAGTTAGTTATGAGATGATGTATTACAGAACGAGTAAAGAGACTTTCCATTGACGAGATTGAACTAGGTATGATGATACCGATGATCGAATCTCGGGCAAGTAACATACTGATGACAAAGGGAACAACGTATGTTGCCATGCGGTTTGACCGATAAAGATCTTCGTAGAATATGTAGGAGCCAATTTGAGCATCTAGGTTCCGCTATTGGTTATTGACCGGAGGTGAGTCTTGGTCAAGTCTACATAGTTCTCGAACCCGTAGGGTCCGCACGCTTAACGTTCGATGACGATCGGTATTATGAGTTTATGTGTTTTGATGTACCGAAGGTAGTTCAGAGTCCCGGATGTGATCACGGACATGACGAGGAGTCTCGGAATGTTAGAGACATCAAGATTCATATATTGGAAGGTTATATTCGGACACCAGATGAGTTCCGGGGGTTATCGGATAAATACCGGAGTACCGGGAGGTTATCTTAACCTCTTGGGGGGTTATTGGGCATCATGGGCCTAAGTGGAGGAAGAGGAGGCACTGCCAGCTAGGGGCGCGCGGCCCCCCTAGCCCAGACCGAATTGTAGTAGGGGACCGACCCCCCTTTCCTTCTTCTCCCTCTCCTCCTTCCTTCCTCTCCTACTCCAACTAGGGAAAGGGGGGAATCCTACTCCCGGTGGGAGTAGGACTCCCCATGGCGCGCCTCCTCCTCCCCTCCATCCTTTATATACGTGGGGAGGGGCACCCCATAGACACACAAGCTGATTTTAGCCCTGTGCGGTGCCCCTCTCCACAGATACACACCTCGGTCATATCGTTGTAGTGCTTAGGCGAAGCCCTAAGCCGATAGCTTCATCATCACCGTCACCACGCCGTCATGCTGACAAAAATATCTTGTGACGCTCAACTGGATCAAGAGCTCGTGGGACGTCATCGAGCTGAACGTGTGCCGAACGCGAAGGTGCCGTACATTCGGTGCTTGGATTGCTTGGATTGCGAAGACGTTCGACTACATCAACCGCGTCACTAGACGCTTCCACTTTCAGTCTATGAGGGTATGTAGACACACTCCCCCCTCTCGTTGCTATGCTTCTCCTAGATAGATCTTCCGTGATCGTAGGATTTTTTTTTTGAAATACTACCTTTCCCAACAGAACTAGCATACTCATCTCTTGTGCCGGAACTTCTCCTTTCCTCAATCACCACTTCCTTCCCCAGCAATGGCCAGATCCGGCGCCAAGGGAAAGTGGGAGGCCTCCACGGCTACTGAGAAGACCGTGGAGGATCTCCAGAGTGCGGGCTATCTTGCTGGCAAGATTGCGCACCGAGTCCTTGTCCAGGACCAGGTGGTTCCCATCCCGGAGGCGGGTGAGAGAGTCGTGTTCCTCTTGCACTTCATTAGGGGCCTAGGATTTCCTCTTCACCCCTTTGTACAGGGTTTGCTATTTTTCTACGGGCTAGATTTCCATGATGCCCCGAATTCGATTCTTCACAACTCCGCTTTCAAAGTGGCGTGTGAAGCTTTCCTCCGCATTCCCCCACACTTTGGCCTATGGCTCAAGACCTTCAACGTGAAGCCGAAGGTGGTTGATGGGCAACACGCAGAGTGCGGGGGCACTGTGATAAGCAAGCTCCCGAATGCAACCTGGCCAAAGGGGTCGTTCGTGGAGACAAACAAGGTTTGGCAGCAGGAGTGGTTCTACATCACTGAGCCCCGCAACGCCAAATGGGCAGCGGTGCCTGCCTTCATATCTGGACCCCCGGAGAGACTAACCTCTTGGACCAATAAGGGTCCGAACTGGGGGTCTCTCACTGAAGTGACGGCACTCCAAGGCGGTGTGTCCGGCATGATCTCCAAGGGCTACCAACTCACAACCGTGGTTCAGGTAATGATGGCCCGGCTCGTTCTTCCCTGCCAACACCGGGGCTCCTCCCTATGGGAGTTCGATCCGGCTAGAGACCGGCCCCTGAAGCATCTCTTCGGCTTCACACGCGAAGAGATCTGGAAGCATCTCTTCAAGAGCCAGAAGGCGTGGCCAAAGGAAACGGAGGACGCAGACTACTGCGCTGCGTTTACTGCACAAGAGGTAATCGAAAAAATTCTGCCGAACATATATCCCCTTCTTATTTTTAAAATAATAGGAATTGGAGTTTTTGCGTGATATATAGGTCTGGACGAAGAAGGCAATCCCGATTAAGTGTCTGGTGCCTTTGCTAGAAGACCTAGAGACGCCTCAACTAACGGCGATGCTGGTCCCGGCGCCGTACAAGGGGCCGGACAAGAAGTCCAAGAAGAAGAGAAAGGAGACCGAGGGCGGCCCCCGCCCTGCGGATGCGAAGTCCGAGGAGATCAACATCCTCTCCTCCTAAGAGGAGGAGGATGACGAAGAAGAAGAGTCCCCTGCGCAAGGCAGGGGGAAGAAGAGGGCGGCCCCTGCTGGCACAGGCAAGGCCGCAACCCACGGGAAGCTAAACCTCCCTGCCAGTTCGGACTCATCGTCCGAACATAGTTTTGTGGTGAAGCCCAGGGAGAAGCCCCCGACCAAAACGTAAGTTGTTTGGATATGTCAATTGCTGCACTCTGTTTATTCAGCATACTAATGCCCTTTAAGTATTTTTCACCTGCTGACATACAGCCCTCCCGGAGCACACCCTGACGCCTGCTTATCGGAGGGGAACTCTTTGCCGTCTGGAGAGACGGAGAGTGACCCGCCGGTCTGAGCTGCATCGCCCATGGCTCGCGGGGACACCAAAGTGTCCTCCCAGCGTGTGTCTTCCGCTCAAGGAGATGGGGGCGGGGCAAGTGATAGGTCGACCGAGGGTAACACCTCGACTACCGCTGACCATGGGGAAACAATCCCCATGGAAACCGAAGACGGGGGGCCCAAACAATCCGGGGCCCCGCCGAATACTGATCTGTCACCTAGCGTCGCTCCGGGGTCCAAAGACCAAACCCCCAAGGCAGGGGAGGATACGATGGCACCCGGGGTCAATCCGGAGGCGCCGGACCTGTCGACGTTCTGGGAATGGGGGTACCCTGACTTGCGTGCCTGCGGCCCAGGGCGTGGCTCACCAGGCGGCCTGGTACGTCCCGGCATCTTCAGCGACCACTCAAGAACCTCATGAGGGGCCAAGCCTCGCGAGGCGGACGACACAAGGCATCCCCTGAGGCGGCCTCACTAGGCCGTCTCGTGGGGATTGGAGATATCGAGGCGAGGGACACCTCGCGAGGTCCTCGTGACGTGAGCTGTGACGAGCAAGGCCAGGCAGGCGCCAGCGGGCGCAAAGCACCAGTTTCCCCTTTGGTGCTAAAGGAGTAGGTGCAGGCGAAGAGTCCCAGGCATCAGGCAAAGGTTTCCATATCGATGCAACAAGACCAAGACCAGCAGGACAGCAGAACGGAGGTCATCGCGGAGCCCACGACGGCATCACCACCAGAGCCTTTGGCAGGCGAGACCACCTTTTGTCAGGATCGCTTGTACTAGTTGTCCCCCTTCAAATTTGGCCGTTGTGGGATCCCTTCCCGCTCAGTATTTGGGAAGAGGACCCAGGCCACTATAAATAGGACTAGCCACCACCATTCAGATCATCTCATCCAGAGCAGATCAGATAGAAGGCCACACACCTCTAGCTCACCCGAGCACAAGAACCCCTCTCCTCAGGAGGCAGTTCATCCATGTACTAGTTCTTCTTCAGCCTACAAGGCAATCCACCACACACACTAGATTACGGTATTACACCACAACAGTGGCCCGAACCAGTATAAACTTTGTGTCCCTTGTTCCTCGGATCTGACGAGCTAGGCCTAGGATTGCCGGGTAGACGAGCTAGGGCGGAAGGAGAGATCTTCATGCACACCCCAGAGTTCGAACCATAAGGGTTTTGCCAGAACCCGAGATCCGACATTTGGCGCGCCACGTAGGGGTGTGCCTAAACTTCCTTTTCGTCGATCAGCACTCCATCATCCCAGCAGTTCCATGGCCGACGCTCGCAGAGCCCGTGCTGAGTGGCGGGCTGCCCATGCTGCCCGCGTCACTCAGACTACTCCTACCGGCGGACCACCCCGCCGTTCTCCATCGCCTGCCGCCAACGCCGCCACCGGCCCGGCATGGCATGAACAGCAGGAATCGTCCGTGCACCCCTCTGTGTGGCGTGATGGACGCACCGCTACCCCGTCACTGACTCCAGCGGTCTCTTCATCCCATGCTTGCCGCGGACCCGCGGATGCGCAGGCTGCGTTGCTCGCGGCACACGAACTCCTGCGCTACCACCCCGTCGACGACTTCTATGAAGAATGGCTTGACCGCATCGCCGAGCTCGTCAGCGCCGCTGGGGGCTCTCCAACGACGTCCCTCTCCCTGCCTCGTCCGCCTCCCCATGCGGATGACAAGGCCCATGGAGCTCCATTGCTACCCCCGCGTCAAGATGTCGTCCAAGACCCAAGGCACGTGGCCCCGCGGCGTGACCGACCACGCGCGGCACCACTGCACGAAGAAGGAAGCTGCCAAGAGATCCAGCAGCCCCGTGGGGGAGCGCCCGCACTCCCTCCACCATTGCGCCGAGACCGCGCGCCCCCTGCCGCGGTGGTGCGCGAGGACCGAGATCAAGTTCCACCTCCCCAACAAGCACCGGTGTCGACAGCAGGCTGCAAGGCGCTCGCCCCTGAGCTGCGCAACGTCAACTAGCCTGGGAAGTTCAAGCCCGACCTGCCTCCACGCTACGACAGCACCCCCGACCCTGCGGAGTTCCTACAGCTCTACGAGCTGAGCATCGAAGCGTCCGGCAGCAACGAGAAGATCATGGCGAACTGGTTCCCTATGGCCCTCAACGACAGCGCTCGCTCGTGGCTTTTGAACCTGCCCGCGGGATCGATCTCCACCTGAAGCGAGATGCACGAACGGTTCATCGCCAACTTCCAAGGCACCCGAGACCGTCCCCCGACCGCATGTGACCTGCGGCGTATCAAGCAACAACCAGGAGAAACCCTATAGAAGTTCATCCAACGCTTCAACAGTGTCCGCGTCAAGATCCCTAAGGTCACGGATGAGGCCATAATTTCAGCGTTCTCAGATGGCGTTTGCGACGTCGAGATGAAGGAGGAGCTCGTAATCCACGAAGATTTGTGCACATCTCTGGAGCTGTTCAACCTTGCGACCAAGTGCGCCAGAGCTGAGGAGGGGCGCCTCTCCCTCGTCGAGCTCCCCACTGCTAAACCCGAAGATAAGAAGGCCAGGAGCAAGGATGTCAAGCGCAAGGGAGCGGCAGTGCTTGCAGCCAAACCAGAAATGAAGCGTGGCCGCGACTACCCAGAGCCACCCAAGAACGGTTGGGCGTTTTGCGCCTTCCATAACGTGCACAGCCACAACACTCACGACTATCAAGAGCTCAGAGCCCTCCGCAAAGGACACGTCATTCAACACCCAGAGCACGGCAACCGTGGCTACGGCCACGGGGGAAGTCGGACCGGGGGACGTTGGGACGACCGCGGCCCCCGACAGGAGTGGCGTGATCAGCCTCAGGAGGACCGTTGGCGCGGCCAGCCCCACGAGGACGCTTGGAGGGACCAGCCTCGGGAGGGCCGTCCTTAGGGCAGGGCTAGCCTACCACCTGTGCCACAGCCAAGGAGAAATGACGACCAAGACGAGGGGGCTGGGGGCTTCCAGGAGCCACGTGGCATTGCCTGCATCTTGGGCGGAGCACAGGCCCCAGCTTCTCAGCGCCTCTTCAAGCAGTTCGCTCGTGAAGTAAACGCGGCTCTCCCCAATCTCGAGGCTACTCGCCCACTCAAGTGGTCTAGATGCCCCATTGCCTTCAGTTCAGCAGACCAGCTCAAGTGCGCGGCTACAGCTGGCGCCCTCCCGATGCTTTGTTCACCCGTCATCAGCAACGTCCAAGTTACCAAGACCCTCATCGACGGTGGAGCAGGGCTCAACGTCCTGTCCATCGAGACATTTGACAGCCTCCATGTACCCTACAATCAACTGCTGCCTACCAAGCCGTTCTCCGGAGTGACTGACGGCTCCACCAGCCCCGTAGGGCAGGTCCACCTACCTGTCACCTTCGGCAAGTGCGACAACTACCACACTGAGCTCATCGATTTTGATATTGCCCACATCCATCTCCCTTACAACGCCATCCTCGGGTATCCAGCCCTGGCCAAGTTTATGGCGGTGACTCACCACGGCTACAACGTCCTCAAGATGCCGAGAAGCGGCGGTGTCATTACTATCGCCTGTGAGGAGAAGGATGCAGTGTGCTCACTCGAGCGTGCTTACCAGGCGGCGGTAGTCGAGGATCCAGACAGCGACAGCGTCATCTACCCACCTGAGGTCGTCCCCAAGGAGAAGAAGCGGCTGCTCGCCCTGGAGCCCCATGGGGATGCAGCATAGGGTGGCAGCACCTCGGGACCTACACCAAGGGAGGGGACGCCTCCCTCTCTCGTATAGGAAGGCACGCCGGGCGCCCCCCTCAGGCTGGGCTCGGGGGCTCTCCTCTCGAGGGCCTCTGACTTAGCCAATGCCATGAGGGAGGCGCTCGGGCACAATGTGGAGGAGTGCTTCGCTGCACACTTCCCTCCGGAGGCCTCAAGGCGTGAGGCACCAAGCGCTCAGGAGTTCATTAGCCAAACCAACGAAGACCTTCAGGTGCCAAAAGCGATGCGGGGCAAGCGTCGCCCAGCTACTCTGAGTGCAGCTGTCGGCCCAGGCTCAGGCAACGGCCTACGCGTCTGCGTCAACATCCCCGTACTCAATAGGATCGCATCTCAAGAGCTCCACTGGCCTTCCCAGGTGGGCCGGTGCCAGGGTCCCCCTCACAGCTACGTGCGCATGCCCTTCGGCCTGCCGAACCAAGTGACCCTGCACCAGCGCCACATGCGGGAAATCCTGGCTACTCGCGAGGCCAGGCATAAGGAGATCCAGGAGGAGCTGGACTCGGCCCTCCGCGAGACCTGGGGAACCCCGGAGCCTCGCGAGGCACCGGAGCCGGGCGGCGCGTGAGGAGAAGCATCTACATCGAGTATCTTCATCTGCACCAACACTACTTCAGCAACTGTGCCAGGTGACATTTTCCGGTTTTTGTTTAACTGGGAGTGCCCCTCTGGCAGCATCATTCCCAGGTCGCACGACCTGTCCCTGCGACGTCTATCCTTTTTCATCTCAACTCGCCTTGTTGGGGGCGCCCCTCGGGCTGCATTATCCCCAGGCCACACAGGTTCGTCCTTGTGGCATGTATCTCCCTTGTGTTTTACCTGAGCTAGTGTTACTACCTCTGTCAGCTGCATTTGGATCACTCATCTATTTGGCCGTCACTACTATACCATGAACATCTTGTGCCCTCACAAGCTCGCTTGCATCCGTCTTGTGATCGGGGGTGGGCACGGCGTTTGTGCTCGGGTCTGTCCCTGCAGCATCGCCAAATCCAAGCGGCTGAGCTCTGGCTTGCGGGCCAGCCCCGTGTACATCACCTCCCGTGGTCCTTGGTGCCTCGCCCACGCTCGAGCCGGATGCTAGCAGGTGAGTTGGGGCGCACGATAATGTGCCCCACCGCTACCGGGCCGCGCGCCGGTTGTCTTTTCTTAAGACATCCACATGAGAAGACTAGGCACGATGCCTGTGCTCGGGTCCGTCCCAGCAGCGTCGACAAATCCAACGGCTGAGCTCTGTCTGGCGGGCGAGCCCCGTTCATGTCACCTCCTGGGGTCGTTGGTGTCTGGCCTTCTCATATGGCGGTCTCGAGGGATTCACCCGGTGCAGGTTACCTAACCATATTGCAGGGTCACCTCAAGCGCTCTCATTCAAGACCAGGCGCAACCCGCCTTGAGGTAGGGTCTCGTGAGTCCCGTGCTGGCTCACGGGTGCCCAGATACACCATGTCTAGCCCCAGCATGCCAGCCACGCATCCGGGCGGGGCTGTATACGCCCGGGGGCTCTCCGCAGTAGGGAGTCCCCTCCCATGGTCCAGTGGAAGCACCATGCTCCGCGCTGGCAGACGACACAGTTGAGGAGTGATACGTCTCCGTCGTATCTATAATTTTTTTATTGTTCCATGCCAATATTCTACAACTTTCATATACTTTTGGCAACTTTTTATACTATTTTTTGGGACTAACATATTGATCCAGTGCCCAGTGTCAGTTCCTGTTTGTTGCATGTTTTTTGTTTCGCAGAATATCCATATCAAACGGAGTCCAAACGGAATAAAAACGGAAGGAGATTTTTTTGGAATATATGTGAATTTTGGGAAGCGGAACCAACATCAAACGATGCCCGAGTGGGCCACAGAGTAAGGCGGTTGATGCCCTTCTTTCACCGCGTGCGTAGAGTTGTATCGGTGGTCGATAGAACTTGAGGTAATATTTGTTCTGCCTTTAGCTCCTCGTTGGGTTCTGTAGGATCGAAAGTATGTCTAGAGGGGGGTGATTAGACTACTTGTAAATATAAAAATTCTGCCTTTTGATCATGAACAGTTTTTGGCACTTTCACAATTATGATCAAGTCAAGTATCACCCTACACATGCAATTCTAGAGTATAAGCAGCGGAAAGTAAATTGCACATGTAGTAAAGAGAGGTGGAGAAGATCAAACACAATTTGGAGACGCAATGATTTTTCCCGTGGTTCCGATAGGTAGTGCTATCGTACATCCACGTTGATGGAGACTTCAACCCACGGAGGGTAACGGCTGCGCGAGTCCATGGAGGGCTCCACCCACGAAGGGTCCACGAAGAAGCAACCTTGTCTATTCCATCATGGCCTACGCCCACGGAGGGCTAGCCTTACTCGGGGTAGATCTTCACGAAGTAGGCGATCTCCTTGCCCTTACAAACTTCTTGGTTCAACTCCACATCTCGATGACGGAGGCTCCCAAGCGACACCTAACCAATCTAGGAGGCACCACCCTCCAAAAGGTAATAGATGTTGTAGATGATGATGAACTCCTTGCTCTTGTGCTTCAAATGATAATCTCCCCAACACTCAACTCTCCTCACTGATTTGGCTTTGGTGGAAGAAAGGATTGAGTGGAAAGCAACTTGGGAAGGTTAGAGATCAAGTTTCATATGGTAGGAATGGAGCAACTTGATCTCAACACAAGGGTAGGTAGTTCTCTTCTCAGAAAGTGTAAGGTAGGAGTGGTAGTTCTTTCTGATGGCTCTCTCCACGAATGAAGAGGGGTGGAGGGGTATATATAGCCTCCACACAAAATCCAACCGTTACACACATAATTGAGCAATCTCGGTGAGACCAAAGTGGAAACTCGGTCAGACCGAAAGTTCAAATATAGTGAACGTTGGGGTTTTCGGTGGGACCGAAAATACCATCTCGGTTTGTCCGATTCGAGTCAAAGACAAGAACTTGCCAATATCGGTGAGACCGAAATCATCAACTCGGATATTCCGATTTGATGATAAACGATTACAGCCCATGTTTCGGTGAGACCGAACTCAAACTCGGAATGACCGATTTTTCTAGGGTTTGGCTTATGGCTGAGGTGGTTCATCTCGGTGGGACTGAGTTTGGAAAATCGGTTTGTCCGAGATTACTTATGAGTGTGTATAGTAGTGAGAGTTGCTGATAGTTGAAGGAGATATATCACTAAGCACTTGAGCAACCAGATCATCAACACAACCTCATCCCCTTTTAATAGTATTGGCTTTTCCTATGGACTCAATGTGATCTTTGATCACTAAACCAAAAATGGAGTCTTGAGCTTTTGCCAATGCTTGCCTTAGCATTTTGAGGGGTCCACTTCTTCAGTCATTTCCATACACGTATCACTGAACTTCTCTGAAATGATTCTCAAGTAACAATTAGTTCAATGATATATATGTTGTTATTAATTGCCAAAACCACCCGGGGATTAGTTGCACTTTCAGGTTCGACACTCTTACTTATCGAAAGATGCTACAACTGATCCCCTACACTTGTGGGTTATCGAGACCTTTTTCTGGTGCCGTTGCCGGGGAGCCATGGCGTGGGGTGAATATTCTTGTGTGTGCTTGTTTGCTTTATCACTAAGTAGTTTTTATTTGCTGTTCTAAGTTGTTCTCTATCTTTAGTTATGGATATGGAACACGAAATACCAAAAAACTTAGGTGTACTTGCTACTCATGGAGATGGGGAACCTCCTAAAACCCTCGATGCTCATTATGTGAAAGATATTATGTACTACTTTGATAATCCTGAGAAAACCCCATTCAACTATGTAATGGGAGTAACGTTGGATGATACAAAAAGGGAAACTGTTATGGGATCAAATTCATTTGTTGCACTGGTATTCTCGGCAACTATGCTTGAGATATGATTATACATGTTTCTCTAGGATGAAGGCTCCACACCTTCCCTTTACATGCAAATTTAATGATAATGAAACCTTTGCTTCTTATGCTAATGGTATATATGATTATTATGATGTGGAACAAATAGAAGAATTCGTTGTTTTTAAGGGTGCTTATGAAATTGAATCTCTGTTTAGAAAGAATGATGCTTTTGATGATTATGTTCCTAGGCCTGAAAATCTTTCTATATTGAAATATTGCTATTTGAATTATGAATATAACTCCAATATTGATGTGTTTATTGAGAAAGTCTCCGCTGTCCAAGAAGAGACTAAAATTTTGCAGGAAACTATGGAAGAAGATACTGGTGACATTGTGAGCTCATTAGATGAAAAAGATGACGAGGAGAGCGAAGAACAAAAGGAAGAAGAGTGGGTTAGCTACCCGTGCCCACCTTCTAATGAGAGTAACTCTTCAACTCATACATTATTTAATTTCCCTTCGTGTTTACCGAAGGATGATTGCTATGATGATTGCTATGATCCCTTTGATTTTTTTGAAATATCCCTTTTTGATGATGCCTGCTATGCTTGTGGCCAAGATGCCAATATGAATTATGCTTATGGGGATGAACTTGCTATAGTTCCATATATAAAACATGAGATTGTTGCTATTGCACCCATGCATGATAGTCCTATTATCTTTTTGAATTCTCCAAACTACACTATATCGGAGAAGTTTGCACTTATTAAGGATTATATTGATGGGTTGCCTTTTTCCGTTACACATGATGATTTTGATGAATATAATATGCATGTGCTTGCTGCTCCTACTTGCAATTATTATGAGAGAGGAACTACATCTCCGCCTCCTTATGTGTCCAACACGATAAAATTGCAAGAAACTGCTTATACTATGCATTGGCCTTTACTTGATGTGCATGAATTGTTCTTGTATGACATGCCTATACATAGGAAGAGAGTTAGACTTCATTGTTTCATGACACATATCACTTTGTGCTCACTACTAAATGCCAAATCATTGCTAATTAAAATTGGCTTTGATATACCTTGGGATCCGGGTGGATCCATCACTTGAGCACTATATGCCTAGCTTAATGGCTTTAAAGAAAGCACTGCCAGGGAAACAACCCGGAAGTTTTAGAGAGTCATTTATTTTTGTTGTGTGCTTTTATAAAGTTTAAAAACAAAAAAATAAAGAGGGGAACCTAAAACTTTTTCAAAAAGAAAAGTGAAAGTGATATAGACGAGCATTGTGAAAGTGGGGGACGTCCTAGAACTTTGTTCATGCCCATGGAAACTTTGTGAATCTTAATTACAGAAAAATTTCAACAAAAATAAGTATCCCCCTGTACAATTCGATTGTATTATAAAAATTATGTGCCAAGGTTTGCCTTTAGGATATTTACAATGCTTGTTGGTTTGTGCGGTGCAGGACAGAAACTTTGGCTGTAGTGCGCAATTTTTACATTTTTTGCTGGAACGTCAAATGGTTCTGAAACTTTCTGCACTGTCTTTCTATACAAATTGTTGATTTTTCCTAATTTTGTCAGAATTTTTCAAGTATAAGATGTATGGTGAATGTTCATATTATTACAGACTGTTCTATTTTAGACGGATTCTGTTTTTGATGCATAGTTTGCTTGTTTTGATGAAACTATCAATTTTTATCAGTGGATTAAGCCATGGAAAAGTTATATTACATTAGCTACAATGCAAAAAAAATATGAATAGGTTTGCAACAGTACTTAGAGTAGTGATTTGCTTTATTATACTAACGGATCTTACCGAGTTTTCTGTTGAACTTTTGTGTGGATGAAGTGTTCGAAGATCGAGGAGGTCTCGATGTGAGGAGAAGAAGGAGAGGCAAGAGCTCAAGCTTGGGTATGCCCAAGGCACCCCAAGTAAATATTCAAGGAGACTCAAGCGTCTAAGCTTGGGGATGCCCCGGAAGTCATCCCCTCTTTCTTCAATAAGTATCGGTATGTTTTCGGATTCGTTTCATTCATGTGATATGTGCAGATCTTGGAGCGTCTTTTGCATTTAGTTTTCACCTTTTCTTTTATGCACCATGCTGGTATGAGATAGTCCTTGGTTGATTTATAGAATGCTCTTTGCACTTCACTTATATCTTTTGAGTATAGCTTTATAGAATACTTCATGTGCTTCACTTACATCATTTGAAGTTTGGATTGCATGTTTCTCTTCACATAGAAAATCACCATTTGTAGAATGCTCTTTTGCTTCACTTATAATTGTTAGAGCGTGGGCATAACTTTTGTAGAAAGAATTAAAACTCTCTTGCTTCACTTGTATCTATTTAGAGAGTTGACAGGAATTGGTCATTCACATGGTTAGTCATAAAATCCTATATAAACTTTTAGATCGCTGAATATGATATGTTTGATTCCTCGCAATACTTTTGCGATATAGAGATGCTAATATGTGGGAGGAACTAGTGAATGATTATGGTTTAGTAAAAAATATTGGTGTTAAGGTTTGTGATTCTCGAAGAATGCACGTATGGTCTCCTAACTATGTAACCAAATTGGCGCGCATTGTATTTTGATTGTTTATCTTTGCGTGAAGGTCGGGGGCACGCGATGGTTAACTCCTACCAACCTCCCCCTAGGAGCATGCGTTGTAGTATTTTTGCTTCGAGGGCTAATAGATTTTTCGCAATAAGTGTGTGAGTTCTTTATGACTAATGTTGAGTCCATGGATTATACGCACTCTCACCCTTCCACCAATGCTAGCCTCTCTTGTACCGCGCAACTTTCGCCGGTACCATACACGCACCATATACCTTCCTCAAAACAGCCACCATACCTACCTATTATGGCATTTCCATAGCCATTCCGAGATATATTGCCATTTAACTCCACCGTTCTGTTTATTATGACACGCACCATCATTGTCATATTGCCTAGCATGATCGTAAGATAGCTAGCATGATGTTTCCATGGCTTGTCCATTTTTTGATGTCATTGCTACGCTAGATCATTGCACATCCCGGTACACCGCCGGGGGCATTCATATAGAGTCATATTTTTGTTCTAGTATCGAGTTGTAAGTAAATAGAAGTGTGATGATCATCATTATTAGAGCATTGTCCCTTGAAAAAAGGCCAAATAAAAAAGGGAGAAAGGCCAAATAAAAAAAAGGAGGAAGGCCCAAAAGGAAAAAAAAAGAAAAAAAATAAAAAAGGGGGCAATGCTACTATCTTTTTCCACACTTGTGTTTCATCATAGCACCATGTTCTTCATGATAGAGAGTCTCCTATGTTGTCACTTTCATATACTAGTGGGAATTTTTCGTTATAGAACTTGGCTTGTATATTCCAACGATGGGCTTCCTCGAATGCCCTAGGTCTTCATGAGCAAGCAAGTTGATGCACACCCACTAGTTTTCTTTTGAGCTTTCATACACTTATAGCTCTAGCGCATCCGTTACATGGCAATCCCTACTCACTCACATTGATATCTATTGATGGGCATCTTCATAGCCCATTGATACGCCTAGTCGATGTGAGACTTTCTCCCTACTTTTGTCTACTACCACCTTCTATTCCACCCATAGTGCTATGTCCATGGCTCACGCTCATGTATTGCGTGAAGAGTTGAAAAGGTTCAAAAAAGTAAAGTATGAAAACAATTGCTTGGCTGACACCGGGATAGGCATGAGGGGTACCTTGTGTTAAGAAAAGGGAGCATAAAAGACTATATGAGTTTGTAGGGATAACGTTCTTTAGCATTAATATTTTGGAAGACTTGATTGTTTGTTGGGATACCCAAGTATTCAATTCTTTTATGTCAAATGATAGACTACGGCTTTGAATCACTCGTGTCTTAATATTCATGTCATGATTAGATTACATGATCAAGATTATGCTAGGTAGCATTCCACATCAAAAATTAACTTTTTTATCATTTACCTACTCGAGGACGGGCGGGAATTAAGCTTGGGGATGCTGATACTTCTCCGTCGTATCTATAATTTTTGATTGTTCCATGCCAATATTCTACAACTTTCATATACTTTTGGCAACTTTTTATACTATTTTTTGGGACTAGCATATTGATTCGGTGCCCAGTGCCGGTTCTTGTTTGTTGCACGTTTTTTGTTTCGCAGAATATCCATATCAAACGGAGTCCAAAAGGAATAAAAACGGGCAGAGATTTTTTTTGGAATATATGTGAATTTTGGGAAGCGGAACCAACATCAGACGATGCCTGAGTGGGCCACGAGGCAGGGGGCGCGCCCCCTGCCCAGGGCGCGCCCAGGGCCCTCGTGGCCACATCGTAAGGCGGTTGATGCCCTTCTTTCGCCACAAGAAAGCTAATATCTGGATAAAAATTGTGTCAAAAAATCAGCCCAATCGGAGTTACGAATCTCCGGGAATTTAAGAAACGGTGGAAGGCCAGAATCTGGGAACGCAGAAACAGAGAGAGAGACAGAGAGACAGATCCAATCTCGGACGGGCTCTCGCCCCTCCGCCGCCATGGAGGCCATGGATCAGAGGGGAAACCCTTCTCCCACCTAGGGAGAAGGTCAAGGAAGAAGAAGAAGGAGGGGGTCTCTCTCCCCCTCACTTACGGTGGCACCGGAGTGCCACTGGGGCCATTATCGTGTGACGGCGATCTACACCAACACCTTCGTCATCTTCACCAACATCTCCATCACCTTCCCCCATCTATCTACAGCAGTCCACTCTCCCGCGACCCGCTATACCCTCTACTTGAACATGGTGCTTTATGCTTCATATTATTATCCAATGATGTGTTGCCATCCTATGATGTCTGAGTAGATTTTCGTTGTCCTATCGATGATTGGTGAATTGCTATGATTGATTTAAATTGCTTGTGGTTATGTTGTTGTCCTTTGGTGCCCATCATATGAGCGCGCGCGTGGATCACACCATAGGGTTAGTTGTATGTTGATAGGACTACGTATTGGAGGGCAAGAGTGACAGAAACTTCAACCTAGCGTAGAAATTGATGCATACGGGATTGAAGGGGGGCCAATATATCTTAATGCTATGGTTGGGTTTTACCTTAATGAACGTTAGTAGTTGCGGATGCTTCCTATTATTTCCAATCATAAGTGCATAGAATTCCAAGTAAGGGATGACATGCTAGCAGTGGCCTCTCCCACATAAAACTTGCTATCGGTCTAGTAACATAGTCAATTGCTTAGGGGCAATTTCGCAACTCCTACCACCACTTTTACACACTCGCTGTCATTAACTTTATCTTAACAGCCCCTAGTTTATATTTGTGTGCTCTTTATATTCTTGCAAACCTATCCAAAAAACTACAAAGTACTTCTAGTTTCATACTTGTTCTAGGTAAAGTAAACGTCAAGCGTGCGTAGAGTTGTATCGGTGGTCGATAGAACTTGAGGGAATATTTGTTCTGCCTTTAGCTCCTCGTTGGGTTCGACACTCTTACTTATCGAAAGAGGCTACAATCGATCCCCTACACTTGTGGGTTATCAAGAAGGAGCGGCTATGCCCGTGCAAGGACGGTAGCGCCATGCTCCGCACTGGTGATAAACAACTGGGGGTGGCCTCACGGCCGTGTTAACCTCGGGGAGCCCCTCGACTCTGTGACCAGCCCCACCGTGTTGCGCTCCCCTCGGGAGGGTAGGGCGAGGGGGCTGGGCACGGGGGCTGCGCTCAGGTCACGCCTAGCGTACGCCCCACCAGGTCCCTCGGGCCTGGTCGACGCGCAACCCTCCCGAGAGCAAGTCCGGCGAGGATAGGTATGGGGTCGGTTCGTATGTCAAGGGGAGCCCTTGGGCATCGCGACCCAAGGGCCTAACTGGTCCCGTAGCCCCTCACTCCTGGTCTTGTCTTGGTTTCCGGTAAAGGCCAGCGGCGGCTGAGGTACGCGCGGGGTCGGGCCCTGCCGATGCAGAACATCAAGGCCTAAGTCCAGTACTCCCTTCCCTCAGGGCTCCTCGTACGTCAAGGGGGACTGATGGGCCTCTAACCCCTCGTTGGTTACCCCAAGTGGAAGGTGTGAGATGCAGTGTTGTGGAAGTTTTTCCCTTAGCAAAGATGCCAAGGATCGAATCCCCAGAGACTCCTAGGTTCAACAAGTAGGTGTCAACTTCTAACGGCGCCAGATATTAGCAATCAACGTGGACCTGCACACAGATACAAATAACTTTGCTCCCAACGAGTACAGAGAGGTTGTCAATCCCTCCGGCCTTGTAGTTCACAAAGGATTAAACGCAAATGATAGTAGTGATAGATAATGTTTGCAATAGTAAGTAAAAGCGAAAAGTAAATAGCGGATGTGATCAATGATGGTAATATGGACCGGAGTCTCATGATGTTCACTAGTGATGTCTCTCTCCCAAAAGACGATAAAACAGCTATGTGAGGTAAATGAATTACAGCTGGGCAATTGACAGGACCACGAACGCAAACCAATGCTGACTACATTGCAAGAAAGGTTGAGGTTCAAAGCATGGGCGGTACGCCAAAGTAAGTAGACCGAAATCCATCAATATCTACTACTAATCATCCACCTTGAGATATCTATCCAGAACATTTCGATGGTATTAAGTTGCGAGTCCCACCCATAGTGTAAACTCAAAGCAACAGACAACTGCATTAAAAGAACTTTGCGTAAAGTAAACAATCCTTGCACCCGCGGGCACAAGCACCATTGTTTTCCCCCTTGTGGCAACAGCACATCCCCTAGACTCATGTTTCTGTCACTCAAACTAGTCATCGAGGGGCATGAACCCACAATCAAGCATAACGTTCCCTCTTGGAGTCACTACCTATTACTTGGCCAAAGCAATAAATAACAACGGAGAACATGCAAGAATTACCTATGTACATAAATATAAAAGAGGTAGATCAAATATATTACTCAATCACAATCTCAACATAATCTCATAATCCATCGGATCCCAGCAAACTCATCATAGCAACAGCATAAGGATTACATATGTGCCTCGATCATGTAGGGCAGCTCACGAGGACTAATTAGTGAAGCACAAGAACGGGAGGAGAACATCACATAGCTACTGGTCATGGACTCATGGTCCAAGGGAGACTACTCACAACTCATCCGGGAGGCGTCCATGGTGGTGGAGAGGCTCCCGATGGTGATCCTCCCCTCCGGCAGGGTGCCGGGAAGAGTTCTCCTGGTGCTCCCAATCTTGGAAGCGGCGGCGGCGGCAGAACAGAGATGAGATCGCGAAAAAGAGTTCTCGTCCCGAGGGTTTCGAAGGACGCTCTAAATATATGCCAAAGGGGGGCACCAGACGGGGCTCGGGGGGCCCAGCCGCCCCCCCCCCCCCCCCCCCCCCCCCCCCCCCC
>LR738712.1:445049097-445084594 GCA_902687465.1 Secale cereale
CCCGGCTGTACTTCGGGCGCAAGGTAGGTTCTGGAACGCTGATTTTTTATATAATTTTTCTGTATTTTTCCTGACAGTTCTCGTAATGTGAAAACCTGAAATAGAAAAACAGCCGAAAACAGAAACTGGCACTGGGGTGCACTGGATTCGTAGGTTAGTCCAAATATGATCAAAAGTGTATGGAAGTGTATAAATATCATAGCAATATCACCCAAAAGTGGCATGGAGCAAGAAGAAATTATAGATACGTTTTGGACGTATCAGGGACCCTTGGGCATCACGACCCAAGGGCCTAACTGGTCCCGTAGCCCCTCACTCCTTGGTCTTGTCCTGGTTTCCGGTCAAGTCCAGCGGCGGCTAAGGTACGCGCGGGGCCGGGCCCTGCCGACGCAGAACACCAAAGCCCTGCCTAGTGCTTCCTACCTAGAGACCATTTGCGCCTCAAGGGGGACTCCTGAGCATCGCGACTCAGGACGTAGAACGATAAATAGGAAGGGAAGCGCGAATATTTAGCAAGTATTACAAGCCGAATTGTTCTTCAAACGTCAAGCAGAAGTTTAACGCCTCCACGAGGCTCGTACATGTCGCAAGGAACAAAGATAAGGAGGACTGCTACCTCTTGAGCTTGCGTTGTATTCCCTCGAAAAGAAAAGGGAGATGCAGCACAGTAGCGTAAGTATTTCCCTCAGATTTTGAGAACCGAGGTATCAATCCAGTAGGAGACCACGCGTGAGTCCCTCACACCTGCACAAACAAATAAGAACTTCGCAGCCAATGCGATAAGGGGTTGTCAATCCCTTTACGGTCACTTACGAGAGTGAGATCTGATAGAGATGATAGTTTATATTTTTGGTATTTTTGGTTTAATAAAACGGAAAATAAAAGCGGTAAAAGTAAAGTAGATGTAGATTGATATGTTGACAATAGACCCGGGGGCCACAGTTTTCTCTAGTGGCTTCTCTCATGATAGTGATATTCTACGGCGGGTAAACAAATTACTGTCGAGCAATTGATAGAAAAGCGAATAATTATGAGACTATCTAGGCATGATCATTGTATATAGGCATCATGTCCGAGACAAGTAGACCGACTCCTGCCTGCATCTACTACTGTTACTCCACACATCGACCGCTATCCAGCATGCATCTAGTGTATTGAGTTCACACGAACAGAGTAACGCCTTAAGCAAGATGGCATGATGTAGAGGGATAAACTCAAGCAATATGATATAAACCCCATCTTTTTATCCTCGATGGCAACAATACAATACGTGCCTTGCTGCCCCTACTGTCACTGGGAAAGGACACCGCAAGATTGAACCCAAAGCCAAGCACTTCTCCCATTGCAAGAACTATAGATCTAGTAGGCCAAACCAAACCAATAATTCAAAGAGACTTGCAAGGATATTATGAGCACACATAAAAAGTTCAGAGAAGAACCAAATATCTTTCATAGATAACCTTGATCATAAACTCACAATTCATCGGATCTAGACAAACACACCGCAAAAAGAGATTACATTGGATAGATCTCCTCGAAGATCGAGGAGAAGTTTCTATTGAGATCCAGAGAGAGAGAAGAAGCCATCTGGATACTAGCTATGGACCCGAAAGTCTGTGGTAAACTACTCACAACTCATGGTGAGGGCGATGATGATGATGATGAAGGCCTCCGTGATGGATCCCCCTCCGGTGGAGCTCTGGAACAGGCTCCAAGATGGGATCTCCACGGGAACAGAAGCTACGGCAATGGAATTAGGGTTTTCTCTCTGCCTACGGAGTTTCTGGGGTACGTGGACTTATGTAGGAAGAAGGCGGGCACCGGGGGACGCTCGAGTGGGCCTCAAGGCAGGGGGCGCGCCCCCCACCCTCGAGGGCCACTTGAGGCTCCCCTGACGTGGTTCTCAAGTTCCTCTGGCGTGATTTTCTCCAAAAAAAATATCTCGCGAAGGTTTCATTCCGTTTGGACTCCGTTTGATATTCTTTTTCTACAAAACCCTGAAATAGGCAAAAAAAACAGCAATCTGGACTAGGCCTTTGGGTTAGTAGGTTAGTCCCAAAAAACATATAAAAGTGATTTATAAAGCCCATTAAACATCCAAGACTTCATAAATAATAGCATGGAACAATCAAAAATTATAGATACGTTGGAGACGTATCAAGCATCCCCAAGCTTAATTCCTGCTCGTCCTCGAGTAGGTAAATGATAAAGAAAGAATTTTTGATGTGGAATGCTAACCAATATAGTTTTTCAATGAAATTCTCTAAATTGTGGCATGAATGTTCAGATCTGAAAGATTCAAGATAAAAGTCTATATTTACATAAGAAATAACAATACTTCAAGCAATACTAACAAAGCAATCATGTCTTCTCAAAATACTATGACTAAAGAAAGTTATCCCTACAAAATCATATAGTATTGGCTATGCTCCCTCGTTATCACACAAAAATATTCATATCATGCACAACCCCGATTGCAGCCAAGCATTTGTTTTCATACTCTATCTTTTCAAACCTTTCAACCTTCACGCAATACATGAGCGTGAGCCATGGATATAGCACTATGGGTGGAATAGAGGTGGTTGTGGAGAAGACAAAAAGGAGGGAGATAGTCTCACATCGTCTAGGCGTATCAATAGGCTATGGAGATGCCCATCAATAGATATCAATGTGAGTGAGGAGGGATTGCCATGCAACGGATGCACTAGAGCTAAATATGAATGAAAGTTCAACAAAAGAAAGTAGTGGGTGTGCATCCAACTTGCTTGCTCACGAAGACCTAGGGCATTTGAGGAAGCCCATCGTTGGAATATACAAGCCAAGTTCTATAATGAGAATTCCCACTAGTATATGAAAGTGACTAAGCATGAGACTCTCTACAATGAAGAACATGGTGCTACTTTGAAGCACAAGTGTGGAAAAAAAGATAGTAGCAATTGTCCCTTTTTTTATTTTTTTTGGGCCTTTCTTTTTTTCTTTGGCCTTTCTTTTTTTTGCGGAGGGGCTTTATAGATTTAGCCTTTCCTCCCATGGGACAATGCTCTAATAATGATGATCATCACACTTTCATTACAACACGATATTACAACTCGATACTACAACAACAAAGTATGACTCTATATGAATGCCTCCGGCGGTGTACCGATATGTGCAATGACATGTATAAAGTTATGCATGGTGGCTTTTCCACAAATACGATAAGAGTGACATGTATAAAGTTATGCATGGTGGCTTTGCCACAAATACGATGTCAACTACATGATCATGCATGGCAATATGACAATATTATGCGTGTCATCGGAACGGAACGGTGGAAAGTTGCATGGCAATATATCTCGGAATGGCTATGGAAATGCCATGATAGGTTGGTATGGTGGCTATTTTGAGGAACAATATGGTGGCTGTTTTAAGAAAGGATATATAGTGGGTTTATGGCACCGGCGAAAGTTGTGCGGTACAAGAGAGGCTAGCAATGGTGGAAGGGTGAGAGTGCGTATAATCCATGGACTCAACATTAGTCATAAGAACTCATGTACTTATTGCAAAAATCTACGCGTCATCAAAACAAAGCAATCAACGCATGCTCCTAGGGGGGAGGTTGGTAGGAGTTAACCATCGCGCGCCCCCGACCTCCACACAAAGGTTGACACTTTACAAATACCTCATGCTCTAACTTCGTCACATAGCGGTTCACCATACGTGCATGATACGGGAATCACTAACCTTAACACAAGTATTTCTCAATTTCATAATAACTCCACTAGCTTGACTCTAATATCACTATCCTCATCTCTCAAAACAATTATCAAGCATCCAACATCTCATTCTATTCAATGCACTTGGTGTGAAAAAAAAATTACTACATTGATATTGGACGTCTATCATGTGAAGCCTAGTTTCTTTAGCCTAAACACATTACCATGCTGTTTTAATAGACTCTCAAATAGATATAAGTGAAGCATGAGAGTTCAACAACTTTTACAAAATATTACCACCACCGTGCTCTGAAAGATATAAGTGAAGCACTAGAGCAAAAACTATTCAACTCAAAAGATATAAGTGAAGCACATAGAGTGTTCTAACAATTTTTAGGCCATATTTAACTCTCTCAAATAGGTGTGTCCAGCAAGGATGATTGTGGCAAACTAACAAGCAAAGACTCAAATTATACAAGACGCTCCAAGCAAAACACATATGATGTTGCGAATAAAAATATAGCTCCAAGTATAGTTACTGATGGATGAAGACGAAAGAGGGGATGCCTTCCCGGGGCATCCCCAAGCTTAGGATTTTGATTATATTGAATTTACTTGGGGTGGCATGGGCATCCCAAAGCTTAGGCCTTTGCTACTCCTTGTTCCATAGTCCATCAAAGCAATACTCAAAACTTGAAAACTTCATAACACAAAACTTAGACAAAAATTCTCGTGAGCTCCGTTAGTATAAGAAAGCAAACCACCACTCAAAGGTACAGCAATGAATTCATGATTTGTTTATATTGGTGTTAAACCTACTGTACTCCTACTTCTCTATGGTTCATATCCTCCAATACTACTCATAGATGCATTGGAATAAGCAAACAACACATGAAAAACAGAATCTGTCAAAAACAGAACAGTCTGTAGTAATCTGCCGGGTTCGCCTACTTATGGAACTCCAAAAATTCAAACTAAATTGGTAAATTTGCGAAATTTGTCTACCAATCCTCTGCAAAAAGAATCAACTAAAAATCACGCTCCGGTAAAATCCCACGACTACTTTAGCGAGCGCTAACGATTCTGTTTTTCACAGCAAGATCACATAAACTTCACACAAGTCTTCCCAAAGGTTCTACTTGGCACAAACACTAAACAAAACATGAAGCCACATCTAATCAGAGGCTAGATGCAATATTTATACCCTAACAGCAACAAAAACAAAAAACAAAAAATTGGGTTGCCTCCCAACAAGCATTATCGTTTTACGCCCCTAGCTAGGCACGATACAAGATAGATCTAGGTATTGTCATCCTTGGAAGGCAATCCATAAGTGGCTCTCATGATAGATTCATATGGTAATTTGATTTTCTTTCTAGGAAAGTGCTCCATGCCTTTCCTTAATGGAAATTGGAATCTAATATTTCCTTCCTTCATATCAATAATTGCACCAATCATTCTAAGGAAAGGTCTACCAAGAATAATACGACATGAAGGATTGCAATCTATATCAAGAACAATGAAATCTACGGGCACATAATTCCTATTGGAAACAATAATAACATCATTAATTCTTCCCATAGGTTTCTTAATAGTGGAATCCGCAAGATGCAAATTTAAAGAACAATCATCAAGCTCATGGAACCCTAGCAAAACACACAAAGTTTTTGGGATAGTGGAGACACTAGCACCCAAATCACACAAAGCATAGCATTCATGATCTTTTATCTTTATTTTTATAGTTGGTTCCCACTCATCATAAAGCTTTCTAGGTATAGAAACTTCCAACTCAAGTTTTTCTTCATAAGATTGCATCAAAGCATCAACTATATGTTTAGTGAAAGCTTTATTTTGACTATAAGCATGCGGAGAATTTAGCACGTATTGCAACAAGGAAATACAATCAATCAAAGAGCAATTATCATAATTGAATCCCTTGAAATCCAAAGTAGTGGGTTCATCACAATGCAAGGTTTTAATCTCACTCCCACTTTTAACAATTTTAGCATCAAGATCTAAAACTCTGAATCATTGGGACACTTTAAAGCAGAATCATCTCCAATCCTATTCTCATCAAGATTAATACTAGAAAACAAGGATCTAATAGGAGACACATCAATAACTTTCATATCTTCATATTTATTTTCATGATAACTAGAAGAACACGATTTAATATAATCTTCTCTTTTAGCACGCATTCTAGCGGTTCTTTCTTTGCATTCATCAATGGAAATTCTCATGGCTTTGAGAGACTCATTAATATCATGCTTAGGTGGGATAGACCTAAGTTTCAAAGAATCAACATCAAGAGTATTTCTATCCACACTTCTAGCCAATTCATCAACCTTAAGCAATTTCTCTTCAAGCATAGCATTGAAATTCTTTTGCGAGATCATAAACTCTTTAACACTAGTCTCAAATTCAGAAGGCATCTTTCCATAAGAGGTGTTGTACGAATTACATAATTATTAGAGGAATTACTAGGAAAAGGCCTAGGATTAAAATTACCTCTATAAGCATTGTTACTAAAATTATTCCTACCAACAAAATTCACATCCAAAGATTCATTGTTATTCTCAATCAAAGTGGACAAAGGGATATCATTAAGATCAGAAGAAGCACTCTTAGCAGCAAACAATTTCATAAGTTCATCCATCTTTCCACTCAAAAAACTAATTTCCCCGATACCATGCACCTTTTTACTAGTAGATCTTTCGGTGTGCCATTGAGAATAATTAACCATGACATTATCTAGGAGTTTGGTAGCTTCTCCTAAGGTAGTTTCCATGAAAGTGCCTCCGGCGGCCGAATCTAAAAGATTTCTAGAAGCAAAATTCAAGCCAGCATAAAAGTTCTGAATAATAATCCATAGATTCAAACCATGTGTAGGGCAATTACATATCATCAATTTCATTCTCTCCCAAGCTTGTGCAACATGCTCATGATCTAGTTGCTTAAAATTCATAATATCGTTTCTAAGAGAGATGATCTTAGCAGGAGGGAAATACTTAGAGATAAAGGCATCTTTGCACTTATTCCACGAATCAATATTATTTCTAGGCAAAGAGGAAAACCAGGTTTTAGCACGATCTCTAAGTGAAAACGGAAATAACTTCAATTTAACAATATCGTTATCCGTATCCCTTTTCTTTTGCATATCACACAAATCAACAAAGTTGTTTAGATGGGTAGCGGCATCTTCACTAGTTAGGCTAAAGAATTGATCTTTCATGACAAGATTCAACAAAGCAGCATTGATCTCACAAGATTCAGCATCGGTAATAGGAGCAATAGGAGTGCTAATAAAGTCATTGTTGTTGGTATTGGAGAAGTCACACAATTTGGTATTGTTCTGAGCCATAGTGACAAGCAAGCAATCCAACTCACACAAGCAAACAAGAAGCAAGGGAACGATAAACACACGGCGGAAGAAGAGCAAATAAAACGGCAAGGGTGAAGTGGGGGAGAGGAAAACGAGAGGCAAATAAATGTAATGCGAAGGATAAGGGTTTGTGATAGGTACTTGGTATATGATTTTTGCGTAAGCCTCCCCGGCAACGGCGCCAGAAATTCTTCTTGCTACCTCTTGAGCTTGCGTTGTATTCCCTCGAAGAGGAAAGGGAGATGCAGCACAGTAGCATAAGTATTTCCCTCAGTTTTTGAGAACCAAGGTATCAATCCAGTAGGAGACCACGCGCGAGTCCCTCGCACCTGCACAAACAAATAAGAACTTCGCAGCCAACGCGATAAGGGGTTGTCAATCCCTTTACGGTCACTTATGAGAGTGAGATCTGATAGAGATGATAGTTTATATTTTTGGTATTTTTGGTTTAATAAAACAGTAAATAAAAGCGGTAAAACTAAAGTAGATGTAGATTGATATGTTGAGAATAGACCCGGGGGCCATAGTTTTCTCTAGTGGCTTCTCTCATGATAGCGATATTCTACGACGGGTAAACAAATTACTGTCGAGCAATTGATAGAAAAGCAAATAATTAAGAGACTATCTAGGCATGATCATTGTATATAGGCATAACGTCCGAGACAAGTAGACCGACTCCTGCCTGCATCTACTACTATTACTCCACACATCGACCGATTTCTAGCATGCGTCTAGTGTATTGAGTTTATACAAATAGAGTAACGCCTTAAGCAAGATGACATGATGTAGAGGGATAAATTCAAGCAATATGATATAAACCCCATCTTTTTATCCTCGATGGCAACAATACAATACGTGCCTTGCTGCCCCTACTATCACTGGGAAAGGACACCGCAAGATTGAACCCAAAGCCAAGCACTTCTCCCATTGCAAGAACTATAGATCTAGTAGGCCAAACCAAACCAATAATTCGAAGAGACTTGCAAGGATATTATGAGCACACATAAAAAGTTCATAGAAGAACCAAATATCTTTCATAGATAACCTTGATCATAAACTCACAATTCATCGGATCTCGACAAACACACCGCAAAAAGAGATTACATCGAATAGATCTCCTCAAAGATCGAGGAGAACTTTGTATTGAGATCCAGAGAGAGGGAAGAAGCCATCTAGATACTAGCTATGGACCCGAAGGTCTGTGGTAAACTACTCACAACTCATGGTGAGGGCGATGATGATGATGATGATGATGAAGGCCTCCGTGATGGATCCCCCTCCGATGGAGCTCCGGAACAGGCTCCAAGATGGGATCTCCACGAGAACAGAAGCTACGGCGGCGGAATTAGGGTTTTCTCTCTGCCTACGGAGTTTCTGGGGTACGTGGACTTATATAGGAAGAAGGAGGGCACCGGGGGCTGCTCGAGTGGGCCTCGAGGCAGGGGGCGCCCTGGGAAGGGGGCCGCGCCCGCCACCCTCAAGGGCCACTCGAGGCTCCCCTGACGTGGTTCTCAAGTTCCTTTGGCGTGATTTTCTCCAAAAATATCTCTCGCGAAGGTTTCATTCCGTTTGGACTCCGTTTGATATTATTTTTCTGCAAAACCCTGAAATAGGCTAAAAAACAGAAATCTGGACTGGGCCTTTGGGTTAGTAGGTTAGTCCCAAAAATGATATAAAAGTGATTGATAAAGCCCATTAAACATCCAAGACTTCATAAATAATAGCATGGAACAATCAAAAATTATAGATACGTTGGAGACGTATCAGGAGCGCCGACACCCACCAGCAGGCCCTTCACTCAGCACAGGGTGCTGCCGCTAGGAAGCACCTCCTCGCCAGCGGCATCGCCGTGCGTTGAGGAGTCGGTGTTGGCTGTGGGATCAGAGGCGTCGTTGGTTGGAGGAGGAGAGTTGACGATGCGGAACTTCTTCAGCTGGGCCTCCACATGACCCCTCACGGCTTCAGCGGTGGACTCACAGCGCTCCGCCTCCACAGACTCGGGCAGGGCCCCAAGGTCGGCGTTGGGGTCACGAAGGTGCAGGTGGCTGAGGACGCGCGTCAAGGCGGAAGAGGAAAGCACACCAGCTTCCTCCTCCGCCAGGGGGCTGATCTCGCGGACGACATCCTCAAGCGCCAAGACAAGATAGAGAAGTAGCTGGGCGTGGCCTTCATCGTCTGATGCCAGTTGTTTCTCCAAGCCCTTCTCATAAGGCGCCCTCAGCGCCTGGCGAGACCTCTCCTCGAGGGACTTGAAGGCCGCACGATCCTCGGCCAGAACCTTTGCTTTGGCTTCCAGCTGGGCCTCCCGTGCTTCCATCGCTCGCTTCAGCTCCTCCAGGCGACCACGATCCGCAGACAGCTCCTTCGCCAGCTGCTCCATCTCAGCATCGCGACTGGTTGCGGCATATTCTCAGGCCTTCATCTTCTACTCGTCCGCCTTGCACTTGCCGCACAAGTCTTGCAGCTCGGTCTCCACCGACCGGCAGTGCTCCTGGGCGGTCCGAGCGTCCTTCAGCGCCGCCTCGGGAGCGGCTGCGGCCTGGTCGGCGGCCCGCACGCCCTCTTCGGAGGCCGCCACGACCTGGCTCAGTACCTCCCGGATAGACGCGTTGGAGCTCAGCCAGCCGGAAACCAGCTCCAGACGCCTGGTCACCAGGCGACGATCGGCACCTTGAAGGTCATCCTGGACCTGCATCAGTGCAGAAAAGGCCTTCTTCAGGGCGCCGGCCGATGCCGGAGGGCCGCGAGCTGGCGGCATGGTCACGGTAGGGGGCTGCGGTGTGACCAAGACCCCCTGAGCCCTGACAACGCTGGCAGCAGAGTCGAAGACGGGGGCCCCCGAAGCCTGCTCAACCAAGGCCGTGACCCCCACCTGAGGTAGGTCTCCTAGGCCTTGCGGTGGCAATCGTGCAGCAGGAACGGAGGCTCCTCCACCACCCGTCTGCGCCAGGAGGGACGAGGCCGAGCCGGGTCGCTGGACCTCCGGTGCGGTCACCTCTCCCTTCGTCTTCTTCGTCGACGGTGCTGACCTAGCAACGCGGGGCGAGGTGTTGCGAATCAACAACGAAATCAAGAACGAAATCAAACCTATGCCAAGGTACTTACTGGTCCACGGTGACAAAACCCTGAAGCATCTTCAGAACCATGGAGCCCAAGGGCCCCGCGGCCTGCACCGCGGGAACACGAGCCCCCAAGGCAGGCGGGGTCGCAACAGGCGGCACGGCAACAGTGCCTGGAATAGCCAAGGCTGAGGCGCTACCTCGGGGGATCAGCGCCGACCGGCTCTTCGTCGGGACCCCAGCCGGCGGCTTCTTCGAGGGGGTGTCCTTGGACCTCGTGACAACTCCAGCCGGGGGCGGCACCTCCTCCACTGGGTGGTCGTCGTTGTCGTCGTCGTCGGGCAAGGCGCGAAGGAGGTCGGCCTTGCGAGGAGGGGAGGACTCTCCAGTCCCCTCTCCGGTTGCCTCCGAATCGTCCTCCTCGCTGGAGTCGCCCGAAGATACCTCCACCGGTGCGGCTACCACTTGAGCTTCAGGGGCCGCCGGAGGCATGAGCCCGCGCGCGTCAAAGGTGGGCATGGAGGCTGCCATCATCGCCCCATCCTGGCGGTAGTACAAGGGGACATGGGAAGCAGGCGGATATCCCAGGTCGACCCCTACCAGAAGACGGAGAGCTGCCTCAAGCTGCTCGGCAGACAGGGCGTCGCAGCGCAGCCGGAGGTTGTCCGACTCGTCCCCAAGCGTCCACAAGGGGCGCGAGCGAGCCTGAAGTGGGGCCACGCGGCACGTCAAGAATCCCTTGACAATCATGGCCCCCATCAGCTTTGCCGCCTCGGGGTCATCAAGCTTCAGGTCCGCAGTCATCTTCTCCAACACCTTCTCTGCCCGAGGATCGGTGAGCTTCGCGCTAAGCCACCTATCGCTCGACTCAGGCGCCACAACCGGCAGCACCAGCCGAGGATGGACGCACTTGGCGTCCATGAAGACCCACTTGTGCCTGAAGTTCTCCGCCTTCTTCCCGGCTCTCGAGATTGCATTGGTCCCATTGGCCGCAACATGGTTGTAGCACCCTGAGCAATGGCCTTCCTTGACTCGGAGGTAAAAGAAGTGGCGAAGCAGCGCCACAGACGGCATCACCCCTGCAAATTCCTCGCAGTAGAAGGCGAAGATGGATAGAAGGAGGACGGAGTTGGGATGAAGATGAAGGTCATGAAGCTTATAGTGGCTGAGGACGGCGAAAAAGAAGTCGGAGAAAGGAGGGACGAGCCCCGCAACAATACTGCTCATAAAGAAAGGATAGAAGGTACTTTTGTGGTCCTCCGACACGGTGGAGGCCGCTCGGACAGCGGTTTTCACCTTCTCGTTGGTATCCTCCGCCGTCATCTGGAGCAAGGCGGTATGGTTCATATCCGTGACGGTGGGCGCCCTCAAGACCGACTCGTACCAGGCAGGTGGAGCGGTGGCCTTCGAATTGCCGGAAGCCATCAGCGCGAGCTTGGAAGGGAAGCGGCGAAGATCTGGAACCTTGCGGAGGAAAGGAACAAGAAAGGGGTTCTGGAGCAAGGCAAGGGCTAACAATGAAGGCACAGCGGCACGCACTTGCCTTTTGTCAGTTATGCAGTTGTGGAGGCGGCGTAGGAGTGCAGAGACCCACGTCCCATCAAATCGCCACACGTCAGTCAAGGCCGCAGGCTTTTGGGGCCGACGGCGCTTCACACTTGACCCTTGGCTTCACCGCGAAGCCAAGCCTGAGCGCACCTTGGGCCCGGGCGCTACTGTCGGCGTTCTGGGAACGGGGCTACCCAGACTTGCCTGCGTGCGGCCCAGGGCATGGCTCATCGGGCGGCCTGGTACGGCCCGGCATCTTTAGCGACCACTCAAGACCCTCGCGAGGGGCCAAGCCTCGTGAGGCGGACGACACAAGGCATCCCTTGAGGCGGCCTCACTAGGACGGCACATGAGAATCGGAGATATCGAGGCGAGGAACACCTCGCGAGGTCCTCCTGACGTGAGCATTGACGACCAACGTCAGGCGGGCACCAGCAGGCTCATAGCGCCAGTTTCCCCTTTGGTGCTAAAGGAGTAGGTGCAGGCGAAGAGTCCCGAGGCATAAGGCAAATATTTCCATATCGGTGCAACAAGACCAAGACCAGCAGGATAGCAGAACGGAGGTCATCGCAGAGCCCACGACGGCGTCACCCCCAGAGCCTTTGGCAGGCGAAGACCACCTTTTGTCAAGATAGCTTGTACTAGTTGTCCCCCTTCAAATTTGGCCGTTGTGGGATCCCTTCCCGCTCAATATTTGGGAAGAGGACCCGGGCCACTATAAATAGGACTAATCACCGCCATTGGGATCATCTCATTCAGAGTTGATCAGATAAAAGGCCACACACCTCCAGCTCACCCGAGCGCAAGAACCCCTCTCCTCAGGAGGTAGTTCCTCCATGTACTAGTTCTTCATCAGCCTACAAGGCAATCCACCACACACACTGGATTAGGGTATTACACCACAACGGTGGCCTGAACCAGTATAAACTTTGTGTCCCTTGTTCCCCGGATCTGATGAGCTAGGCCTAGGGTTGCTGGGTAGACGATCTAGGGCGGAAGGAGAGATCTTTGTGCGCACCCCGGAGTTCGAACCTTAAGGGTTTTGCCAGAACCCGAGATCCGACAGGACCCTCCGGAGGGAGCACTACAGAGTGCTTCCGTCGTGGAGGAGCACCGTACCGTAATGCATGCGGTGATGAAGCAGATTCAGTCTGTCAAAGGCGGACTGAATGAAGCCTTCAATAGCCTGCTAATAGGGTTTGAGGTAAGCAATGTAATGTTCTTTATGGAACTTTATTTGTTTTATATGCACATATATAGCCAGTAGCCCCTGATGCTTTGTGTGATTCTGAACAGAATCGGACGAAGTATCCATAGTATAGCATATTATAGAGCTGAACTGTATGCTTTTGTATTTGAACAGGCTTCACTAGTTACGGCAACTGCACGAGATGCGGAAGTTGCCGAACTAAATCGGAAGTTTTTGTTGGCCAACGCGGACCTCGACCGCGTCAACAGCACGTATGGATATGAAAAATTGAGATGTCAAGAAAACTAATTAATTAAGTATGAGTGTAAACTCTTTATGATATTCTGTATTAAACAGTTGGTGCCACTGAGCTCGAGGCCCTCAAGGGCGAACTCGCGAAGGCCAAGAAGGAGGCCGAGGCGAGCAAGGCAATCACTGACAAAGAAGTTGCCGATCTAGAGCCCGAAAAGGCCGCGTGCCAACAGCACGTGGCTCGGGTGTCCGAAGTCGAGGATGAACTCCAAGATGCTATTTGCAACTGTGAGGCGTTGGAGTTGAAGGCTTTGGAACAAACATCCGAGCTTACTGCGGCAGTTAAGGCTGCCCAGGATGCACGAAGCGAGTCGCGCAGTGCCTGTGAAGAAATGAAGCAGGCACAGGAGATAGCATCTGGTAAGACTTTTCTCTTACAGAGCATCTTTGGAGGGCGGAAGTACCTTGGGATGACATGGTTATGGAGTTCTCCAGCGTGTTTGCTGATCTTCTAAGGAGCAGTGCTGATGCTGCCCAATACTTCCGAGCCCAGGAGGGGAACGACGCGAAGAAGCTGTTCTGGTCGCAGTTCTATGCGCCAAAACATTCGGTGCCCCTCAACGACCAGATGAAGCAGCTGGTCGAGCTGCACAATATGGCGGGTTCGGCCATGAAGGATTTGATAGTCCGGCTATGGCCTGCTGAGCCAGTCCCAAGTAGCTACTTCGGATTGGTGAAGCGGCTCGTCGAAGCGAGTCCGCGAGTCGATGCGTTGAAGCGTTCGGCCTGCATAGAGGGTGCTCGGATAGCCTTCGCCCGTGTAAAAGTGCACTGGGCGAAGATGAAGGTGCATGATATAGCTGCTGCTGGCCTGCACGAAGGCAAGGAGCACCGCAAGCCGGAGAGATACTTCGAGGACGTCATAGAAGGCGCCCGCCTTGTAGAAGGCCAATGCTCAAAAGATATTATCTTTGAGTAATTGTATCCGGTTTTAAAGACTTGAGCTTATGAACCGATGTATATAACTTTTGCGCTATTATAATGTGAGTGACTTTTACCTCCTGTGCGGCCATTTATTTAACTTTGAAAGTTTCCTATCATCGGCTTCATCCCTCGTGTGGATAGTACTGGGGTGTTCGGTCATATGCATAGACACTCTTTATCCAACGTCTTGGTCTGTATAGGAGGTGTATGCGGAGCGAACCAGGCAATCAGACTATGCGGCATTATTACTTTCACTTAGCCATAGGAGTTTGACAAGTGGGGCTAGGTACTAGCCCTTGGTGCGTATATGGTAGTTCTGAATTAAGGTATCCATTTGTTCGCGGTTGGGCAAAACCAACCCTTCGTATAACACAGGGTAGATCTCCATCTATCGTAGTATAACACTTCGTCACCGAATCGTGGACCAGGTTCTCGCATATCATGACAGTCAGTTTTCGGCTTTCTCTACTGAGGAACTTGACCGGACGAGCCAGAAGTACAATCGTAATAGTTCTCGCTTTACACCCTAGCCGAACAATCGGGAACGTAGGGGTAAGCACACGAGCCAGGCAACCCAACTATTGACCCAAGACATTATTCGGAACTCATGCATATAAAGAAAATATCCGGGACGCCGAACACTCCCTATAGGTGTTCGGGATTTTTGACATATACCGGGTTGGATACAACCCCTGGTAATGGACCCTGTTGTCAAGGCACATGTGGCAATCTAACGTGGGGAGAGAACACTGGTTGTGAGAGAATAAAACTCTAAATATAATATAAACCAAGTTGTTTCTATAATATCCCGTTATAGTACGGCGAGCCATATGTTTACAGATAATGCCAATAACTTCCTTGGACATTTTACATGCCAGAAAGGTATAAAACAGAAAAGAGAAAAAAAAGGTTTACACAGGGTCTTAATCTAAAAGGAAACCTTAGCGTGGGTCCCTGCTGCACGTCTGCGCCGTTTTCTCCTTTGTAATGTGTCCTTGCAGCCGGGAGTGTGATCGCCGTCTGTAAAAACAGAGAAAAACCTGGAAAAAAAAAGAAGTCTATTGTGGCCGTAAACAAAACTGTTCGTTTAATGAACCTTGAAGGATAATTTTAAAGTCCGAATAGGGTCGAGCCAAACTCTGGACTATTTTTCTGCAGTGTGCCCCCAGCGCCGCCCAAGGAATTTTAAGGGCATAATTGTGTGCACGAGGCACGTATGCTACCACCTTATGGGGCAGTCGGTGGGAGCGTAACTGCTAATCTAGCTTAGGTTCATCCGAGCTGCCGCACTGAGGCGTATACGAGACACGTTTAGCTGTGTCTGTGGTTTTAACGACCGATAGGCTGTCCGGCTTGAATAGGCCGTTTTGGACTTCGGCTGCTAAGGCCACTATGTCCTCCTCTGTACGGAGAGAGCACTCCATATTTCCATTGACCGTGATGACGCCACGTGGTCCAGGCATTTTGAGCTTTAAATAAGCATAATGCAGCACTACATTAAAGCGGGCGAAGGCCGTTCTTCCGAGTAGTGCATGAAAGCCACTTCGGAATGGAGCTATGTCGAAGATTAGCTCTTCGCTTCGAAAGTTATCGGGAGAGCCGAATACGACCTCCAATGTTAAAGAGCCCGTGCAGCGGGCTTCTACGCTCGAAATCACTCCTTTAAAGGTCATGTTGCTTGGCTTGATCCTTGACGGGTCTATCCCCATCTTGCGGACAGTGTCCTGATAAATCAGATTGAGACTATTGTCGCCGTCCATAAGGACCCGAGTGAGATGGTATCCATCGATTATTGGGTTGAGCATTAGGGCAGCCGAACCCCCATGACGGATACTAGTCGGATGATCCCTGCGATCAAAAGTGATCGGACATGCCGACCATGGGTTGAATTTGGGGGCAACAGGCTCGACAGCATAGACATCTCGGAGTGCGCTCTTGCGCTCCCTCTTTGGGATATGAGTGGCATAGATCATGTTCACTGTTTTGATCTCTGGTGGAAATTTCTTCTGTCCCCCTGTGTTCGTGTAATGTCGAGTATGAGACTATGCCTCCCACGTGTCGAGGCGCGACTTAAAGGCATAATCTCATACTAGAATGATCTCAAGTATGGTATCTTTGCACAACTTATGTAAAAGAGGGGATGAAAATGAAAAAAATTAGTTGGCTTACACTCGCCACGTCACACAATGAAATACATTAACATACATCATCTGAATAACATCAGAGTCCGACTACGGACGAAGATCCAAATGAAAGATACCATAAATAAAGCAACACAAGGTCCCGATCATCCTAGTAAGAGCCCTACTGATCCTCTGGGTAAGACACGTAGTATCGCCCACGCTCTTCATCCAACTCCCAGTACAACTCTGAACCACCACCTGTGTAGTTCTCTACGGTACCTGCATCTGGTGTTGTGTAGAATCTGTGAGTCACGGAGGACTCAGCAATCCCGTTCCCGGGTAGCAATACTATCAAAGCCTTAAGTGTGGAAAAGGATTAAACAAGGTTGCAGCAGCACTAGCACTAACTTACGGGTTTAGAGCGAGGAGAGAAAGTGCCAACGATCGTCAAAGTGATCACGAAGTGATCCTAACTACTCACGTCAAACATAACCCCACCGTGTTCACTTCCCGAACCCCTTCGGAAAGAGACCGTCATGGTTACTCACGCGGGTAGTGTATTATTAACATGGTGTCAAGTTATCTACAACCGGATATTAACAAATTCCCATCTGCCACATAACCGCGGGCACGGCTTTCGAAAGATCAAACCCTGCAGGGGTGTCCCAACTTAGCCCATCACAAGCTCACGATCTACGGAGTCGCAACTCCAAGGTGGGAAGACCCGAGTATTCTCGGAATCCCGTGCTCAAGATATTCTGACATAGGTAAAACTAATCCAACAAGACCTCCCAGCATGCCGACACCCTGATAGTAGCCGCGCGTATCTAGTCTCAGGCCACGAGCGGATGAGCACAGCGTACGGTGATCAAACCCAAGTTGCCAAGGGGGGTACCGCAAACGACTCTGGGTTGGACCAACACTCATGAGGAGCACTGGCCTGGGGGTTGTTTATTAAGTCCTCGGGGTAGCTATGTGACGCCCGAGACTGACGTCCCAGAAGATTCCAGAAGCTTCCCGAAGATTCCAGATGTTCCGTGTCCTCCCGTGGGTTGCATTGTGCTTGTGTTATTTATTTTTTTGCATTGCATCATGTCATCATGCCATCATGTCATATTTTATTTTGCATCTCAACCTTAATAAATTGTGTGGACCTTCGGTCCATTTAAATCGAGGGAAGGATGACTTCTCTTTATAACATATAAAAGTCTCTCATTATTTTAGGGAGCTATATAAAAATTATTCCATTTGCTTTGGAATCACCCAAACACACTTGCATATATACCCCATGTATTTTTCTGCTTCATGTTTCGCCAAGTATCAATTTGCAGGGGCAGAGTTCTTTCCTACTTTATTTCTATTCCAAATTCAAGTTGCATTTTTTTCTACTTCAGAAAAATGTTCACTATATTTCTAATTCCCTAAGCCATGCCAAGACTCACTCCTCAATTTTGACAGATCTTTTGGATGTGATTTGGTTGGATTTTAAATTTATTCAAGTTTGACTTAATTTCAAACTTGTATAAATTTCCAGTCCCTAAAAATTGCCAAACCAATTTTGGTAAAATAGTCCATCTATCTAGAAGCCCAGGGATATTCTTGCTCCTTCTTTTTTTTCAAGACTCCCTGACCTTTTCCTTTGCAAGGTTGGAGATTCAATTTTTCAGAAAAAGGAAAAGAGCTTCCCAGCCCATCTGGGCCTCAGCCATCTTTTCTCCCAGCTGCCCCCCTCTCCCTCCTTTGGGCCTCCTCCTCCCTCCAAGCCCAGGCCCATCTCCAGCGCACCAGAACCCTAGCCCGTCCCCGCATCAAGCTCGCTCTCTCCTTCTTTCCCTCAGCGCCGCCGCACTCACCTCCCCTCGAACCCTCTCTCTCGCGCGAGCCCGCGCCCCCCCTTTTTCCTCGCTCCATGTCTCCCTCGCTCCCAGGCCCGACCCTTCCTCCTCGTTCTCCCTTCCCTCTGCCCGATCTCTTCCCCTGCAGCCCGTTACCCTCTCGATCCCCTGCCTCCCGTGCGCCCCGCCCCTTCTCTGCTCGAGGCCGCGGCCAGCCAGCCGCCTCGCCCTGCTGCCTCAAGCCGGGGCCCCGACGTCCCTCCTCCGCGCGTCCCCTCCTCGTCGCCTCGAGCGGCCGGATCCCGAGCCCGGCGAGCGCTCGGCCAGGCCCGTGGCACCGGCGCCCTTCTGCCCCTCCGGCCGGCCAGGAGGTGCGCCTCCAGCAGCACCGCAACGGCGCCCGGCCTCGTCCCGCGGCCTCCTTCCTCCAGGGTCGCCTTTGCCTCCAGCAAACGCGTGGCCAGGAGCCCAGGACGGCGCCCCCCCTTCCTTCCGTCGCGAATCGCCCCGTCCAGCACCTCGGAGCCGCTCCTCCCCAGCAACCGCGGCCCCCGAGCGCTCTCTCCCTCGCCATGCCTCGGCGGCCTCCCGCGCCTTCACCGAGTCCCGAGCGACGACCCCTCGCCCCAGGAGTTCGCGGCCGTCCCCAGCGCCTCGCCTCGCCGTGGCTCCCGCGTTCAGCAGCGGCCGGAGCTGCTCCCCTCCGTTCTCCTCGTCCCCCTCCAGCAGCACCTCTCCGTCGCCCCATGGATCCTCCTCGCCGTGGCTGAGACCGTATTGTTGCTGCCGTCGTGGCCTTGTCTCCCTGCCGCTGTTGTTTTTTTTGTTGTTGTGTTTGTTGCCTGTGCTGTAATGTTTGACAGGAGACCCGTGTACCCCTACGAAACATCTTCGACCTAGTACCCCTACGAACGCCGATGCGACAAGTACCCTTCGGAGAAGTGAACAACTACATCCGTGTACGACTACGTGAACGAGTACCACGACGCCGCGAGTACCACTACCGTCGCCCGAGTACAACTACCCCCGTCGTGGAACCGCCAAGACGAACGGAACATCTACTTCCACGACGACCCGAACGTCTACCGATGACGTGAACGTCTACTTCCTCTACGAAACGCGTGAACGACTCCTTCCACTACGTCCCTCGACGTCTCGAACCGCCCCGAAACGCACGCTTCGAAGGTATAACCCCGTGGATGACCCGTGAGATGCATGCTTGTGTTGTATGAAATGTCTCTCGTGTGTGCTTCGTGCCCGTTCCACCTTTTGTCATGTTCCTCGGTTGCCTCGTCACCGACTCGTGGGAACCCGGTAACGGGATCGTCCCACCTTTCCCGTTTGGCTCGCTTCGTCACCTTTTGCACCGGTCTCTTAACGAGATACCGGAACCGATATGATGCGTGGCATCATTTTCGGAATCGTTGCCGTGGCACTCTTTTCTCTCCACCACGGTGACAAATGCTTCTTATCTCTTTTATGTCAACCCTTTTAATAAAACTTGCATAAAACTTAATCATGTCATCCGCATCATGTTAACAACATTATAATGAGTGATTTGTTGTTTGCTTATAATTATTAAACATGCTCATGGGGATTTTCCGGACATGTTGTTGTTATTCTCCGGCCTCATTTAAATTGCCTTTTAGTGTAGTTTCTTTATGCTTCACCTCTTGCCATGTTAAAAACAATTAATCTTGTCTTGTTATTAACGAGAGTCAACTAAATAATTAAATGTGGTGTTTCGTCAATATGCAACTCGTTGCATATTGAGCTCCACTTAACTTGTAGTGTTGTTTGTGCACTTTGTCATGCCATGCATATTTAAACCGGACATGCATCATACTTGGATGTGCATCGTATGCCATGTTTATGCTTGTGTGTTTACCGTGTGTTTGTTTCTTTCCGGTTGCTTCTCTTGTTAGCTTCGGTTTCGTTCCGGAGTGGTGAGGTTTCTCTCGACTGTTGCTCCGTCTACTTCATAGATCCGTTCTTCTCCCTTGTGGAATCCCAGGCAAGATGACCGAACCCGGATACCATTACTATCTTTGCCTATTGCTAGTAGTCTCGATCTATAGTTTTGCCTCGATGCCCATGTTTTCCTGTCAGCCTCCTACTTGTAACCATTGCCATGTTTAACCACCCTACCTATGCAAACCGTTGCTTGGCTAAGTACGCTTCGCTCAGCCCCTCTTATAGCATTGTTAGTTGCAGGTGAAGATTGAAGATGCTTGCTTCATGTTGAAGTTTGGTTGGGTTATATCACACTATATAAATGCTTAAATGAAATCATCTATATACTGGCAGGGTGGAAGGCTAAGCCTTTTGCTTGGTGTTTTGTTCCACTCATGCCGTTAGGAACCGTATAAACCGGTGTTATGTTCCTTGATTTTGCGTTCCTAACACGGTTGGGGTGTATGGGACCCCCTTGATAAACCGCTAAGTGCTAAGTCTTTTCCAGCAAGTCCCAACATTTGGTACTATTTGCCTAATAACTAATAAAACTTGCATGTGGACTAGCTATCCCTTTTATTTAATTCAACCCCCCCGGGCCAGTGCTCCTCATGAGTGTTGGTCCGAAACGAGCGGACTGCGGGGCCACCTCAAGGAAACTTGAGGTTTGGTAAAAACCCGTAGGATGTCTCATCCGGTCGTGTCCTGAGACCTAGATACGCGCGGCTACTATCAGGGTGACGACACGCCGGGAGGATTTGCTGGATTAGCCTTACCTTAGTTCGGTTTAACTTGAGCACGGGATTCCGAGAATACTCGGGTCTTCCCAACTATGGAGTTGCGACTCCGCGGATCGTGGGCTTGTGATGGGCCAAGTTGGAACACCCCTGCAGGGTTTGAACTTTCGAAAGCCGTGCCCGCGGTTATGTGGCAGATGGGAGCTTGTTAATTCCGGTTGTAGATAACTTGACACAATGTTTCAATACACTACCAGCGTGTGTACCGTGACTGTCAATTTCCGAATAGGGATTCGGGAGTTGAACACGGTGGGGTTATGTTTGACCGGTTTTAGTTAGGATCACTTCGTGATCATCTTTCGACCGTTGCACTTCTCTTCTCGCTCTCTATTACGTAAGTTAGTGCTAGTTGCTGCTGCAGACTCTTGTTTGTTCCTTCACCTCTCGTTCTTTCTTCAGCCTTTTCCACACCCAAGGCTTAAATAGTCGTGTTACCCGGGAACGGGATTGCTGAGTCCTCTGTGGCTCACAGTTACTTCACCACACCAGATGCAGGTTCAGCCGAGTTTGTGCAGGAGTTGGTTCAGTTCTTCACCATGGAGCCCGATGAAGAGTGTGGCTGTTTGTTTGTGACGTTTCGATGTTCAGTAGTGGTTTCTACTAGGATTCGATCTTGGCCTGTGGCTTTATGTTGTTTTGGTATCTTGCTTTTGGATCTTACCCTTAGATGGGCTGTGATGTTCTGAATGATGTTTGCTTATGTAATGTATTGTGTGAAGTGGCGAGTGTAAGCCAACTATCTTCTTTTGCATTTTAATCCCTCTTTTACATGAGTCGTGCAAAGATACCAAACTTGAGATCATTCTAGGATGGATTTATGCCTTTAAGTCGTGCCTCGACACGTAGGAGGTATAACTCCATCCTGGGCATTACAAGTTGGTATTCAGAGCCTTCTCCGACCTAGAAGCCCCCACTGATTGATCGAATCGTTGACGGTTGAGTCTAGGCACACACTGAAAACTTTTTGAGTCCTATATTATATCGGAGAGTAGGATTTCTTTGCTTCTCATCCCCTTTCTCTCTGGTGAGGACTCCTGACGTTTACTCTTTTCTCTTCTACTTTCAAAAATTGCACCAAATTTTTTTTAGGATCTCGCGAGTATTCTGGGATTGTTTCGATGTTCTTGTGACAAGGATATTATTCTCGATGCCTCCTGTTACCGAGGAGTTGAGCTTCGAGGTATCATTGTAACAAGCATATCGCGACAGTACTAAATACTTAAGACGGCCGACATCGAAAATCTCTCCTATACGGCCAGTGGCAAGATAACCCCGACATCACCCAGTACTGGGGAGGTAGTTCGAGAGTATTGCCATAGCTTGTTATAGTGGATGCGTTTTCGAAGGTCCGAGGTAAACAGTTTCCGAGAAAGACTGGTTATGTGTTGAAGGATGTATACACCTGGATGTAGGTTTAGAGTTGATTGCGCGGTGCTTCCCGTGTATCCCCAACACCTGATTGCATAACTGGAAACTTTCGGAAATCTATAGGTGGGTTCATCTAGTAGTTCTAGGCATTCTTCCAACGGATGCTCGATATGAAGTTTGGGGTTCTACATTGAGTGAAGTGGTTTATGGACTTGTTCTGATCGGGAGTTGCATCTTAAAGGGTCCTTGGCTATGCTGATCCGGGGATTGCAAAACCCTTTTGTAACATGTTCCATGAGATTTCAGCACGAAGATGTCGAACGAAACTTCTATCTTGTATTTGTTCTTCTGCACCTTGTTCCTTTTTATTTTCTTTTTGTTCTCCAAGTGGCTTCTCGTCAGTTGATGTACCTGCGGAATTCATTCGTTCAATATCTATCCTTTGTTTTGTTTTCATTCTGGTATTCGAGTTGCTTCGATGTCAAATGTTGATTCCATACCTTTCTTAATCGGTGTTCTCATATTTCTATGGGAGTGCTAGTCCTTCTTAATCATCAAGATCTTCATGTTAAATTCTTTTCAACCGGTGTCCATTTTGTTCGTCTCAAGTTATCTTTGCTTTTCCCCACCCTCCCACCCTTCTTCTTCTCAAAGCAATAAATTCTCAAATGAAATATCCATTTTATTCATGTGATATTTCTTCATTCTTTTGCTTCAATGTTCTTATCCGGTGATTAATCGTGAAGATGCTCAAGAGCTTCAAGTTCATCATTCTTTTGTTCTCTAATTCTGCCGGTGGATGTAATTCAAGATTTCGGTGTTGATCTTATCCTTTTCCTCTTTTCACCATGCTTTCTTATTCCGGTGCACCAATTAATCATTCTCCTCTTGCTACTCATATCCGGAGTGCTGAAGATTCATAATTCCATTCTTAACCTGTTCAAGCAATTTTTTGAGGATTGTTATCTTATTCAAGCCATTCTAATTCAACCGGTGCAATATCTCTTAAGCAATCTTTTTCAACGGTGATTTCTTTTGAGTGGGCCCTAACCCACAGGTCTTTTCCCAGGATCTTACCTGACTCTTCTTTTTCCGGAGTATTCTCAAATTATTTTCAAGTGTGACGTAAGAATGATCCCCATCAATCACATGCCTTCTCCAAGATCGCTTCAAATTCTTTTTCATCATTGGTTCAATCTTCCAATTCTTCATTCCGGAGTGCTCAACAATTCTTATGGCATTTCTCGTCTTCATTCTCAACATTTGAAGACCGGAGAAGTGTTTCTCTTAATTCTTGGCCCTTCTCTTGAAGATTCGTGGTTCTACCTTCATGCCATCCTCATTATTGTTTCGATTGTGTGGAATTATTTTCATACCATCTGAAGCATTTCATGAATTCTTTTCTTTGTGTTCCTCCGAAGGCCATCATTTCAGCATATTTCTTCGTTCTCAGTTTTCAACTTCGTTCTCCAACTATTCTTCATTGATGTCTCTTCGTTCGTCTCCTAATTCTTACGGTGGTTCTTTCAAGATTACTCTTCCGTTGTTATCGTTTTAATTCATTTGTTCTTTCCATAATCCTACCGGTGCCTTGTTGAATAATTATCCGAGCTTGTGCGAGATCTCTCTTTAATTCTTTCCAACGAGAATAAGTAGTATGCCAAATCCTTTGGTTGTCATCAATTAAATTGGTGAAGGAGATGCATAACATAATTCTTATTCTTACTCCTTCAAGGTGATTTAATTCTTTTGTCTGGAGCTTGTTCATCATATCATATTCTTGGTTCTAAGTTGTTCATCTTGTTTTCCGGAGCTTCAAGTTATTTCAATTATCATTTCAGCCCCATCTAATTCATCGCAGGCCTTGAATCTTATTCTTTTCATCTTTCACTTCTCATCCTTTTGTTACCGGAGTTTTCATGGTGGTTCATCATGTTTTAATTAATCCTTGAAGCCTTCATCAAGATTCTTGTTGGAGCTCAAGCATTCTTCTTCATGCTTTCCAATTGCAATTCTTGCTCCCTTATCTTTTGAGGTGGTGTTATGTCATTCTTGACAATTCCTTCATGTTTTATGATTCACGAGTTTTCAAGAATGAGATATTTAAAACCATCATTTTTCTTTGTTCAGGAGATCCTTCAACCCATCATTTTTTTTATCTGTTGGAGTGATTTGGGTTGTATTTCACCTAAAGCTTTCCCTAAGGATTGTTGTATTGTGGTGCTTATAAATGACCCAAGTTCTTCATTTATCCTTCCGGTGAATAAGTTTTTCGTCTCCTTGTTGATCTCAATCCTTTCAAATGTTTCGTCTGTGGCTGGTTGTCACCTCTTAATTTTGAGATGTTTTCCATAAGCCCACATCAAGCTTATTCTTTTCGTTGTTGATTTTCAATCAACTCCGTTCAGCCCTTCTTCGTAAGGATGTTTTTCATATTCATTCATGGGAGAAGTTGTCATATCTTTCTCCGTTTAATTCTTTCATTGAGTTATACTCTATTCTTTCATTCCGGAGGCTTTGTTATGTTGCTCTCTCCAAACCATCATCTCGTTTTATCGAGATCATGTTCTTTTCCCTTGCTTATCATTTAACCGGACTGTTGTATTCTTCTTTCTAGTTCCCTCATCTTATCAAGTTTTAACTCTCTTTTCAACCGGAGTGCTGTCTGAATCTTTCTTACTCCTTGTGCCATTCTTTTAATTGTTTCGGAGGCAATATGTTGTTGTTTTCATCAAGTATCATCTCAACTTGGCTAGTTCTTGTCCAATTCCTTCCATTTTCAGACGGAGTGCTGTCCAAATTCTGTCATTCTTATTCCTTGGCTATACCATCGCAGTTTCATATTCTTTTGGTTCATGAGCTCTTGTTTTCATGTCTTTCAACCTTCAAGGTTCTCGTAATACTCCTTGTTCCTCCTTTTACCGAAGTGCTCTTAACTTCGTTCATCTCCATTGCTTTCTTCTTTCAACTTGTTCAACCTCTCAAGGTTCTTTGGTTTCACTCGTCTGTCGAAGAAGCAACTTTGTTTTACCTCTTCCTCTTCCGTTTTTACCCGGTGATATCTCTAGGATCTCGGGTCGAGATCCTCTGTTAGTGTGGGAGAGTTGTGACGCCCGAGACTGACGTCCCAGAAGATTCCAGAAGCTTCCCGAAGATTCCAGATGTTCCGTGTCCTCCCGTGGGTTGCATTGTGCTTGTGTTATTTATTTTTTTGCATTGCATCATGTCATCATGCCATCATGTCATATTTTATTTTGCATCTCAACCTTAATAAATTGTGTGGACCTTCGGTCCATTTAAATCGAGGGAAGGATGACTTCTCTTTATAACATATAAAAGTCTCTCATTATTTTAGGGAGCTATATAAAAATTATTCCATTTGCTTTGGAATCACCCAAACACACTTGCATATATACCCCATGTATTTTTCTGCTTCATGTTTCGCCAAGTATCAATTTGCAGGGGCAGAGTTCTTTCCTACTTTATTTCTATTCCAAATTCAAGTTGCATTTTTTTCTACTTCAGAAAAATGTTCACTATATTTCTAATTCCCTAAGCCATGCCAAGACTCACTCCTCAATTTTGACAGATCTTTTGGATGTGATTTGGTTGGATTTTAAATTTATTCAAGTTTGACTTAATTTCAAACTTGTATAAATTTCCAGTCCCTAAAAATTGCCAAACCAATTTTGGTAAAATAGTCCATCTATCTAGAAGCCCAGGGATATTCTTGCTCCTTCTTTTTTTTCAAGACTCCCTGACCTTTTCCTTTGCAAGGTTGGAGATTCAATTTTTCAGAAAAAGGAAAAGAGCTTCCCAGCCCATCTGGGCCTCAGCCATCTTTTCTCCCAGCTGCCCCCCTCTCCCTCCTTTGGGCCTCCTCCTCCCTCCAAGCCCAGGCCCATCTCCAGCGCACCGGAACCCTAGCCCGTCCCCGCATCAAGCTCGCTCTCTCCTTCTTTCCCTCAGCGCCGCCGCACTCACCTCCCCTCGAACCCTCTCTCTCGCGCGAGCCCGCGCCCCCCCTTTTTCCTCGCTCCATGTCTCCCTCGCTCCCAGGCCCGACCCTTCCTCCTCGTTCTCCCTTCCCTCTGCCCGATCTCTTCCCCCGCAGCCCGTTACCCTCTCGATCCCCTGCCTCCCGTGCGCCCCGCCCCTTCTCTGCTCGAGGCCGCGGCCAGCCAGCCGCCTCGCCCTGCTGCCTCAAGCCGGGGCCCCGACGTCCCTCCTCCGCGCGTCCCCTCCTCGTCGCCTCGAGCGGCCGGATCCCGAGCCCGGCGAGCGCTCGGCCAGGCCCGTGGCACCGGCGCCCTTCTGCCCCTCCGGCCGGCCAGGAGGTGCGCCTCCAGCAGCACCGCAACGGCGCCCGGCCTCGTCCCGCGGCCTCCTTCCTCCAGGGTCGCCTTCGCCTCCAGCAAACGCGTGGCCAGGAGCCCAGGACGGCGCCCCCCTTCCTTCCGTCGCGAATCGCCCCGTCCAGCACCTCGGAGCCGCTCCTCCCCAGCAACCGCGGCCCCCGAGCGCTCTCTCCCTCGCCATGCCTCGGCGGCCTCCCGCGCCTTCACCGAGTCCCGAGCGACGACCCCTCGCCCCAGGAGTTCGCGGCCGTCCCCAGCGCCTCGCCTCGCCGTGGCTCCCGCGTTCAGCAGCGGCCGGAGCTGCTCCCCTCCGTTCTCCTCGTCCCCCTCCAGCAGCACCTCTCCGTCGCCCCATGGATCCTCCTCGCCGTGGCTGAGACCGTATTGTTGCTGCCGTCGTGGCCTTGTCTCCCTGCCGCTGTTGTTTTTTTTGTTGTTGTGTTTGTTGCCTGTGCTGTAATGTTTGACAGGAGACCCGTGTACCCCTACGAAACATCTTCGACCTAGTACCCCTACGAACGCCGACGCGACAAGTACCCTTCGGAGAAGTGAACAACTATATCCGTGTACGACTACGTGAACGAGTACCACGACGCCGCGAGTACCACTACCGTCGCCCGAGTACAACTACCCCCGTCGTGGAACCGCCAAGACGAACGGAACATCTACTTCCACGACGACCCGAACGTCTACCGATGACGTGAACGTCTACTTCCTCTACGAAACGCGTGAACGACTCCTTCCACTACGTCCCTCGACGTCTCGAACCGCCCCGAAACGCACGCTTCGAAGGTATAACCCCGTGGATGACCCGTGAGATGCATGCTTGTGTTGTATGAAATGTCTCTCGTGTGTGCTTCGTGCCCGTTCCACCTTTTGTCATGTTCCTCGGTTGCCTCGTCACCGACTCGTGGGAACCCGGTAACGGGATCGTCCCACCTTTCCCGTTTGGCTCGCTTCGTCACCTTTTGCACCGGTCTCTTAACGAGATACCGGAACCGATATGATGCGTGGCATCATTTTCGGAATCGTTGCCGTGCACTCTTTTCTCTCCACCACGGTGACAAATGCTTCTTATCTCTTTTATGTCAACCCTTTTAATAAAACTTGCATAAAACTTAATCATGTCATCCGCATCATGTTAACAACATTATAATGAGTGATTTGTTGTTTGCTTATAATTATTAAACATGCTCATGGGGATTTTCCGGACATGTTGTTGTTATTCTCCGGCCTCATTTAAATTGCCTTTTAGTGTAGTTTCTTTATGCTTCACCTCTTGCCATGTTAAAAACAATTAATCTTGTCTTGTTATTAACGAGAGTCAACTAAATAATTAAATGTGGTGTTTCGTCAATATGCAACTCGTTGCATATTGAGCTCCACTTAACTTGTAGTGTTGTTTGTGCACTTTGTCATGCCATGCATATTTAAACCGGACATGCATCATACTTGGATGTGCATCGTATGCCATGTTTATGCTTGTGTGTTTACCGTGTGTTTGTTTCTTTTCGGTTGCTTCTCTTGTTAGCTTCGGTTTCGTTCCGGAGTGGTGAGGTTTCTCTCGACTGTTGCTCCGTCTACTTCATAGATCCGTTCTTCTCCCTTGTGGAATCCCAGGCAAGATGACCGAACCCGGATACCATTACTATCTTTGCCTATTGCTAGTAGTCTCGATCTATAGTTTTGCCTCGATGCCCATGTTTTCCTGTCAGCCTCCTACTTGTAACCATTGCCATGTTTAACCACCCTACCTATGCAAACCGTTGCTTGGCTAAGTACGCTTCGCTCAGCCCCTCTTATAGCATTGTTAGTTGCAGGTGAAGATTGAAGATGCTTGCTTCATGTTGAAGTTTGGTTGGGTTATATCACACTATATAAATGCTTAAATGAAATCATCTATATACTGGCAGGGTGGAAGGCTAAGCCTTTTGCTTGGTGTTTTGTTCCACTCATGCCGTTAGGAACCGTATAAACCGGTGTTATGTTCCTTGATTTTGCGTTCCTAACACGGTTGGGGTGTATGGGACCCCCTTGATAAACCGCTAAGTGCTAAGTCTTTTCCAGCAAGTCCCAACATTTGGTACTATTTGCCTAATAACTAATAAAACTTGCATGTGGACTAGCTATCCCTTTTATTTAATTCAACCCCCCCGGGCCAGTGCTCCTCATGAGTGTTGGTCCGAAACGAGCGGACTGCGGGGCCACCTCAAGGAAACTTGAGGTTTGGTAAAAACCCGTAGGATGTCTCATCCGGTCGTGTCCTGAGACCTAGATACGCGCGGCTACTATCAGGGTGACGACACGCCGGGAGGATTTGCTGGATTAGCCTTACCTTAGTTCGGTTTAACTTGAGCACGGGATTCCGAGAATACTCGGGTCTTCCCAACTATGGAGTTGCGACTCCGCGGATCGTGGGCTTGTGATGGGCCAAGTTGGAACACCCCTGCAGGGTTTGAACTTTCGAAAGCCGTGCCCGCGGTTATGTGGCAGATGGGAGCTTGTTAATTCCGGTTGTAGATAACTTGACACAATGTTTCAATACACTACCAGCGTGTGTACCGTGACTGTCAATTTCCGAATAGGGATTCGGGAGTTGAACACGGTGGGGTTATGTTTGACCGGTTTTAGTTAGGATCACTTCGTGATCATCTTTCGACCGTTGCACTTCTCTTCTCGCTCTCTATTACGTAAGTTAGTGCTAGTTGCTGCTGCAGACTCTTGTTTGTTCCTTCACCTCTCGTTCTTTCTTCAGCCTTTTCCACACCCAAGGCTTAAATAGTCGTGTTACCCGGGAACGGGATTGCTGAGTCCTCTGTGGCTCACAGTTACTTCACCACACCAGATGCAGGTTCAGCCGAGTTTGTGCAGGAGTTGGTTCAGTTCTTCACCATGGAGCCCGATGAAGAGTGTGGCTGTTTGTTTGTGACGTTTCGATGTTCAGTAGTGGTTTCTACTAGGATTCGATCTTGGCCTGTGGCTTTATGTTGTTTTGGTATCTTGCTTTTGGATCTTACCCTTAGATGGGCTGTGATGTTCTGAATGATGTTTGCTTATGTAATGTATTGTGTGAAGTGGCGAGTGTAAGCCAACTATCTTCTTTTGCATTTTAATCCCTCTTTTACATGAGTCGTGCAAAGATACCAAACTTGAGATCATTCTAGGATGGATTTATGCCTTTAAGTCGTGCCTCGACACGTAGGAGGTATAACTCCATCCTGGGCATTACAAGCTAGTCCCTATGCAAGTTTTTAGTTATTAGGCAAATGTAAAACCAATGTTGGGCCTTGCTGGAAAAGTTTTAGCACTAAGCGGGTTATCGAGGGGGGCCCATAAACTCCAACTGTGTTAGGGACGCAAAATCAAGGAACATAACACCGGTTTAACGGTTCCTAGGGTGGCATGAGTGGAACAAAACAGCAAGCAAGTGGCTTAGCCTTCCACCCATTACCAATATATAGATGATTTAGTTTAACAGATTATATATTGTGATATCCCAACAATAACTTCATCATGAAGCAAGAATCTTCAAATCTTCACCTGCAACTAACAACGCTATAAGAGGGGCTGAGCGATGCATACATAGCCAAACAACGGTTTGCTAGGTGGGTGGTTAGAGAGTTTCATGGCAACAATAGGAGGGCTGACAAACAGACATAGGCATCGAGGCAATAATCTAAAGAGCGAGACATCTAGCATAGGCAAAGATAGTAGTGATATTTGGGTAAGGTCATCTTGCCTGTTGATTCCACGAAGGGATCCTAACCTTGCTCCTCAAACTCAACCTCGGTAGGAACCTCGTACTCCGTATTGTCACCGGGCTCTAACCAAACACAACAATGCAACAACGGAACACAATCAATCATAATGCAATGCTTAGGCACATGATGCATGAACATGATGAACAAGGACAAGAGTAGATATGAGGCATGGCCTAGGGTCACAAGAGTGCAATATCATCAAAGTCAAACAAGATCACCCACATGAAAGAAAACAAGCAAAGCACAACTAACAAGTTTATGTTGATTATTCAAACAAGCATCCAACAAGTTTTAAAGGAGTTGGTTAACATGGCAAGGTGCAACTAACATTACAGCAACACGCTAGCACATTTAAATGGGCTAGAAATAATAAACAACAATTTCCAGAAACTCCCATATTAATTTAAATGCATTTGGTACAGATCTGAAAAACTTCTACTATGAAGTTGTCAAACATGCTAAACAACACCACCAAAATATTCTACACATTTTCCCACCCCAAATGCATATAAAGTTTGTTAAAATTGGAGTTGCAGATATTTAGTTATGATTTTTACAAGTTTAGGCATATTTAAAACAAGAATAAATTCAAACAGCATTTTAAATGTTTTTAAACATGGCAACAAATAGCATATTCATAATCTACATGAAATTCTAAGCACTTTTCATATATAACTCGCCTTCATCAGAAGAATATTTTAACAGATATTAATTAAACAAGAAAAAGGCAGCAAAAAGAAAAGAAAAAGAAAACACAGGCGCAGGGGTCAGAGTGACCCAGGGCTGCGCTAGCCCAAGTCACTGACGAGGGGGGCCGGGCTGGGCTGAGCTGGCGCCACCGGGTGCGCGCAAGGGTGGAAGCAGCTGAGTGGCTGACAGGTGGGGCCTGCCTGTCAGCCTCTCAAGAAAACTAAAAAAGGGGGTGAATAGCTACTGCCCCGCGACGGAGTCGAACCCACAACCTGCTGCTAAACTGGCGGAGACACAGCCACTGCGCTAGCATTCGAACCTTGACATATAACAGGAGCTATATCTGAAGAGGTGACTGAAGAAGCGGAAACAGGGGAAAACGCAGGGCTCGTCGGAGCTGCTTGTCGGAGCTGCTCCGGCGACCAAACGAGACGGCGGAGGTGTGCGGAGTGCTCCTGGAGGAGTACCGCATCCATACGACGCACTAGCAGCACCTAACGAGCACTACAGCGCCGGCGGCGAGCAACGACAGAACGGCGGCGACGGAGCAACGACGAGACGATGCAGCGGCCTAAGCGGAACGGTGACTGCACAGGCAGCACCTACACGACGCGCTGAAGCGAACAGGCAGCAAGCGACGGCCTAGAAGGGTCGGAACACTCGCCAGAGACGAGGCCCGACGGCGACGAGCTCGGGCGCTCGAGGAACTCGGACCTAGAGGGTGCTAAGGAGGGGGGAAAAGGGCACGGGGAGGAAGAGGAGCTCACCACGAACATGGAGATGTGTTCGGCTGGCCCAGACGTGGACGGAGTCGACGGCGGCGAGTCTCGAATAGCTACGGGCACCGGAGACGAAGAAGAGGAAGAAGACATCGGCGGCGAGGCGATCCGCTCCATGTAGAGGAAGTAGTCGACATAGTCGACGTCGTGGAAGCAGCTGGACATGTTTGGCGAGGCTGAGGTCGACGGGAGGCACGCCGGCGATGAGGTGGCGCTCTCAAATGCGTGCGGGTATCGACTGGAGCGGCGGATCTGGTGGAGCTTGGCTCTCCAGGCGGCGAGAGGAGGAAGAGGAACCCTAGAGAGAGGGGTTGGACATGGTGCGGGTTTAAAAGGAGGGCTCGGATCATGAGACCTCGACATCCGTGATCACGGCGCGACGGCGAGCGCGCGCTCTGGCTTCGCAACGCTTGACGGAGGTAGACGGAGACGCGGGAGGTGTGAGGCAGATAGGTGGGCTAGGGGGGAAAGGCACGGCGCGACTGCGAGCGCTGGCTGGGCCTACGGGAGAGAAGAGATGGGCCTGCGCTGCTGTGGAGAAAAGGCTGGGCATGGGGGAGGAGAAGAAGAAGGAGGCCCAGAGCCACTGCTGTGCTGCTGACTTCTTTTCTTTTTCTTTTATCCTCAGCCAGAAAAGAAAAAGAAAAGCACAGACTAAATAAAAAGAGTTAGGGGAAAAATAAAATATCCCCATGCTCCTTGATTTATGCCCTATTTAATAAAATTGACTTGGACATTTTTAGAGGCAGAAAAATAAAAGGAGTTTGAATATGGTTCAAACTCTTGTCATTTTAAAACCCAACCAAATCAATACCAAATGGGGTGATATTTGGCAGAGAGGGTGCAGACATGATGCAAGATTTTTAGGAAAAGAAAGAACAATAATGGGCTTGACTAGGTGGCTTGCACAATGGAGCAAAGAAAGGAAAGAAAAGAAAAAGAAAGAAGAAGAAGAAGAAGAAGAAGAAGAATAAGAAGAAGAAGAAGAAGAAGAAGAAGAAGAAGAAGAAGAAGAAGAAGAAGAAGAAGAGGGAAACAAGGAGGGGGCTAGGGTTACAAGCCATGGCTAGGCACCACACTCACATACACAAGGCCTCACACACACTCATCAAAAAGAGTAAACTAAGATGCCATGATGCATTGATGATGAAGCAATGCAAGGATGCAAAATAAAATAAATGACATGGCAATGCAAAATAAAATGAACTCAAATGACAAGAACCCCCAAGGATAAGGACAAGGATCAAAATGAGAATGCTTTATTGCCATAATAGGAAAGTATCACATATGGGGTGTTACAGTTCGGCTGGTGAGGTTAATCCTCGTCTTCACTCTGAGGTCCCTTTCCCTTGTGTTCGGCGTTGAGCTTGCCGTCCTGCTTGAAGACCCAACAATTACGGTTGGTATGGTTTGCAGGTTTATCTGGGGTGCCATGGATCTGGTAGGGCCTATCTAATATTTTGTCCAGGCTAGATGGATTGTCTTTGTTGCCTTTAAATGGCTTCTTCCATTGACCGGGTCTGGAGCCACTGAATCCGACGTTTACCGCTATATCATCTGGGCTTCCAGCATTATTTCGACGTTTGTTTTTATTACGTCGTGGCTTTACATTGCCGTCCCTGACTTCAGATGTCCCAGGGTCGCTGATGCTGCTATGAGCTAGCCAGATGTCCTTGCCCGCGCAAAAACGGGTCATGAGTGTAGTTAGGGCTGCCATTGTACTCGGCTTTTCCTGTCCGAGGTGTCTAGCTAGCCATTCGTCCCGAACACTGTTTTTGAAGGCCGCTAAGGCTTCGGCGTCCGGACAGTCGACAATTTGGTTCTTAGTGAGAAACCGAATCTAAAGCTTGCGGGCTGACTCCCCGGGTTGTTGGATGATGTGACTTAGATCGTCAGCATCCGGGTGATGGACATAGGTCCCTTGAAAATTGGCCAGAAAAGCATCCTCAAGTTCTTCTCAACTTCCGATGGAGTTCTGTGGGATGTTGTTTAGCCAATGTCGAGCTGGTCCTTTCAGCTTGAGGGGTAGGTATTTGACGGCGTGGAGATCATCTCTGCGAGCCATGTGGATGTGAAGAATAAAGTCTTCTATCCACACAGCAGGATCCGTCGTTCCATCATACGCCTCGATATTTACAGGTTTAAACCCTTCTGGAAATTCGTGATCCAGCACCTCATCGGTGAAGCACAGAGGGTGTGCGGCGCCACTGTATTTTTCTACGTCATGGAGTATGTCCGACGGTTGTGATGTTCGGTATTGACCCCGAACTGGTGTATGACCGGCACGATTGGCTTGATAGCCGCCGTCCCATGCGGAAGCACGGTCCCTGGATCCGTAGATGGATCTGGTCTTGCCAGCCTTTTTGTTCAGGTCCTCACGCAGATCGTGTTTCCAGCCCTGAGCTGCATCCTCCTTTCCTTTACGGGGCGGGGGTGCGGGCTTGTGTATGCCATTGCTAGCCACCCTGTCCTGTCCACGAGGTGGTCGGTCCGGCTTGTCGGCGGTGTTATTCTTCGGCAGTATAGGTGCAGTAGCCTCATCATCGAATTCGAGCAGTAGTTTACACTTAGGATAGCCTTTGGTTTGGCGATTGCAGCCATATTTTTGCTCAGCGTCTAGCACATCGTTCCATCTATCATTGAGCGTATCTTGTGCGGCTCGAAGCCGTTGCTGCTGCTTTTTCAGGCTCCTTGCGGTGGCAATAAGCATCCGATGGAAGCGCTTTTGTTCTAAGGGTTCTTCTCGGACGATGTATTCGTCGTTGCCCAGGCTAACATCCTCTTTGGAGACGGGTTCATAATTGCTGTCTTCGGCATCGCTGTCATCGGACAGGGGTCTCCGACTATGTTCGCCGTCCTCTCGCGCGTCCTGCTCCATCGCTGGATCTGCGGGGTCTTCGGCTTGCTCCAGACTGTCACCGTCATTAGTGATAGTGTTGCTATCTTTCCCTTTACGGGATTTAGTTTGGCGTTTTGCACGCCGACGCTTGGGAGGTTCATCGACAGGCTTGTCCTTTGTGGGATCGTTTTCGCCGTCGCCCTCCTTCTCCTTAGGTGTATCCACCATATACATGTCATATGAAGACGTAGTTGTCCATCGCCCGGTTACGGTTGGGTTTTCATCTAGATCTGCTTCGGCTTCGAGGTCCATCCCTTAGAAGTCTTCGGAAGCGTAGTCAAGTAGATCAGTTAGATCTTCGACCGTGGCTACCAAGTGGGTGGTGGGTGGGAAGTGAAATTCTCCATCATCAGCCTCCAGTTCGAACCGGATATAATTCGGATGTGTGTCCCCAGCTAAGGAGAGAGATTTTAATGAAATTAGCACATTGCCAAAAGGTGAGTGCCGGAAGATATCTGCAGCGCTGAATTCAGCGATAGACGCCTGATCAAGCTCGAAGGGCGCAGATGCACATGGTTCGGAACATGCAGCCGGAGATGAGTCTGGAGTTCCGGTAACACAGATCCCGCTCGGAGTTGGGTTTGTGTGCGGCTCCAGCGCCACTGAGTCTGTGGCTTTCGCGGGGGGGGGGGGGGAGCTTCCCATCCTCGGGTGACGCGATCTGTTCCGGTTCTAAGGCCAGAACGGTTACAGGTGCTATTCTCTGGAGGTGGTCCGATGACAGAGTTAGGTCATGTTCATCGTGGTGGCAGGGAGCGATCACCGTGGGCTCGAATCCGTCGAAGATCAAGTCTTCGCGGATATCAGCAACGTAGTTCAAGCTTC
>LR738712.1:445084604-445115302 GCA_902687465.1 Secale cereale
TGCCGGAAGATATCTGCAGCGCTGAATTCAGCGATAGACGCCTGATCAAGCTCGAAGGGCGCAGATGCACATGGTTCGGAACATGCAGCCGGAGATGAGTCTGGAGTTCCGGTAACACAGATCCCGCTCGGAGTTGGGTTTGTGTGCGGCTCCAGCGCCACTGAGTCTGTGGCTTTCGCGGGGGGGGGGGGTGAGCTTCCCATCCTCGGGTGACGCGATCTGTTCCGGTTCTAAGGCCAGAACGGTTACAGGTGCTATTCTCTGGAGGTGGTCCGATGACAGAGTTAGGTCATGTTCATCGTGGTGGCAGGGAGCGATCACCGTGGGCTCGAATCCGTCGAAGATCAAGTCTTCGCGGATATCAGCAACGTAGTTCAAGCTTCCAAACCTGGACTGATGGCCAGGGGCGTAGCTCTCAACCTGCTCGAGGTGGCCTTCTGTGTTGGCACGGAGCATGAAGTCGCCGAACACAAAAAGCTGGCCGGGAGAATAAGTTCCCTCGCCGGAGCCGTCATTGTTGACGAAGCGATCCATCAGTCCTTCGGTCAACGACATAGTGGAACTCTCAATGAAATCACTAATGTTGGTATCAAAACCGCCGGATCTCGGGTAGGGGGTCCTGAACTATGCGTCTGGGTATCGATGGTAACAGGAGACTGGGGACACGATGTTTACCCAGGTTCAGGCCCTCTCGATCGAGGTAATACCCTACTTCCTGCTAGATTGATCTTGATGAATATGATTACAAGAATTGATATACCTCGAGATCGTAATGGCTAAACCCTAGGAGTCTAGCCTATGATTCTGTTGTTTCTGTTCTACCTTAGCCTCTACGGACTAAACCCTCCAGTTTATATATGTACCGGAGGGCCCTAGGGTTTGAACATAACCATCTTGCGGAGGAAGAAAAGATTACACCCGAACCTAAAACCTACCATTATACGCATACATGAGTCCTATCCGGATACGAGAGACGGTCTTCAGCAATGATCTTCACGGCCCACCAGTCCAGCCCACCACGTGTTATCCGGCCACATGAGGACCCCTCGATCCAGGACTCCCTCACTTACCTAAGCAGAGAATTATCACTTCTCAGTTAAGTCACATTACAAGGAAGGTTAATCAAAACAATGGAAAGGAAATATGATTATCAGATTAAACAAAACAATGGAAAATAAAATGTGTTTAAACACATATTTCAGGGGTATATCCTTCCCAAGGACAAGCAGAGCATGATATCCATGATAGGATATAAAGTAGAAAACACTTTATATAAGGGGAGAGAAAATTCATGACATTACCCATACAACGTTGTTTGGATAATTGATAAGGAAAATTTAATATTGTGCTTCAAATTCTCTTGTTGAAAAGTGGAGTACCATAGACATGCTTCGAGATAGCATTGACGTGGTCTTCAAGCAAAGGTCGGGCCTTGGATACACAAAGGTTTCATCAGGAACAACTTATGGAATAAGCCTTGCAATTTCAAAAAGGGAAATATGAGGATGTGGCTGGCGGGCTCAGCAACAATTCAACGAGATATCCATTAACATGGATTTTCACAATTATGTGTACAAAGTGATAGCATTGGACACACCAAAGTATATGATGATGTATGTTCGAGGAGAACATCGACAATTAACTTGAACGAAAGTGCACCTGGAATTATGGACCAAGTAGCACAATCAATATTAGAATGGTGATTCTATAACCAATAGACTAAAAAGCAAGCTAACGACCATTCACTTCAAAGTGATAGGGTTGCTAGTGAAAGTGCAATCATGCCCTTAATCTTATTTTGATGATTGATGACAACATGCATATAGGGGACTAATCATGTTTATCAAGTATATCTCATGATTATGTCTCAAGGGCGTGTGTGGACCATGTATACAGACAAATCTATATCACTCAAGAGCGGATATACAAGATAATAGCTTTGGCTCGATTTTTCAGTTTGCTCTTGAGTGTAGGGATCCCGCACTATTAAGAGGGGACCGTTGGATTTCATGAAAGACTTGCTCAAAACCCACAAAGTATCCTCTCACAACATCTCTACTTGATCCGTAATAATTCTACTATTATGTGCACTAAGATCTGTGTGAAACTGAGCTTTGTGATGTGTTATCACCAGACGTCCAGCACTCTACGGACGTCCGGACCTTCACAGTCTACCGGACGTCCGGCAGTCTCCGGATGTCCGGTGTTTCACCACTGAAGCAAAATAGCGGTTTTCCGTTCCCCACCGGACGTCCGGTCAACGGACGACCGACACATTCCGGACGTCCGGCCCCTCAGCGCCTACCGGACGTCTGTCACACTCCGGATGTCCGGTACACCTTCACACAAAGAAAATAGCGGATTTCCGAACACCTCCGGACGTCCGGTCACCGGCCGACCGGCACATCCCGGACATCCGGTGGTTGTGTATGTAGTGCACGACGTGGCCCTGTCTGGTGAATCCCCAGGCTCCGGACGACCGGCATTTCCAGCGGACGTCCGGTCCTACCTGTGCCACCGGACGTACGGTGTTGTCCGGACGTGCGACATTGACAGTGTTTTTTCTGTGGCTCAACGGTCTGTTTTGTACTACGACTATATATAGTCTTCTTCTTCCACAGGATGACGTTGACCATTCACTTTGAGCTTACCCAAGAACACATTTCACTCTCTCTCACTCTCATTCACCAAATCTTAGATCCTCAAAGGATTTGAAAGCATTTGAGAGGAGTTGTCCACCCAAGTGATAGATCCACTCCTTCCCCTTCTTTGCACCAAAGGAATTTGTTATTTGAGCAAGTCTTGAGCTTTTCCCATCGTTCTTGTTACTCTTGGAGGTTGGAGACTCCTAGGCGGTAGGAGTCATTCGGAGAGGAATCAATCGTTGTGATTACCTCCGAAAAGTTTGTGAGGGTTTGGAGACCACTTAAAGGTCTACCTCTAGTGGTTGGGAATCGCCTTCGTGGTGATATCTCAAAGAGAGAATAGGGTGAGCCTTCGTGGCGTTGGTGTGCCTTCGTGGTAACACCCACCTCTCTAAACGGTGACGTAGCTTCCCTCCAAGGAAGTTAGCATCGGCATACATCCTCGTCTCGCGAAGTTTCGGTTATTCCTAACACTAACTTTCTAATTGTGGTTACTTGTCTCTAAGTTCTTACTTGTATCTTATTGTGCTAGCTTACATACATACTTGTGTTGCTAGCTTACCTTGTTTAGCATCTTACTTGCAATTGTTAGGCTCACTTTCATATTCCGCATTATTGCCTAAAATTGCTAAGTAACAATTAAAATTGGTGATTGTACCTATTCACCCCCCCCCCCCTAGGTCCATCTCGATCCTTTTAGCTAGAAGTTTTGAAATTACACCTCACAGACCATTTGTCGGTATTCCGGTTAGAAACAACACAGGGGCCAAGGAAAGAATGGTGATGGTGATAAGTATCACTTGTATTAAGAATTCTCAAGAGGTGGTGAAATTCCCATAGCATCCTTGACTTAAAAGATGGTAATACTCCAACACTACTAGGAAAAAGGCTAGTAGTAGCGCTGAAAAACTGCCGACTAGTAGCGCGGGTGCCCGCGCTACAGCTAAATGGTTAGTAGTAGCGCTTGTGCACCCGCGCTACTACTAAAAAGACAGTAGTAGCGCTTGTGCACCCGCGCTACTACTAACCTAACTACTAGTATCGCTCACTTATTTCCCATGCTACTACTAACCTAACTACTAGTAGCGCTCACTTATTTCCCACGCTACTACTAACAATTTAGGAATTAAAGAAAAGTTAGATGTATTCATGGATGGCAATACGTCCAGTGCAAACCAAACCAATGTCAAAGAACATTCTCAAGATTCCATTTAACATCAGACACACACAACCATCATCCAAAGGTGGGTACCTTCCCTGGTGTTCCATCATCAACCTAAACAGACCACCTAAACAGACCAGTTCCCCAGATGTACTCCCTCCGTTCGGAATTACTTGTCGCGGGAATGGATGCATCTAGACATATTTTAGTTCTAGATACATCCATTTCCGAGACAAGTAATTCCGAACGGAGGGAGTATCTACTAAGGCTCGGAGCTTAGACGCCGGTGGACCCGAATCCTCCCTCCCCCCAGACGGTGGCGTCGAGGTCCTCCACCTCGGCGACCTCCGGCGTAGAAATCACCTGGACAATCATCTACGCGACGTGGCCACCAGCTTCACGGAGAAGTCCACCTCCGAGTGGTTGAAGAGCACAGCGCCCACGGGTCGCGCTAGTCAGCGTCGATCACCCCTGCGCCCACGTGAAAACTTGTTAGTACGCGAATTGCATCAGTTAAACTAAATGGTATATTCCAATTCACAAGACCCATTAAGTTAAGATTCCTTCTCATCTAGCAATTTAAAGGGGCTCATGCCGAAAATATATGCTTAATTCCTCACTGGCTATTCAAACTAATGGTCCAAGAACTTTAGGGAAATCAACAACCTTTCCACTTGATCTCCGCCAGCTTCTTTGGATTCAACAAGAAAAGGAACATTTATTTGAACAGAAAAGAACAAGCAGGCAAGCATGCTATCAATATTTTGGCTAGAATTTCACAAAATGCACCTGTCAAATGTACTCTAACAATCAACATGTCCCATCTCCTCATGATTAAGGACTCTAGCTGAGCCGACAACATGGAGCAAGATGTAGTCATTTCCAAGCATGAACCCTTGGCTATCATCAATGAACCTGCAACATCCATCATGCCCATTGTAAAATATGTTAGTTTCAGATAAGAAAAGAACTGAACTCTGAACATATGATGCTATCTAAATCCTTACTTTATGGAGTAAAGATTCCAGGAGATTTCATCGGCAGCTAAAAAGGCAATATATTTCACTGACTTTGGTGTTGCAACAACCTTAGGTCGTCTCCAATGACAGTGCTCTTCACAACCAGAAACGTCATTAAGCCAAACAACTATTTTTGCACCAACATAGTGAGAAAGCATATAATGTGAGTTACCTTAGGAGATTTTGCACTAGTAACAGGATGTTAGTCTACTTTACTTGCATAATAATATTTTCAACAAAAAACAAACACAACTTGATTTTGTTTTGACTCCAGTGCCTCGTTTTGTTTTCTGACCGCTAGTTCAGAGATCGAGACCATGGTATCATTTTGATGGAATGTTGACCCATTTATCATAGTAGCTTGCGTGCTTGTGTTTTGGATTGAGTTCCGAGATTGCTAGTATTCCCCGTAACCATTTCACTAAGCACTCAATCATGAAACCTTTGGCGTAGAGGAACAAAGTATAATCATTGTTGCAGTATAGCACCCAAAAAACACTGACACGCCTAATTAAGTGCATATATGACTTAATTAGCACGAGTTGTTTCGGTACATCACACAAATTTTGGTCTCTCTGTTCAACATCTGAAGAAGAGAACTGCCATCTCAGCTCTTCCGCCACATCTATAAACATCTGCAGAAATTAAATTAAGTTAATCAGACGCGATATTAATTGACTTGGTTGCAGTAAGAAAACACGACAAAGCTAGCTGCTGCTGTTGCTCCGTATTTATTTATCGGACCTGTGGTAGTTTCAGTTTGTGCTGACTTCAATTGTCACTCCAAACCTCTATTTCTCTTGTGGGCAACTCAAAATTGTTTACAATCCGTTATCTGCAACAAATAAATTGTTTACAATCCGTTATCTCCACCATAATCATCATTGACATGAGCAAATATCATAATAAAAAGGGATTGCAGGGAATATGCAAAGTCACTATCCTGTCATGAACTTGCCTCAACCACGGGGCACAAATTGTCAGTCAAACAATCCCGAACCAGAAGTACCCACACCTGTAATCAAGCATAAATCACAATCACTATAAAACATGGTCTCACATAAGCATATACTCCCTCGTGACTCAACTTTGTACTAACTTTAGTACAAAGTTGAGTCACTTTTGAGTCACTTATTTTGGGACGGAGGGAGTATAATTTAGCGTCGCTCCTACGCACAAGACCACAACTCATATATACTTTATCACATTATAAGTCCTCACACCATCAACTATGACAAAATCTGAGAGTATAAGTCTGGTTACATTCACCCAAGTCCAAACATAAAATTTTGTCTAACATAGTACAGCCCACTTTGATAATTTCATAGGACTTAGGGCTTGTTTGGGACTGCTCCGCTTCACCAAAATCAGCTTCACTCCACCAAATCCAGTTTAGAGCAGTTTCATACAGAAGTTGTGCACTACCAAAGAGGATGTTTGGCTTCCATGTAGCTCCAGCTTCAACAATGAAAAATTTGGTGGAAAGAATCTATTTGATTGGATGAGAGAGGAGAAACGAAGGGGTATCCACTTACTAGTGGCAGTGGTGGGTAATTTCCCCTCAACTCCAGCTTCTAAAGTTTTTTGAAGCACCCCCTCACGAGCTTCATAAAAAACTGGGAGTTATACCCCAGATTCTAGTTTTTTTGTGGAGCGGCATATCGTGGAGCTACCCCGTTTGGCTTGTGTTTTCTGAAGCGGAGCTGGATTTTAAGGAGCAGAGCAGTCCCAAATGGGCTCTTAATATACCAAACAAAATCTGACAAATGATATGTGTATAAGTATCTACAGAACAGCCTCTAAAATTTTCATGTTGTAACTTTATTTTAATACCACCTCTAACAGGGCCTAATCTCCCATATCAAAATATCGTACCCAGGAACATATATTTCGGGACGACAAACTAAACTGATGGCTCCTCTCAAACCGTACATCCAAACGACACAAATAAATACTCTAAAGAAACCTTGGAACTTTATCTAAAACTTATGTAAAGGGGCCAACTCAAAATTCTGAGCCTAGCTAACTCATTTTTCATATATAAGCTTGCTGTCCAGATTTGACAGTGCGGTTTTTAACTGAACCAAGTTCAGTTTACAGCCAGAGTCACCCCACGCTCCAGATTTTCTCTAAAAGGCAACCAACATCTCGCAATACTGCTCATGAATGGGCTATCGTCCCTAACTGATTTGGTTAAACAAATGATCTAGCATAAAATAGGGCTGCTATGCACCTTACATGGATGTTACAAAGACAACGGAAATCCAAGTTCAGTGTACATGAAACACTCACTAGTAACTAGTTTGAGCACACGTAACAAGCCAAGGGTTGAGTTTAGCTCTTATTGACTTAGCTTCTCACTTCTCTCATGTATAAGTAAGAGGCTAGTGAATTAAAAATACAACTAGCTGCAGATTATTAACCCAATACGAATCATGTATTTTGAGGGAAGCTAACTGTACAACCAGTATTGGACTGAATCTGGCGCCTGTAGCAAGATATCCTCCCAACACTTACTAACCCACATTAGAATTTCTGCAATTGCAAATTTTATAGAAGCAAACACCAAAGGAAGCGATGTACAAAGAAAACACCATTTTTTTCAGGGAATCCCAACCAATAAGCGCAGTCTAAGCTCGCGAATAGCTAGGATGTACAATTGTACATGACCGCAACTTGCCGTCGGACACAACCTAAACGGCGCAGCACGTACCGGTGACGAAGATAACCTTCCACGCAGGCTCTCCACAGCAAGGAGCCACCAGGAGAGAACGACGGATGGCAACGGCGCACTCGCACAATTCATAGCAGCGGCGGCAGCAGCCCTAGGCGGATGGGGAATTTCTAGGACAGGAGAGACGACATCGGAGCGGATGAGCAGGCGAGCAGCGACCTCGACCCGGCGTCCCTCCGTGGCGCGGCGAGGCAGCTCGTGCAGGGGGCGATGGCCGGAGGGGGGAGGGCACTCGCCCCTGCTCAATTTGTAGAGTGGGGAGAGATGCCCTGGACGGCGCGGTCGCGCAGATGCCGAGCAGGTCAGCAGCAGACGTGCCGAGCAGGTCAGCAGCAGACGTGCCGAGCAGGGAATGGGGGGAGGGGTAGGGCGGTGCCGCGGCAGTCTGGCCGGCTAGCTGCAGCTAGCGGTAGGAGGGGGTCGGAGGGGGGAGGGGAGGCCAGCTGGCTGCAGTGGATTGGGAGAGGAGAGGAGGTGGAAGGAGGCCGCGGTGGAGGGGATCTGGATCGGGGCTTCGGTGGATTTTTAGGCCATGTTCGGAACGTGGGTTCAGAAAACAAAGGAATAGAAAAATGCATAGGGATGAGATGGAGTGCAAAGTGAAACCTACAAGCTCCAAAAGCAGAGGAACGGGAATCTATGGGGTGTTCGGAACAAAGAAAAAGGTTTGAACTTGCACACTTGTCCAGGAAAAAAAATAGCGTTATGTGGCTAGGCATTGCATTCTTGCCGCTGATGTATCTAGCCGTTGCTTCTTTCTATTGCTATATAAGCACAGACAATGCTCTTGCCAACAACTCGCTTCTCATCTCTTCTCCTCTCCTGCAAGCACTACTCAGGAACATACATTTTATTCTAGTAGCAGCAATCCATTCATTTCTGGATTCAAGGGATCCAAACTACAGCCGGCGGTCAAGAAACGAAGATGAATTTATACTTTTTGTACTCCCTACACTAGAAGGTAGCTCATCCCAGTCATCTGAAAGGAGAGCAATACATAAATCCATCCTCAATGGAGCTACTTATGTGCATGAAGCGCTTACCGGCCATGAAGTTCTATGTGAATGGCGTTTTCATATGGAGAGAGATATCTTTCAGGCTTTAGTAAAAAACTCTGTGAAAAGCACCTTCTCAAGGATGCAAGGTATATTTCTGTGCAAGAGCAAGTAGCCATATTTTTATATGCAATATCAAAGAATGCAACCAACAGAACATTGCAAGACAGATTCCAGCATGGTGCAGATGCAATTAGTACATACTTTCATGTCGTGCTCAATGCGATTACGCAGCTCACATGCATCTACATACAACCTTTTGTACACCAGCATCATATATTAAGTAACCCAAAGTTTTCATACTTTAAGGTATGTTTTCAAGCCCTATCATGGTGAATAGAGATTGAGTAAATTTAACTTATATGTATATATCTAACTGTAGAATTAAATCTGCAGAACTGTATTGGAGCTATTGATGGTACTCACTTTCCAATGACTATTCCACCTGGGCAACAAGATCCATATAGAAACAGAAAGCAAGGTCTTTCACAAAACGTAATGGTTGCATGTGACTTTGACATGAAGTTTGTGCATGTACATGCTGGATGGGAGGGATCTGCATCATCAGATGCAAGGGTTCTACAAGATGCACTTGAGCATGGATTCAATGTACCTCCTGGAAAATTTTATCTAGTAGATGCGGGTTATTCAAATACACCCCAATTCATTGCCCCATACCGAGGAACTAGATATCATTTACAAGAACAAGGAAGACAAAGGCCACAATGCTACAAGGAGTTATTTAACCTTCGACATGCTCAGCTACGAAATCATGTCGAAAGAATTATTGGCATATTGAAAGCAAGGTATCCCATACTAAAAGCAGCTACCATGTTTGATATTGACACACAAGTTGATACTGTTGTAGCTTGTTGTGTATTGCACAATTTCATAAGGCTACACAATGGAGATATGACATTGCCCGACAAAGCTACAATGGATATTAATGAAAGCAATATGAAGGATGTACCAGATGGAGATGCCAAATACAATAGAGATGTGATGGTATTTAACGACTTGCGACATGCCGGAAATGAGATGCGAGATGCCATGGCTATGCAAATGTGGGCAGATTATATTGCTAGAAGATAAGCATATGTATTGTGTAATTTACTCTTATGTTACTTAATTATTTGGTTGTACTGTACTCCACTTAATATGATTATTTTAGTCAAACACTCCAGAAAGACATTACTTTAAGAGCCATTAAACATTGCATTACCAGTCAAACGAGTTTCACACTTCCATACTCATGTGCCAAGTAATGCACATGCACAAAATATACCACAGCCTACTGCAACTATGCTTAGGAGCATAACCATGTGTCCAGAAATGCACATGTACAAAATATATCACACCCTACTACAAGTTACCTACGCAAGGATCATAACCATGTGCTCATAAATGCACATGCACAAAATATATCACAGATCATGCTAGTCCTCCCCTAGTACGAAATACTAGTTCCATTTGTTTAGGTATTCCGAAGTTTTCCGGTCAACCAACCCAACCGCAATTCGTTACTTGAAAATGACAGAACTACTTCCCTGTTTTCCTTGTTGTTGGTGAAGATGTTGACTGCTTTTAGCATATCTGCCATCGGAAGACCGTCCAACCTTTCAAGTGCTTTGATGCATTTCTTGATGCTGAAGGGGTCCCTTAATTTCCTCTCCTCAATGGCTGCATACCGGTCTATTTCTTCTCTTTTGAGTTGCAGGTATCTCTCATGAAAATCATCAATACTTGTGGTCTTTTGCTTTTTTGCTCTCTTGGTGCTAGTAGCCTCAGGGGCAGAGCTAGATGGCCTAGGATTGCGATGTACAACTTGTGGAAATTCATGCAAGGTCTGTCCAACATGTAGTGAGGGAGTTGACATTGTTTCAACTTGTGATGGAGCATGTAATGCCGAGTCATTTCCTTGAGTCGAGTTTGCCTCGACTTGATTGAATGTATTATTGCTGGAAAACCAATCTGTGTTATCAATATCCTCTTCAATGTCAAATCTCATGGATGAATCACGAGGAGCGTGTATGGTTGGTGTAGGTGTGTGCAAATGCATCTCCAACCCTTGCAATTGTGGTGACTGTGATGTTGGAACCTGTGAGAGTTGTGTCGCTTTTCTCGCATAATAATCCATGCCACGGCAACTCCTTCCTTCAGCATACCGTCCTACATCAATTATGTAAAACAAAAAGAGTTATAAGAATCAGCAAAAAAACATTTGGGCCCAATTAAGTTAATGATTTGAAGCTCACCATCATATAGAGCGAAGAGATCTTCATAGTATGGAAATGATTTTTCTCGCCATATGAGGGTGTCCTTGTTTTTACGTGCCTCTAGTGCAGCCCAAACATTATCTGGAGCCACCACCATCTTTCAGTCACGATCCCAACCAAAACCACTTTCAGATACTAAGCCTTTTACAACTTTGAAATTTCTCTTTAGATCCTGCTCCTTTTGCTTCACTTGAACTACTGTGAAGGATACATTAAATCTTTGATTGAATTTACCAACAATATTTGTCCAAGCATCTTTACTCCATGCATTTTGCGTCCGATATTTGGGAACATCATGATCTTCTAAGAGTTCAATGAGATATGCCTTCATCTGATGATTCCACCTGGCTCTAGCACAATTCTTAGAGGTACCTACCGATATGAAAAGTACAGCTCTATAAGTCTGCTCTTTTTAATCTTGTGCATATAGGCATGGTCTCTAGAAAGTAGACATCTTGAGTATAGTTACTTCTCTGAAAATAATAACAATCAAGTGAATCTAATTTGTGATACCGAAGAGCAAGTCATATATTAGGTTTATTCCCCAATCCTAAAAATATCATGACTCCATTTTATCTCTTTTATAAGCACACAACCAAGGTTTTATTTATTTATTTAGATCAACACAACAGAACTACTGACAGGATAGGTTCTTAAATATATTTTTCTCGACCTTGACGATGCAGCCATCAAGTACTTTCCGACAGTGTGCTCGTACAAGCTAGCGACGGCCGATTCCTTCCGGCCCCGATTGAGCATATACACAGGATGTATACATACACAACAGCGCCTTGGATTGATACTGTGAACACAAATACAAAAAAAAGATCGAAAAATAGATATGCTGTAGTAGTAGTACATGTTAGCAGGAATTTCAGGCTATTTTCCATAGCAGGTAGTAGTAACAAATGCAAAACCATCGTATATGTTTAGTCAAGCCTTGTACAGATACATTGTTTAGCTACCCAGGCACTCACCTAATAGTCTAGCATCACTTCCTGCTAGCATATGTGGTACATGAAGAAGTAGAATTAGCTATTTCTATGCGTAACAATTTATACAGCAGAGAATTAATCACTATTTATTTACGCATCTAAACATTCTCAATCTGTGTGGCCTATTTTCATCTTTTTAATATTTCCTACAAATCTGAAGTAGAAGTAATTTCTAGGAGGAGAAATCAACAAGGACTAGTACGACAAGAAATCAACAAAGTTTGGAAGCTTACCTTCTTGGGAGATTTCTTGACTTTCCCCAAATTTCTGGTCGTCAAACCCTTGTGTCGATGGAAGGGCTGGAGGGGGAAGATGGGGAGGCGGAGGAGGGTGGACTCGCCAGCCGACGGCGCTCCGTTGGTTCTCCATCCTGATTTTGCGCCAAAATAGTCTAGGGTTCCTTCTTCTCCGTGGGGGATTTGGGGGAGTGGCTGGAGGGATGGAGATGGGAGGCGGGAGTGCGAGAGAGAGAGACGAGTGGTGGCTCTGTTTTCGTGCCTTTCCCTTAGGTCCGGTGGATGTTTTGTTTCCTGTGAAATCGCTGGAACGTTTGCCTTCCCTAAGGAAAGTGTAGCCCTCTTTCCTTTGTCTCGAACGCCTCAAAAGAAAAAATATCCACAGGAAACGAAACATATACGATTCCTGTAAAATCCCTTCGTCCCGAACAGGGCCTTATTTTTATTTTGAGAAAAACGGGGCGGGTGGACGGTTGGTGGGGTGTGACTATACTAGTAGTGTGGCTGCCTCACCGGAGCTACAACTATCCACATAGCAGTAGCGCGGGGCAATATAGAGCGCTACTAGTAAGCGTCTGTCTATAAGTGTTTCCCAAGTAGTGCAAGGTAGAGCATAACACAAGCTGGATAGAAAGGAACTCAAGGTACTACACAAAACATGAACAAGTTTGTGTTGGAGGGAAGGCAATACAGTTTCCGTTGATAACACAAATCATTGAGGGGCAAGGATGGAATTTCTCATTAGGAACTCAATATATGTCTCGGAAGAAGTTAAAATGTTGACGGTGATCGCGACACATTTGTCGGGAGGTTTCAAGATGTAATCGGTCGTCGACGATGACATCAAGCCAAGAGAATGGTGAAGCAAAGGTTATTATAACCATAGATAAGATCCCATCTCAGAATTCAAAGTTGACTCTCAAGACAAACAATACGATGCTGAAAGTTCGATGTAAGCTTAGAGAACTGTCGGGATTGTGTCCCAGGATGAGGGACATAGGTAGAATGGTCAAGCATTTAGAATGACGATGATGATGTAGCCAATCAGCTGGAAATGACATGATCAAGTACAAACTCGTAAGCAATGAAGATTACTAAGAGTGGTTGAATCGCAGTGCAGACTCGATTCAGTTGTCAGTGTCCTTGAGGGGTTCTAACAATCAAAACCCATGGAAAAATAGAATCGGTGAGAATAATAGTTGATGAAGAACTCATAAGAGCTTATGTAGTTCTGTGATATTCTCGAGATACCAGATGGTAAAACTCAAAGGTAGATTAGGATAGAAACTGATATGGATCATAGACTTGCAGTAGCAGATACTTTAACCTTGTCAAAAATAGACGAGGCACTGGAATTGTTTCCTTTCAGAAATATATCAAGTAAAGTTAGCATGGTCAGAACCGTAGCTACCAGGGATCCATTATAATGACACTGGAAGAATTATTCAAATGATTAATTATTTTTGCAAGAAGCTTCCATGACAATTACACATCGGGTCGATGGGCATGAAAACAAAGGTTCAAGGTCGACTCCCACTACTTCAATGCCTAACCTTTCATTCACTTCTCGTCTTTGAAGAAGTTGTAGAGTTGAAAATTTATTCGACGAAACGCTAGTACATATAACCCACATAATCTTCGGGTTCTCACAGATTATGGAAGGCATAGGTTCAACCCATTGGGGCATCTTAAGAGCGTATACCACAAACCTCAGGAGTAAATAACTCAAGCTCGGAAGCAGTGCATGGTTGACAAAAGCGGGGGATACAATTTACCAAAGGCATTATGTATCAGGAGAAAGACTCACGAGGTAATTTGAATATGAATGACACTATCGGATAATAATCCAACAAAGGATTTGTCAGTCCACAAAGGATTTGATGTGAGTATCGGTACTCAGCCAGGAGAAGAAAGAATGCAAGGCACCGGATTATAGTAACATCTGGATAAATTGAGGTATATATAATACAAATGGATTGCGATTTCTATATCAGGGGATCAGAAGCAAAAGCTCTGACCAAGATATGAGTAAGTTGAATAGATCTAGATGGACAAGCAATCAAGGTTTGATTGACCGAGAACCAGCTCATGTCCGGAGTGACGTGTGAGCCGAAGGGACAAATTCAGTTTTGAATGATGATTGCGACCATTCACAAACATATCGAATCAAATGCTCAAAATGACGATGACAATGGTTACTAATGAGTATTGCTAGGCATATGGAAAGTAACCATAATGCAAGTAGACACGTATTTTCAGAGTAATAGTTGGCACAGGATTATCGGAAGATTGGATAGTATTTCGAATGGGGATGACCGGATCCTCGATAAGTGCGACGAATTATTCATAAGGGTATTCATGCGGCAAAGAACTGTAAAGCAGTGGCACAACGGATGCTCGGAATATAGGAAGATGTTTTGGGGTATCTTGCAATAACAAGAGCAACGGAGAATTGATTGTATGAATGACAAGTGTAAGTCGTTATCCATATGGATATAAAGGTGGTAAGGAATTGCAAAGGCGGAGGGCAGAAGGATCTCAGGAAAACATCGAACAGTATCTTCAAAATCTTCTGATGAAGCAGGCGACCATCAGAGTATAGGCAAGGAATAAAAGATCCTAATATCACCCAATGGCGATGTGGGTCTGTAAGCCACACAACCATGTTAGTAAAAGTTTTTCAATGACTAGACTCAACTTCGGCCAAGGAGTTGGAAAGGGGAATTCCTACAAGCAGTTGGCTCTGATGCCAACTTGTGACACTCCTGATTTGACCGTACACTAATCATGCACGCAAATGTGTACGACCAAGATCAGGGAATCATGGGTAGATATCACAACACAACTCTAGACACAAATTAAAGATCATACAAGCTTCATATGACAAGCCAGGGGCCTCGAGGGCTCGAATACATAAGCTTGATCATAAACAAGTCAGCAGAAGCAACAATATCTGAATACAGACATAAGTTAAACAAGGTGACATAAGATGGCTAGCACAAACATGGATACAGATCGAAGAGGCGCAAGCCTCCTGCCTGGGATCCTCCTAAACTAATCCTGGTTGTCGGCAGACTCCACGTAGTATTAGGCTCCGGCGGGGTAGGAGTACTCGTCGATAGTGGCATCTGGCTCCTGGGCTCCACCATCTGGATGCATCATTAGAGAAGAAGGGATAAAGGGGGAGCAAAGCAATCGTGAGTACTCATCCAAAGTACTCGCAAGCAAGGATCTATACTACATATACAATGGTATCTGTATAAAGGGGTAATATCTATGGGCTAAACTGCGGAATGCCAGAATAAGAGGGTGAAAGCTAGGCATGTCGAAGACTACGCGCTCGCAACCTCCATCTTGCAGCAGTAAAAGAGAGTAGTTGGTAAGTTCACCAAGTAACATCGTATAGCATAAACCTACAGGACGATCCTCTACTCGTCACCCTGTGAGAGAGCGATCACCGGGTTGTATGTGCCACATAACCCGACACACTAGATCACTCTGGCCGGACACACTTTCCTAGGTCTTGCCCGGCCTCGGAATATCAACACGTCGCAGCCCTACCTAGGCCTGACAAAGAGGTATGCACGCTGGTCTAAATCATAAGTGCGCAGGGGTCTTGGGCCCATCGCCCATTGCGCTCATGCACGTTGCGAGGGTGGCCGGTGAGCAGACCTAGCAACCTCCATTACAAAGGAATTTGCGTTACGCCATCCAACCCGGAGCGCGCCGCTCAGTCGCTGACGTCCGGAAGGCTTCGGCTGATACTACAATGCTGGTTGCCCATATCTTGTTCCGCATGGCAGTTAGTGCGTATAAGGCCAACGACCCAACTTAGATCAAATATCCAAACTCATTAAGCGTGTTATTATGAAATAACTGTGGACAGCGACCAGGGGCCAAGCCAGCTCTCTATTGGGTGTCTCAACCTGCCATGTCACTCCGCCACAAAGAATCACTCGGGGGGCCATCGAGAACCCAGGTCCACCACTAACTAGATGGAACCACCTGTCCTTTTAGCCCCCACATCCGAATCACTTGCGAGTACTCTACGAGCCGACCCGACTTTAGTCACATCAGTCACATCATGTAACATGTATGTCATGTATGTATGTATGTAAGTATATACCGTGATCACCTCCTGAAGTGACCACGGCCCGATAGTATAGCATTGAAGACGGACAAGGATGTAGGGCCACTGATAGTATACTAGCATCCTATACTAAGCATTTAGGATAGCAGGTAAAGGTATCAACAATTGTAGCAACAATGATAGACTATGCAACATAATAGGAGCTATCGAATCAACAACAGTAGCAAACCTAATGCAAGAATAAGAGAGAAGAGAGTGCGTGATATCTGGTTGATCAAAAGGGGATTGCTTGCCTGGAAGCTCTGTCGAGAAGGAGGGGTCGTCAACACCGTAGTCGTACTGGGTAGCAGCGGCGTCAATCTCGGTGTCGACCGGAAAGGAAGTAACGGAGGGGGAAACAATAAATAACATAGCAATCAAATGCAACACAGATGCAATAGCGCGGCAAGATGTGTGGGTGACATGCTCTAATGTATCCCTAAGCATTTTAAAAAAAGAGGGGAAATATCCGGCGATGTTTTCCCTGCTCCAGTGATTTATCGGTATGTTGATCCAAGGGGCAAATGTTCAAGATTCAGTATGTTAGAGGGTTTATATAGGTATATGGATGGTATAATCGTATTTTTCACATTTTTCTGATCAACTTTCATATATAAACTATTTTCATCCGAGTTATCATTTATTTTATATGGATTTTTGAAGTTTATATGATTTTCTGGAATTCTTTTAGTTCGAATTTAAAACAAAATTGCTAAGTGTACCCAGGGGTTTCCTAGTCTATTGCATGGCAAGTGGGGCCTGGGTGTGCTGAGTCATTAGGTCAACAGTCAACCTTGACTAGGTTCACCGCTACAGTGCTTGTGGGGTCCACATGTCATTATGTAATATTTATTTAAATAGTACAACATGAGTGGTCTCACACGTCATTTGCTATAGGCTAATTGTAGCACTAAAAAAATACTCCATCCGTCCCAAAATTCTTGTCTTAGATTTGTCTACATAGAGAAGTGTCTAACACTAAAACGTGACTAGATACATTCGTATTTAGACAAATGGAAGACAATAATTTTGGGACGGAGGGAGTGCTAAACTAAACCTACGTCTAATTGAACAAGGTCCGGGACAGTTCCTTGGACACGTATATACATAGGCGCTCGGTAGCACATGATTGTATATCACTTAGGCACAGGGGCGAGCGCATGACCTTAGCGGCAGCAGAGGGTGGCGACAGTGGCCCTAGCAGCAGGCAGCAGCGGACGGCCGAGCACGTGCAACAACAACAATAGAAGGCAGCATCGTGAGCAGCACGAAGCACTGGCAACAGCAAGCAAAGGCAGTAGCAGCGGTAGTGCAGCAGCAATCAGTGGCGGGAGCCCATCAGCAGGCGGCTATGGGCACGTGCGCATGGGCATGGGGATGGGCAGGACCTGCCGCATGCTCGAGGTCGGGTGCGGCCATGAGTGGGCGTGGGCGGAGGGGCAAGGCCACACACAAGCGGGCACGCACGGAGGCACGAGGGTTGCACGCATGGATTTGGGCTTTACGTAGATTGAAGCCACGGGCACACAGCTGGGGCACCAAGGGCACAATCAACATCTACGCGAGGCCACAACCGGGGCAGCATGCCTGGTTGGGCCAAAAGAGCTCAACATCAGCAGCAGTTAATACGGCGGTGGCGCTGAGCTCCGGCGGCCATGGCAACAGTGTTGGGGAACGTAGTAATTTGAAAAAAAATCCTACGCACACGCAAGATCATGGTGATGCATAGCAACGAGAGGGGAGAGTGTGTCCACGTACCCTGGTAGACCGAAAGTGGAAGCGTTAGCACAACGCGGTTGATGTAGTCTTACGTCTTCACGGTCCAACCGATCAAGTACCGAACGTACGGCACCTCCGATTTCAGCACACGTTCAGCTCGATGACGTCCCTCGAACTCCGATCCAGCCGAGCTTTGAGGGAGAGTTCCGTCAGCATGACGGCGTGGTGACGATGATGATGTTCTACCAACGCAGGGCTTCGCCTAAGCACCGCTATGATATTATCGAGGTGGATTATGGTGGAGGGGGGCACCGCACACGGCTAAGATATCCAATGGATCAATTGTTGTCTCTATGGGGTGCCCCCCCTGCCCCCGTATATAAAGGAGCAAGGGAGAGGACAGCCCTAGAGGGGGCGCGCCAAGTGTGGGGAGTCCTACTAGGACTCCCAAGTCCTAGTAGGATGGGAGTCCTAGTAGGACTCCCCTTTCCTTTCCGGGGTAGAATAGAAGGAAAGAGGGGGAGAGGGAGAAGGAAAAGGGGGCTACACCCCTTGTCCAATTCGGACCAGAGGGGGGACGCATGCCTCCTTCCTTTTGGCCTCTCTCCTCTATTCCCGTATAGCACAATAAGGCCCAATACTTCTCCCGGTGAATTCCCGTAACTCCCCGGTACTCCGAAAATACCCGAATCACTCGGAACCTTTACGATGTCCGAATATAGTCGTCCAATATATCGATCTTTATGTCTCGACCATTTCGAGACTCCTTGTCATGTTCCCGGTCTCATCCGGGACTCCGAACTACCTTCAGTACATCAAATCACATAAACTCATAATACCGATCGTCATCTAACTTTAAGCGTGCGGACCCTACGGGTTCGAGAACTATGTAGACATGACCGAGACACGTCTCCGGTCAATAACCAATAGCAGAACCTGGATGCTCATATTGGCTCCCACATATTCTACGAAGATCTTTATCGGTCAAACCGCATAACAACATACGTTGTTCCCTTTGTCATCAGTATGTTACTTGCCCGAGCTTCGATCGTCGGTATCTCAATACCTAGTTCAATATCGTTACCGGCAAGTCTCTTTACTCGTTTCGTAATACACCATCCCACAACTAACTCATTAGTTACAATGCTTGCAAGGCTTATAGTGATGTGCATTACCGAGTGGTCCCAGAGATACCTCTCCGACAATCAGAGTGACAAATCTAATCTCGAAATACGCCAACCCAACAAGTACCTTTGGAGACACCTGTAGAGCACCTTTATAATTACCCAGTTACGTTGTGACGTTTGGTAGCACACAAAGTGTTCCTCCGGTAAACAGGAGTTGCATAATCTCATAGTCATAGGAACATGTATAAGTCATGAAGAAAGCAATAGCAGAATACTAAACGATCAAGTGCTAAGCTAACGGAATGGGTCAAGTCAATCACATCATTCTCCTAATGATGTGATCCCGTTAATCAAATGACAACTCATGTCTATGGTTAGGAAACATAACCATCTTTGATCAACGAGCTAGTCAAGTAGAGGCATACTAGTGACACTCTGTTTGTCTATGTATTCACACAAGCATTATGTTTCCAGTTAATACAATTATAGCATGAAAAATAAACATTTATCATGAAATAAGGAAATAAATAATAACTCTATTATTGCCTCTAGGGCATATTTCCTTTAGTCTCCCACTTGCACTAGAGACAATAATCTAGATCACATCACCATGTGATTTAACACCAATAGTTCACATCACCATGTGATTAACACCCATAGTTCACATCGTCATGTGACCAACACCCAAAGGGTTTTACTAGAGTCAATAATTTAGTTCACATCGCTATGTGATTATCACCCAAAGAGTACTAAAGTGTGATCATGTTTTGCTTGTGAGAGAAGTTTAGTCAACGGGTCTGCCACATTAAGATCTGTATGTATTTTGCAAATTTCTATGTCAACAATGCTCTACACGGAGCTACTCTAGCTAATTGCTCCCACTTTCAATATGTATCCAGATTGTGACTTAGAGTCATCTGGATGAGTGTCAAAACTTGCATCGACGTAACCCTTTACGACGAACCTTTTGTCACCTCCATAATCGAGAAACATGTCCTTATTCCACTAAGGATAATTTTGACCGCTGTCCAGTGATCTACTCCTAGATCACTATTGTACTCCCTTGCTAAACTCATTGTAGGGTATACAATAGATCTGGTACACATCATGGCATACTTTATAGAACCTATGGCTGAGGCATAGGGAATGACTTTCATTCTTTTTCTATCTTCTGTCGTGGTCGGGCTTTTGAGTCTTACTCAATTTCACACCTTGTAACACAGGCAAGAACTCTTTCTTTGACTGTTCCATTTTGAACTACTTCAAAATCTTGTCAAGGTATGTACTCACTGAAAAAACTTATCAAGCGTCTTGATCTATCTCTATAGATCTTGATGCTCAATATGTAAGCAGCTTCACCGACGTCTTTCTTTGAAAAAACTCCTTTCAAACACTCCTTTATGCTTTGCAGAATAATTCTACATTATTTCCGATCAACAATATGTCATTCACATATACTTAATAGAAATGTTGTAGTGCTCCCACTCACTTTCTTGTAAATACAGGCTTCACCACAAGTCTGTATAAAACTATATGCTTTGATCAACTTATCAAAGCGTATATTCCAACTCCGAGATGCTTGCACCAGTCCATAGATGGATCGCTGGAACTTGCATCTTTTGTTAGCTCCCTTTGGAGCGACAAAACCTTCCGATTGCATCATATACAATTATTCTTCCAGAAATCCATTAAGGAATGCAGTTTTGTTTATCCATTTGCCAGATTTCATAAAATGCGGCAATTGCTAACATCATTCGGACAGACTTAAGCATAGATACAAGTGAGAAACTCTCTCGTAGTCAACACTTTGAACTTGTCGAAAACCTTTTGCGACAATTCTACCTTTGTAGATAGTAACACTACTATCAGCGTCCGTCTTCCTCTTGAAGATCCATTTAATCTCAATGGCTCGCCGATCATTGGGCAAGTCAATCAAAGTCCATACTTAGTTCTCATACATGGATCTCTTCTCAGATTTCATGACCTCAAGCCATTTTGCGGAATCTGGGCTCATCATCGCTTCCTCATAGTTCGTAGGTTCGTCATGGTCAAGTAACATGATCTCCAGAATAGGATTACCGTACCACTCTAGTGTGGATCTTACTCTGGTTGACCTACGAGGTTTGGTAGTAACTTGATCTGAAGTTTCATGATCATCATCATTAGCTTCCTCACTAATTGGTGTAGGTGTCACAGGAACCAGTTTCTGTGATGAACTACTTTCCAATAAGGGAGCAGGTACAGTTACCTCATCAAGTTCTAATTTCCTCTCACTCACTTATTTCGAGAGAAACTCCTTCTCTAGAAAGGATCCATTCTCAGCAACGAATAACTTGCCTTCGGATCTGTGATAGAAGGTGTACCCAACATTTTCTTTTGGGTATCCTATGAAGACACACTTCTCCGATTTGGGTCTGAGCTTATCAGGTTGAAACTTTTTCACATAAGCATTGCAACCTCAAACTTTAAGAAACGACAACTTAGGTTTCTTGCCAAACCATAGTTCATACGGTGTCGTCTCAACGGATTTAGATGGTGCCCTATTTAACGTGAATGTACCTGTCTCTAATGCATAACCCCAAAACGATAGTGGTAGATCGGTAAGAGACATCATAGCTCGCACCATATCTAATAAAGTACGGTTACGACGTTCGGACACACCATTACATTGTGGTGTTCTAGGTGGCGTGAGTAGTGAAACTATTTCACATTGTTTTAGCTGAAGGCCAAACTCGTAACTCAAATATTCGTCTCCGCGATCAAATTGTAGAAACTTCATTTTCTTGTCACGATGATTGTCCACTTCACTCTGAAATTCTTTGAACTTTTCAAATGTTTCAGACTTATGTTTCATCAAGTAGATATACCCATATCTGCTCAAATCATCTGTGAAGGTTAGAAAATAATGATACCCGCCGCGAGCCTCAACACTCATAGGATCTTATACATCAGTATGTATTATTTCCAATAATTCAGTTGCTCGCTCCATTGTTCCGGAGAACGGAGTTTTAGTCATCTTGCCCATAGGGCATGGTTCGCAAGCATCAAGTGATTCACAATCAAGTGATTCCAAAATTCCATCAGCATGGAGTTTCTTCATGCGCTTTACACCAATATGACCTAAATGGCAGTGGCACAAATAAGGTGCACTATCATTACTAATTTTGCACTTTTGGCTTCAATATTATGAATATGTGTATCACTACGATCGAGATCCAACAAAACATTTTCGTTGGTGTGTATGACCATAGAAGGTTTCATTCATGTAAACAGAACAACAGTTGTTCTCTAACTTAAATGAATAACCGTATTGCAATAAACATGATCAAATCATATTCATGCTCAACGCTAACACCAAATAACACTTATTTCAACACTAATCCCGAAAGTATATGGAGTGTGCGATGATGATCATATCAATCTTGGAACCACTTCCAACACACATCGTCACTTCACCCTTAACTAGTCTCTGTTCATTCTGCAACTCCCGTTTTGAGTTACTAATCTTAGCAACTGAACCAGTATCAAATGCCGAGGGGTTGCTATAAACACTAGTAAAGTACACATCAATATCATGTATATCCAATATACCTTTGTTCCCTTTTGCCATCCTTCTTATCCACCAAGTATCTAGGGCATTTCCACTTTCAGTGACCAGTCCTATTGTAGTAGAAGCACTTAGTCTCAGGCTTAGGTCCATACTTGGGCTTCTTCACTGGAGCAGCAACTTGCTTGCCGTTCTTTTTGAAGTTCCCCTTCTTCCCTTTGCACTTTTCTTGAAACTAGTGGTCTTGTCAACCATCAACATTTGATGCTCTTTCTTGATTTCTACCTTCATTGATTTCATCATCATGAAAAGCCCGAGAATCGTTTTCGTCATCCCTTGCATACTATAGTTCATCACGAAGTTCTACTAACTTGGTGATGGTGACTAGAGAATTCTGTCAATCACTATTTTATCTGGAAGATTAACTCCCACTTGATTCAAGTGATTGTAGTACCCAGACAATCTGAGCACATGCTCACTGCTTGAGCTATTCTCCTCCATCTTTTAGCTATAGAACTTGTTGGAGACTTCATATCTCTCAACTCGGGTATTTTCTTGAAATATTAACTTCAACTCCTGGAACATCTCATATGGTCCATGACGTTCAAAACGTCTTTGAAGTCCCGATTCTAAGCCGTTAAGGATGGTGCACTAAACTATCAAGTAGTCATCATATCGAGCTTTGCCAAACGTTCATAACGTCTGCATATGCTCCTGCAATAGGTCCGTCACCTAGAGATGCATCAAGGACATAATTCTTCTGTGCAGCAATGAGGATAATCCTTAGATTACGTACCAAGTCCGCACCATTGCTACTAACATCTTTCAACATAGTTTTTCTCGAGGAACATATCAAAATAAACGGGGAGCAACATCGCAAGCTATTGATCTACAACATAGATATGCTAATACTACCAGGACTAAGTTCATGATAAATTAAAGTTCAATTTAATCATATTACTTAAGAACTCCCACTTAGATAGACATCCCTCTAATCATCTAAGTGATCACGCGATCCATATCAACTAAACCATGTCCGATCATCACGTGAGATGGAGTAGTTTTCAATGGTGAACATCACTATATTGATCATATCTTCTATATGATTCACGCTCGACCTTTCGGTCTCAGTGTTCCGAGGCCATATCTGCATATGCTAGGCTCGTCAAGTTTAACCTGAGTATTCTGCGTGTGCAACTGTTTTGCACCCGTTGTATTTGAACGTGGAGCCTATCACACCCGATTATCACGTGGTGTTTCAGCACGAAGAACTTTTGCAACGGTGCATACTCACGGAGAACACTTATACCTTGATAATTTAGTGAGAGATCATCTTATAATGCTACCGTCAATCAAAGCAAGATAACATGCATAAAAGATAAACATCACATGCAATCAATATAAGTGATATGATATGGCCATCATCGTCTCGTGCTTGTGATCTCCATCTTCGAAGCACCGTCATGATCACCATCGTCACTGGCGCGACACCTTGATCTCCATCGTAGCATCGTTGTCGTCTCGTCAACTTATGCTTCTACGACTATCACTACCTCTTAGTGATAAAGTAAAGAATTACAAGGCAATTGCATTGCATACAATAAAGCGACAACCATATGGCTCCTGCCAGTTGCCGATAGCTCGGTTACAAAACATGATCATCTCATACAATAAAATATAGTATCATGTCTTGACCATATCACATCACAACATGCCCTGCAAAAACAAGTTAGACGTCCTCTACTTTGTTATTGCAAGTTTTACGTGGCTGCTATGGGCTGAGCAAGAACCGTTCTTACCTACGCATCAAAACCACAACGATAGTTCGTCAAGTTAGTGCCGTTTTAACCTTCTCAAGGACTGGGCGTAGCCACACTTGATTCAACTAAAGTTGGAGAAACTGACACCCGCTAGTCACCTGTGTGCAAAGCACGGCGATAAAACTAGTCTCGCGTACGCATAATGTCGGTATGGGCCGCTTCATCCAACAATACCGCCAAACCAAAGTGTGACATGCTGGTAAGCAGTATGAGTTATATCGCCACAACTCACTTGTGTTCTACTCATGCATATAACATCTACGCATAAAACCAGGCTCGGATGCCACTATTGGGGAACGTAGTAATTTCAAAAAAATCCTACGCACACGCAAGATCATGGTGATGCATAGCAACGAGGGGAGAGTGTGTCCACGTACCCTGGTAGACCGAAAGAGGAAGCGTTAGCACAACGCGGTTGATGTAGTCGTACGTCTTCATGATCCGACCGATCAAGTACCGAACTGTAAGGGCATATTTCTCCCTAAGTAGTTTTGGTGATTGATGACAATGCATTTGCGGACTGATCATGTGCTCTAAGCTCATACAGGTATATCTCCCTTATGGCACAAGACGATTGCTTGCCCCTCGGATTCTATGAAGGACGGTGTTTTCTTTTTGCTCCCTGTCGGTGGCTTTGAGTAATAGGAAAGCCGTACTATTAAGAGGGGGTCCGCGTCGGAAAGGTTTGGGTAGAATCAACACGTACACATCTTTCTCCCACACCACCTTTCCTTGCTTCTCTGGAGGTCCAACCGGTTATCTTTCGTTGTTGCAAATATGTGGCTTCTGTACTGATCAACTGCCTAGCAAGCGGTAGTACCGCTCAACCAAGCGGTAGTACCGCGCAGTTACACGGTAGTACCGTGCCGACACGGTAGTACCGCGTCCCCAGAGCGGTAGTACCGTGTATCTGGCCCAGGCGCTAAGCCTAAGTACAGAAGTGGATGCGGAAGTAATTTTTTACTTCCGCATACAACGCGGTAGTACCGCTTAACCTAAGCGGTAGTACCGTGTCGCGTTTTGCTACTACCGTTTTCCCCTGCGGATGTAGCCACGGATGTAATTTATTTCATCCGTGGTTGTCAATCATGTCGCAATCTTTTGCCTATGCGGTAGTACCGCTTCCCAAGCGGTAGTACCGCTCAGCCAGCGGTAGTACCGCAACTCATGCGCGGTACTACCGCTCTCTGCAGGCTGAAACCTCCAATAACGGTTGGATTTGTCCCCCCACTATATATAGGGGGTCTTCTTCTCCAAGAAGACTTACCTCTTCCCCCACTACTCCATTGTTGCTCCAAAAGCTCCATTTCCGCCCGATCTCTCTTCCTAGCCAATCAAACTTGTTGATTTGCTCGGGATTGCTTGAGGAGGCATCGATCTACACTTCCACCAAGAGATATTTGATTCTCCCCACTAATCCCTTGCGGATCTTGTTACTCTTGGGTGTTTGAGCACCCTAGACGGTTGAGGTCACCTCGAAGCCATATTCCATTGTGGTGAAGCTTTGTGGTTTGTTGGGAGCCTCCAAGTTGTGGAGATTGCCCCAACCTTGTTTGTAAAGGTTCGGTTGCCGCCTTCAAGGGCACCACTAGTGGAATCACGGCACCTTGCATCGTGTGAGGGCGTGAGGAGAATACGGTGGCCCTAGTGGCTTCTTGGGGAGCATTGTGCCTCCACACCGCTCCAACGGAGACGTACTTCCCCTCAAAGGGAAGGAACTTCGGAAACACATCCTCGTCTCCTCCGGTTCTACTTGTGGTTATTTCTTACCTTTACTTTTGCATGCTTTACTTGTTTAACTCCTATAGCATGCATGTGTAGTTGTTGTGCGTCTTTATCTTAGTTGTCATCCTAGTAGAATATCTAGACAACTTATTTTGTCGCTTAATTTTAAGTGGTTAAGAAAAGCTAAAAATTGTTAGTTGCCTATTCACCCCCCCCCCTCTAGTCAACCATATCGATCCTTTCAATTGGTATTAGAGCCTCGTCTCTTTTTAAGGACTTTACCGTCCGAAGAGTATGGTTGACAACGTAGTCGAGACGGAGGACCATTCCGGTGGAAATCCGTCCTTGCCTACGTTAGATGGGGGAGCCTCGGTCACTCGTGAGGAGTTCAATGTGGCCTTGACCACATTGAAAGAATCACTAGCGAGCGAGGTCAAAGGCATGTTTAAAGAAATGTTTGAGGGGCTTAAATTATCCACCTCACCGTTGGAAGTGGGTCGTCCCGCTACCAACGTGTCAGAGGCTAATCCCGACAAGGGAGAAGCTAGTAGTGAGCAAGCCCCGGTCACTAAGCATGGAAGTGGGAAATTTTCCCAATCTGCTCCTCCTACTCATTATGGAGGACCCGTTCCCACACCGCATTTAAATTCTGTCGGGCCCCCTCCCAAGTTTGTTAAAAATACTGATTTTGCTACTTGGGTGTTTCGTTTCAAACGTCATATTAATCATTGTTCCACTAACCTCTGGAGAATTATTGAGCAAGGTTTTTATCCATATGATCCCGACAACATGACTCCAAGAGAAACTGCCGATCATCAGTTCAACGAGTCCGCACTTTGCATTCTTCAAGATTCCATCCCTCCTGAAGACATTGCTCATCTTCGTCCATTCACTGTGGCCAAGGAAGCATGGGAGCATGTTGGCACAATGTACAAGGGAAGCACAAGTATTCAACGCTCCAACTATGAAGTGGTGCAAGATGAAGCTGATGAGTTTGCTATGATCGAAGATGAAGATCCTCGTGAACTTTATCGAAGACTAACTATTCTTGCAGTGTCTCTTCGAGATCATGGCAGTAAGGATACGGATGACAACTGGATCAAGCGCAAGTTCCTCAAGGCCATGATGCCCTATCATAAGGCCATGTACTCTGTCATTCGTCAGAGACCGGACTTCCACACTTTATCCTCAAACGAAGTGTTGGATGAATTTGTTGCCATGAGGATCCTTGACGTAACCGCCGACAATGCGGTCCTAAGAGCTCAACGATCCAAGAAGCCTAATCTTGCTCTGAAGGCCAAGGCTTGTGTGGAAGAGGAGGAAGTGGAAGATGATGATGAGTGTTGCCCCGAGGACACCAAATATGCCTATCACGAGCACATGGCTCTTGCTTCAAGGCAATTCTGGGGCAAGAAGAACTCAAGGTCCAACTTCAACAAGAACAACTCCAGTGGGAACAAAGGGAAGCAACGAGTAAGGACATGTTTCAACTGTGGAAATGTAAGTCACTTCGTTGTGGATTTCCCATATGAGAAGAGAGAAGACTTTGGAGGCAAGCTTATTCGGAAGGACAAGTCAAAGTCCTATCCCAACAAGAACAACTTCATCAAGAAGACTCCTCCGAAAGTGTTGGTGGCTCAAGAAGAATATGTGGAGGATGATGACAATGATGAAGACGATGAGGTGACCACTATGGCCACAATTGCAATTGCTACCACTCCGCACTCATCTCTCTTCAACTCACCAAACGAGAACATCACCGCCAAGTGTCTCATGGCCAAGGCCACCAACAAGGTAACCTCAAACATCAATACTACTATCTCTTCTAACCCCTCATTGACTAATTGTATTGATGAGGGTGAGGGTATTAAGGAGGGAGAAAATGAATTTGATGTGTTCATAAAGAATCTCAAGGGCAAATCCAAGAAGCATGTTGTTGCTCTCTTGGAACATCTCGGTGAGGCCAATGACATTATCGAGGCTCACGAGGAAACCATTACTAAAATGGAAGGACATAGTCGAGACTATGCCGATGAGATATCGGATCTCTCTAACGCCCTAGAGGAAGAGCGTGGTCTTCGTTTGACTCTTGAGGAGTCACACAACGATGATCATGCTAAATTAAAGAAAGATCTTGATCATGCTTTAGTTATCTCTCGTGTCCTTAACTCTGAGAAGGCAAAACTTGAGGTTGACCATGCTAAACTCAGAGAGGAGTTTAACATACTTGACAAGGCTCACAAGGCCTTGAAAGGAATGCATGCTACTCTCAAGGAGTCTCATGATCAACTCCAAGTTTCGCTAACCAAAGAAAAGGCTATCTTTCCTCGCATGGTTTTAATTGATAATGCAAATGCTACTAACCCATGTTGTGAGCATGTGCATCTTGTTGAAGAGAATGCCGAATTAAAGAAGCAACTTGAGAAAGGCCTTGTGACTTGCATACAAGGTGAGAAGAACCTCAACGCCCTTTTGAGCAACCAAAAGGAAGTTGTGGCAAAGGAAGGAATTGGGTATGCTCCTAAGCCCAATAAGAAGAAGAATGACAAGACAAGGCAACCACCCCCTCTCCGACAATCCTTTGTGAAAGAAGGAGAGGGCACGTCAACCAAGAAGAAAAGTGGTGGTGTCAAGAAAGACTCCACCATACCATCAAACATGGCCGGCGATTTTAATCCCTCATATGTTTTATGCCGTGCTAGTGATGGCCATGTGTTTGCTAAATTTGTTGGTTCTTCTTATGAGTACATTGAATGGTCCATTTGGGTTCCCAAGACCCTTGTCACTAACCTCAAAGGACCCATTACCAAATGGGTACCTAAATCCAAGCATTGATCTATTGTAGGGGTTTGCTTCCGGTGGGGGATCATGGTTGCTCGATAGTGGAGCCACAAATCATATGACCGGAAGCAAAGACTTGGTGGTGGACGTGCATCTCGGTTCATCTATGGCCACCAACGTCGAATGGGGTGATGCTTCATCTTCTAAGGTATTGGGACTTGGCAAGGTTGTTGTCTCTCATGATCTCACGATCGAGAAAGTCATGCTTGTTGAGTCCCTTGCATACAATTTACTTTCTGTTCGCCAACTTGCACTCATGGGCTTTGCCACATTCTTTGATATTGATTCTGTGGCCCTCTTGTGGAGCAAGACTCTTAAAGTAGCCTATGTTGGGCATGTCGAGAACGGCCTTTATGTGGTTAACTTCTCGAAGCAACCCACTAAGGTCGCGACATGCCTAATGGCTAAAGTTGATGTGGGATGGCTTTGGCATCGCCGTTTGGCCCACGTCAATATGAGATCTTTGCAAAGTCTTCTCAAGGGGGACCATGTCCGAGGACTAACAAATGTTAGCTTTGCCAAAGATCGTGCTTGCAGGGCGTGCATTGAAGGAAAATTACATGAGAAGGCTCACCCTCCCACGACTGTCATCTATTCAAAGAGACCTCTAGAGCTCCTCCACATGGATCTCTTTGGGCCTCCCACTTTTGATAGTCTTGGGGATAGGAAATATTGCTTGGTGATTGTGGATGATTACTCAAGATATACCTGGGTGTACTTCTTCAAGAAGAAGAGTGAGACCCAACAAACCGTCATCAACTTTGCAAATGAAGCTCAACGACAACATGAAGCAAAGATTTTGATGATCAGAAGTGACAATGGCACCGAGTTCAAGAACTACACCTTGGATGAGTTTCTTGGTGATGAGGGGATCAAACATCAATATGCCGCCCCGTATACCCCTCAGCAAAACGGTGTTGCGGAGAGAAAGAACCGAACCTTAATAGATGCTGCAAGAACCATGATGGTTGAATTCAACTCTCCATACAACTTTTGGGCCGAAGCCATCAACACCGCTTGCCATGCGTCAAATCGTCTCTATCTCCGCAAAGGCTTGAACAAAACTCCGTATGAGATTCTTACCGGTAACAAGCCCAATCTCAAGTACTTCCGGGCGTTCGGGTGTAAGTGTTTCATTCTCAAAAAAGGTGTTCGTTTGTCTAAATTTGAATCTAGAGCTCATGAGGTGTGACGCCCGGATAGTTAAGCTACAGTAACCATTCGCTAATGGTGCCACATCAGCACGATTACTGTTGCTAATCTTGCGATGATACAAATCCCGTTCAAATTTCAAATTTAAAATAAAGTCAAACAACAAAAGTTTTGAAACATTAAAACTAAGATGTTCGGATGGTGGCAAATAAACCATACAAAATATTGGTGAATAAACCACACTTTTATAAAATATTTTAATACTCTAAAATGAATAAAACAGTAGCTAAGGCAAATAATTAGATGCCATTTATATTGGTAAAATAATAAACTATATTATTTTGGGGTGGAACTTTTTGTGGGAGTGAAATAATTACTAATACTAAATTAGGTACAACTTTTGTAATATACAAAACAAAATTTAACTTGTAAATAAAAGAGAACAGAAATAGAAAAATAAGTAAAAGAAAAAGAAAATACAAAAAAAAACAAATAAACAAAACAAAAGCAAAGAAC
>LR738712.1:445115660-445129712 GCA_902687465.1 Secale cereale
ACTTCCCCGCCGGCCCCCATGGCCCTCGCCGCCCCTCTCCCCTCCAGCGCCCGTGAGCTCCTCCCCCCTCGCTTCCTTCCTCGCTCACACACGACGCCGCCCCCGTGCCCCTGCAACGGCAGTGAGCATCGCCGCCGCTTCCATCTTCCCCTCCCTGCCCAACGCACACCGGCCGCGCCCCGCCTCCCCACTGCCGTGGCCGCCCCCTGCACTCGACTCGCCGTAGCCGCCGGCGCGCTTCGGCGCCCGGGCCGCTCGACCCGTTGGTCACGGCCGCGCCTGGCCATGCCAGTGCCGCGCCGGCCCCTTCGCCACCCCAACCACACCGCGCCCCTCGCCTCCTACATGCCCAGCCCGCCGGCTGGCCGCGCCCGCTCGGACCGCTGCTGGCCGGGGCCTCGCCGCCGCAGCGGCCAACGGCTCCCGTGTCGCCCTGCCCGCAGCCGCCCATTCCCCCTGGCTGCAGCCGCCGGCGGCCACTCGCCCTGAGGCTGCCACCGGCGGTAGCCGCAGCCTCGTCCCCTTCAGCGCCATGCCCACGGGCTCCTCCCCGTTGCGCCCCAGTGCCCGAACCCGTTTAGGCCTATGGCCCTATGACAGGGGGGCCCGCCCCCCAGAACTGTTTAATAATAATAAAAAAAAGAATAAATAATAAAAATAATAATAATTAAAATAATCAAAATATAATTAATTAATTAATTAGTGAATAAATTAAGTTAGTTAATCCTGTTTCATTAATCTAATTAACTGGTTAGTTTATTTAAACAGTAACTGGATTAGCTAGATCCTAATTAAACTAAAATAGTGTATGACATGCGGGACCCACACGTCAATTTGATTTAGTCAACCCTCTGTTGACTGCTGATGTCATGCTGACGTCATGGTGATGTCAGCATGCACTGTTCTGGATAATGTTAGGTTTAAATTAATTAATTAAATTCCAAGAATTAATATAAACTTTAGAAAATCATATCTTTTAAACCGTAACTCGGATGAAAATAATTTATATATGAAAGTTGCTCAGAACGACGAGACGAATCCGAATACGCAGACCGTTCGTCAACCACACGTCCCTAGCATACCGAACATGCAACTTTCCCCTCCGTTTCATCTGCCCGAAAATGCCTAACACCGGGAATACTTTCCCGGATGTTATTCCTCTTCGCCTGTACCACCGAGCACTGCGTTAGGTCACCCGTAGCACTGCGTATTTCCATGTTATGCTTTGTGTGCTATTGTTTGCTCTGTTATTTATTTGTTTCCCCTTCGTTGCTTATTTTCGGTAGACTCCGATACTGTGATAAGACCCCGAGACCGTTGATGCTTCGGTGTTCGACTACGGCTACGCTTCCGAAGATTCCTTTCGTCTGCAGAGCTTCCAGGCAAGCCCCCCCCCTTGATCACCAGATATCGCCTACTCTTCTCTCTACTGCTTGCATTAGAGTAGTGTAGCATGTTACTGCTTTCGATAATCCTATTCTGCTGCATAGCCTGTCATTGTTGCTACCATTGTTGATACCTTACCTGCAATCCTAAATGCTTAGTATAGGATGCTAGTATACCATCAGTGGCCCTACACCCTTGTCCGTCTGCCCTGCTATTCTATCAGGCCGTGATCACTTGGGTGTGATCACGGGTATATACTACATACATTTTACATACACATGTTGATGATTCGGATATGGGGGCTGAAGGGGCAGGTGGTTCCACCCAGGTAGTGGTGGGCCTGGGTTCCCGACAGCCCCCTGATGGTTACTTTGTGGCGGAGCGACAGGGCAGGTTGCGACCACCTAGGAGACAGGTGGGCCTGGCCCTGGTCGTTGTCCGCGGTTATGTCATAATAACACGTTTATCGAGATCTTGGTATTTGATCTGAGTCTGGCCATTTGGTCTATACGCACTAACCAGCTACGTGGGAATAGTTATGGGTACTCGACGTCGTGGTATCAGCCGAAGCCTTTTTGACGTCAGCGACTTAGCGGCGCGCGCCGGATTGGACTGGAAAGCCTACTCTGGTATTAGGAGAGGCTAGGTCTGCTTACCGGCCGCGTACGCAACGTGCAGGTGGGCGTTGGGCGATGGGCCCGGACCCCTGCGCGCCTAGGACTTAGACCGGCGTGCTGACCTCTCTGCTGTGCTTAGGTAGGGCTGCGACGTGTTGATCTTCCGAGGCCGGGCATGACCCTGGAAAGTGTGTCCGGCCAAATGGGATCAAGCGTGCTGGGTTATGTGGTGCACCCCTGCAGGGAAGTTAATCTATTCGAATAGCCGTGTCCCTCGGTAAAAGGACGACCCGGAGTTGTACTCTGACCTCATGACAACTAGAACCAGATACTTAATAAAACACACCCTTACAAGTGCCAGAGATAACTCGGTGGTTGCTCTCTCACAGGGTGATGTGCGGGAGGATCGCCGGGTAGGTTTATGCTATACGATGTTACTTGGTGAACTTACCATCTATTTCCCTTCTACTGCTTCAAGACGAAGGCTGCGAGACGCGAGGATACTTGTTACTTCCATATATTCTCTTCTACTGCTGCAAGATGGAGGTGGCCAGAAGCGTAGTCTTCGATTGGATTAGCTATCCCCCTCTTATTCTGCTTTCTGCAGTTCAGTCCACATATATTCCCCCTTTACACAGATATCATTGCATATGTAGTGTAGATCCTTGCTTGCGAGTACTTCGGATGAGTACTCACGGTTGCTTTGCTCCCCCTTTTCCCCCTTCTGTTCCTTCTTCTCGGATGATGCAACCAGGTGGTGGAGTCCAGGACCCAGAGGATCCCGATGATGTTTCTACATGGAGTTCGGCTTCGAGGAGTAGTTAGGAGGTCCTAGGCAGGAGGCCTTGCCTTTTCGATCGTTGTTACTTTTGTGCTAGCCTTCTTAAGGCAAACTTGTTTAACTTATGTCTGTACTCAGATATTGTTGCTTCCGCTGACTCTTGTGTTTTCGAGCTTTTGTATTCGAGCCCTCGAGGCCCCTGGCTTGTAATATAAAGCTTGTATTATTTAATTTGTGTCTAGAGTTGTGTTGTGATATCTTCCAGTGAGTCCTTGATCTTGGTCGTACACATTTGCGTGCATGATTAGTGTACGGTCAAATCGGGGGCGTCACATGAGGGCATATTTGTTGGTTATGCTACAAACTCTCATGCTTACCGTGTCCTCAACAAGTCCACTGGACTCATAGAGGAGACGAGTAACGTAGAGTTTGATGAAAATAACGGCTCCCAAGTGGAGCAAAGTGGTACTTGTGATGCAGGTGATGAAATTCCTCCTCAAGCCATAAGAAGAATGGGTGTTGGATATATCCTACCCGTTGAGGAACCCCTTGTGGCCGAAGGAGAAGGACAATGTTCCACTCAAGTGGAACCATCACCAACCCAAGACCCACACGCTTCCGAAGAACAAAGTGAAGGCCATCAGCCTGATGAACAAGGCCAAGTGCAAGATCAACCTCAAGTTGGTGAAGAACCACCAATTGATGCACAAGGCCAAGTTCATTCCCCCGAGCAAGATCAAGGTCAAGAGGAAGCTCAAGATCAAAATCTTGCTCATGATGACGCTCAAGATGATCAACTCAATGCTCCTCAGTTATCACTTGAAGAGCAATTAGAGCGTCGTGCTGCAAAAGTTGCCTCCAGGCTTGCTTCCAACGAGCATCACATCGAGAACATTTTAGGAAGCATCAAAAGGGGGGTAAGCACTCGTAGACAATTAGCAAACTATTGTGCTCATCAAGCTTTTGTCTCCTTTGTTGAACCTAAGAAGGTCTATGAGGCGCTCGAGGACCCTGACTGGCTCAATGCCATGCATGAAGAACTCAATAACTTCGAGCGCAACAAAGTGTGGCGTCTGGTGCCAAGACCAAAGGAGAACCATAATGTCATTGGAACCAAATGGATCTTTAAGAACAAGCAAGATGCCCATGGTATTGTCATCCGCAACAAGGCACGTCTGGTGGCTCAAGGCTACTCCCAAGTCGAGGGTATCGACTACGGTGAAACCTTTGCCCCCGTTGCTCGTCTTGAATCCATTCGTTTGTTGCTTGCCTATGCTTCCCATCATAACTTTAAGTTGCAACAAATGGATGTGAAAAGTGCATTTCTTAATGGTCCCATTAATGAGTTGGTGTATGTTAAACAACCCCCAGGGTTCGAGGATCCTAAGTTCCCCAATCATGTGTATCAACTTGATAAGGCACTCTATGGCCTTAAACAAGCCCCACGAGCGTGGTATGAGCACCTTACCGAGTTGTTACAAGATCGTGGGTTTGAAATTGGGAAAATCGACCCCACTCTTTTTACTAAGAAGGTCAAAGGGGAGTTGTTTGTATGCCAACTATATGTTGATGATATTATCTTTGGTTCTCCTAACAAAGCTTTCAATGATGAGTTCGCCGCACTCATGACCACACATTTTGAGATGTCCATGATGGGAGAATTGAAGTACTTCCTTGGATTTGAGATCAAACAACGAAGAGAAGGCATCTTCATCAAACAATCCAAGTATACTCAAGACATGCTCAAGAGGTTCAACCTTAGTGATGTCAAGCCGGCTACTACTCCAATGCCAACCAAATGCCAACTTGACATTGATCCCAATGGTAAAGCGGTGGATCAAAAGGTATATCGCTCTATGATCGGATCCTTGCTTTACCTTTGTGCATCTAGACCGGATATTATGTTGAGTGTGGGAATTTGTGCACGGTTTCAAGCCTCACCTAAGAAAAGTCACTTTGTGGCTGTCAAGCGAATCTTTCGATATTTGGCTCATACCCCAAACTTTGGCTTATGGTACCCAAGAGGAGCAAATTTCAACCTTGTTGGTTTCTCTGATTCTGACTGGGCAGGAGACAAAGTGGATAGGAAGTCCACCTCGGGAGGGTGCCAATTTCTTGGTTGCTCTCTTGTTAGTTGGTCTTCCAAAAAGCAAAGTTGTGTGTCTCTCTCGTCCACCGAAGCAGAATATGTGGCAGCTGCCAGTTGCTGTGCTCAACTCTTATGGATGAGGCAAACTTTAAAGGATTACGGTGTCACTTGTGACAAAGTGCCTCTTTGGTGTGACAATGAAAGTGCCATCAAGATTTCTCTCAACCCGGTGCTACACTCCAAGACGAAGCATATTGAGATTCGGTATCACTTCATCAGGGATCACATAAGGCAAGGAGAAATCGAGCTTCACTATGTCAACACTCATGACAACCTTGCAGATATCTTCACGAAGCCTCTGGATGAAGCAAGATTTCGCGAGTTAAGGCATGAGCTAAGTATCATTGATTTGAGCAATGTGGTTTGAATCTATGCACACACTCCTCACACTCGACATAGCTATCTTGTCTAGATGTAGGCATGGATTTAGGGGGAGTACTGTTCTCTCAATGAACTATTCCTCCCCCCATTATGCATAAACTAACCAAAACTTTTTCATTTGCCATACATAGTTGGCTTAAATGCTTCACGTCGAGCTTTGATCATGGGCCCAAGGATAATTCTTCGCGGTGCCATATCTATAAAACTCAAACATAGGTGGCCTCGGCCACCGCCCTCTTGTGAAGAATTTGTGTTTCATGTTTTGTTTGTGCTCGTGGTGTTTTTACTCTCTCATGCTTAAAGCCTCTTGCCTCTTTTGTGCATTTTCTTGGGGAAGCGGTACAACCGTGATGGGTTACGGTACTACCGCGGAGGACATGCGGTACTACCGTACCTCCAGCACGGCAGTAAATTTTTACTGCCGCTGGTAGGGCGGTACTACCGCCCGGCGAGCGGTACTACCGCGCAAGCGGTACTACCGCGATGACCGCAGTACTACCGCACATATCAGAACGTGTGGGGGTTATAAGCAGGCAGGGGGAGTTCCATCTCCCCCATACTCATTCACTCCTAACCCCCACGTCGTCCCTGTCTCTCTCTCTCTCAAGAACGCCGCCGGAGGACCTCGCCGGATCTCCTCCCTCGGCCACTCTTCTCGCTTTCCGACCGGTGGGATCGTTCCCCACCGCGTCCTCTTGCCATGGATGCAGGTTTCTCCCCTTTTCCCCTCTTCTTATTGCCTTGCCTAAGTTTTTAGGGTTAGGGGAGATGCTTAGTGTTTTTGTGTTCTTCGTGATCTTATCCATGGATGCTTAGGTTGTGGAAGAGTGTTTGTGCACTAGAAATATGCTTAGAGCTGTTGCTACGAAGTTACTATGATCAGCCGTAGTACCGTGTGTCGATCTCGTTGGTAGTTTCTAGATCTGTTCTTCTCAGATCTGTTTCGTGCGGTACTACCGCTGGAGAACCGCGGTACTACCGCACGATGTAATCCAGATCTGATCTGACCTGAGCGGTACTACCGCTGTTCTCAGCGGTACTACCGCTCGGGCGGAAGTAAAAACTGTAGTACTGCGTGCCGAGCGGTACTACCGCGAGCCAATGCGGTACTACCGCTCCGCATGCAGCACTAAGTTTTTAGTTCCGCCCCCTCGGGCGGAAGTAAACTTTTAGTACTGCTTGCCGAGCGGTACTACCGCGACCCAATGCGGTACTACCGCTCCGCATGCAGTACTAATATTTTAGTTCCGTCTCTTCTGGCGGAAGTAAATTCTTACTACCGCAGTGTATGCGGTACTACCGCTTACCCTGCGGTACTAATTTATTACTTCCGCAAGGGTCAGCAGTACTACCGCTTGGATCATACTTTCTTCATAGCATGTTCTCTTGTCTATTTCCCCTGGTCTCTTGTGTCTTTCGAGGCTTTGCATTGATTCTTCTTCTATTTGTGTTGTTGTGGTCTTGTGTTTGTGTTTTTAGGTGGTGGCTCCGGTTTTGAGGGTCGTCGTACCAACCCAGTCCGTGACACCGGTTCCAAGCGCCTGCGTACCCCGAGTGATGTGCCAGAGGGCTCCACTCCCCAGCGCCGGTACAAGACTTCAGCCAACAAACGTAAGGAATCCTCCATGTCTATGGAGGAGATGCCTGCCGGTGAGTTCATGTCTCGAAGGAAGATCAACCCGTATGGAGAACCCCGTGAGCACTTTCCTGGCGATGATATCTTCTGGACCAAGCAACAGTTTCGCATCTATCATGAGGTGCTCAAGACCAAGGCCAATCTTTATGTGGATGCTCACTGGGTGGATGTGGAGCACATGAGGAAGGATAAGAACCGGGCATACTTTGCAGAAGCCCTTGATTTGATCGAGCAGCTGGGTATGGAGTACATCATGACATTCCAGAACGACTTTGACCCTGAGCTAATTGCACAGTTCTATGCCTCGGTCAACTTTCAGGCCAAGGAGGATCGCCCCATGACTTGGATGACCCATGGTCACAAGATGACCTCTATTTGGAAGGAGTTCATGGATCTTCTTCAGCTTCCTGATGAGGGTCTCCATAACCCAATTGGTTTTCGGCCTCACGCCAATCCTGAATCAGCAAACAAGGACAAACTGCCTCCATTTTATGAGGAGAAGACCCTTGCTAGTGGCAAAACAACTTGGGTGCTGAACCCCTTCTTGGACATCATGTATCGGATCTTTCGCAACACTCTGTTCCCTCGTGTTGGCGATAAGGACAAGCTCCATGCCTATCTGGTTGATATGCTTCTGATGTGTCAAGAGGCTCGCTCCGCCCAGGCTGCACCGCTTGACATTTCCCACATCATGTGGAATGAGCTCCGGTTTGCCATCTACTCTCGCAAGGTACCCATCTATGGTCCATACTTATTTCTGCTCATCTCCAAAACTTGGGAGAAGTTGTATCCAGAGGAGGAGTTCGAGGCCGACTGCTACCGCCATGATCCTATCCGGCTTCGTGTCAAGACTCGTTGGGCCAACACCAGTACTCGTGCTCAGGCTGCTGCTGCCCAGATGGGCACTGAGGATGAGCCTGTGGAGGAGACTGCTGATGTCCGCTCTGGCAGATTTGCCCCCTCTTCTTCCTCTGCAGTGGAGAAGCCTTCTTGGGCTAAGAGGCTACAGCAGAAGATGAAGGCCCTCTTCTGCATGCAGGCTCAGGGGCAATACCGTGCTCATGTGACTGACAAGAAGACACGTCAGCGGGACAAGAAGATTCTGGCTTTGTATGGAGAGGAGGTTTCCAATGGATCGGAGGACAACATCACTCCTGAGGCTACCTGGATGGCTCGCCAGGGGTACAAGTGGTCAGAATCTGATGAGGAGTATCAGCCAGAGCAGCAGGGATCTGATGATGAGTATCAGGAGGAGCAGCAGCAGGGGTTTGATGACGAGTATGACGACTGAGCTTCTCCCGGGCTGCCACCCGTCTTCGTATCCTCTTTTCCCCTTTGTGGTGTCTCGATGACAAAGGGGGAGAGTGATTTGCTGTCTTGTGTCTTGTGTGTCGTGTTCGTGTGTTTATCATTGAACTTGGTTTATTTTGCGTGTTTCTGTGAGACTATCATATGGTGTAAGACATATGCCCCGTTATCATTTATCTTATTATCATTATGTCTTTTATGTTTATCCTGTGCAGTTAGTGTCATATAGAGTATCTCGTGTGTAGATTATTAGGGAGCACTATACCTAGTATGTGTGCTGTGCAGTCCAAAGCACAATCGTATGAAGGCACACATCTAGGGGGAGCTCACCTATACTCTAGGGCTTGTACTGCATACTCTATTATTTCTTTTCTGTGCAAATCTCGTGTTGTCATCAATACACCAAAAAGGGGGAGATTGTAAGGGCATATTTCTCCCTAAGTAGTTTTGGTGATTGATGACAATGCATTTGCGGACTGATCATGTGCTCTAAGCTCATACAGGTATATCTCCCTTATGGCACAAGACGATTGCTTGCCCCTCGGATTCTATGAAGGACGGTGTTTTCTTTTTGCTCCCTGTCGGTGGCTTTGAGTAATAGGAAAGCCGTACTATTAAGAGGGGGTCCGCGTCGGAAAGGTTTGGGTAGAATCAACACGTACACATCTTTCTCCCACACCACCTTTCCTTGCTTCTCTGGAGGTCCAACCGGTTATCTTTCGTTGTTGCAAATCTGTGGCTTCTGTACTGATCAACTGCCTAGCAAGCGGTAGTACCGCGCAGTTACACGGTAGTACCGCCTGCCGACACGGTAGTACCGCTCCCGCGGTAGTACCGCGTCCCCAGAGCGGTAGTACCGTGTATCTGGCCCAGGCGCTGAGCCTAAGTACAGAAGTGGATGCGGAAGTAATTTTTTACTTCCGCATACAACGCGGTAGTACCGCTTAACTTAAGCGGTAGTACCGTGTCGCGTTTTGCTACTACCGTTTTCCCCTGCGGATGTAGCCACGGATGTAATTTATTTCATCCGTGGTTGTCAATCATGTCGCAATCTTTTGCCTATGCGGTAGTACCGCTTCCCAAGCGGTAGTACCGCTCAGCCAGCGGTAGTACCGCAACTCATGCGCGGTACTACCGCTCTCTGCGGGCTGAAACCTCCAATAACGGTTGGATTTGTCCTCCCACTATATATAGGGGGTCTTCTTCTCCAAGAAGACTTACCTCTTCCCCCACTACTCCATTGTTGCTCCAAAAGCTCCATTTCCGCCCGATCTCTCTCCCTAGCCAATCAAACTTGTTGATTTGCTCGGGATTGCTTGAGGAGGCATCGATTTACACTTCCACCAAGAGATATTTGATTCTCCCCACTAATCCCTTGCGGATCTTGTTACTCTTGGGTGTTTGAGCACCCTAGACGGTTGAGGTCACCTCGAAGCCATATTCCATTGTGGTGAAGCTTCGTGGTTTGTTGGGAGCCTCCAAGTTGTGGAGATTGCCCCAACCTTGTTTGTAAAGGTTTGGTTGCCGCCTTCAAGGGCACCACTAGTGGAATCACGGCACCTTGCATCGTGTGAGGGCGTGAGGAGAATACGGTGGCCCTAGTGGCTTCTTGGGGAGCATTGTGCCTCCACACCGCTCCAACGGAGACGTACTTCCCCTCAAAGGGAAGGAACTTCGGAAACACATCCTCGTCTCCTCCGGTTCCACTTGTGGTTATTTCTTACCTTTACTTTTGCATGCTTTACTTGTTTAACTCTTATAGCATGCATGTGTAGTTGTTGTGCGTCTTTATCTTAGTTGTCATCCTAGTAGAATATCTAGACAACTTATTTTGTCGCTTAATTTTAAGTGGTTAAGAAAAGCAAAAAATTGTTAGTTGCCTATTCACCCCCCCCCTCTAGTCAACCATATCGATCCTTTCACGAACGTACGGCACCTCCGAGTTCATCACACGTTCAGCTCGATGACGTCCCTCGAACTCCGATCCAGCCGAGATTTGAGGGAGAGTTCCGTCAGCACGACCGCGTGGTGACGATGATGATGTTCTACCGATGCAGGGCTTCGCCTAAGCACCGCTACGGTATTATCGAGGTGGATTATGGTGGAGGGGGGCACCGCACATGGCTAAGAGATCCAAGGGATCAATTGTTGTCTCTATGGGGTGCCCCCCTGCCCCCGTATATAAAGGAGCAAGAGAGAGGCCAGCCCTAGAGGGGGCGCGCCAAGTGTGGGGAGTCCTACTAGGACTCCCAAGTCCTAGTAGGATTCTCCTTTCCTTTCCGGAGTAGATTAGAAGGAAAGAGGGGGAGAGGGAGAAGGAAAAGGGGGCTGCACCCCTTGTCCAATTCGGACCAGAAGGGGGGCGCATGCCTCCCTCCTTTTGGCCTCTCTCCTCTATTCCCGTATGGCCCAATAAGGCCCAATACTTCTCCCGGTGAATTCCCGTAACTCCCCGGTACTCCGAAAATACCCGAATCACTCGGAACCTTTCCGATGTCCGAATATAGTCGTCCAATATATCGATCTTTACGTCTCGACCATTTCGAGACTCCTCTTCATGTCCCCGATCTCATCTGGGACTCCGAACTATCTTCGGTACATCAAATCACATAAACTCGTAATACCGATCGTCATCTAACTTTAAGCGTGCGGACCCTACGGGTTCGAGAACTATGTAGACATGACCGAGACACGTCTCCGGTCAATAACCAATAGCGGAACCTAGATGCTCATATTGGCTCCCACATATTCTACGAAGATCTTTATTGGTTAAACCGCATAACAACATACGTTGTTCCCTTGGTCATCGGTATGTTACTTGCCCGAGCTTCGATCGTCGGTATCTCAATACCTAGTTCAATCTCGTTACCGGCAAGTCTCTTTAATCATTCCGTAACACATCATCCCCCCACTAACTCATTAGTTACAATGCTTGCAGTGCTTATAGTGATGTGCATTATCGAGTGGGCCCAGAGATACCTCTCCGACAATCGGAGTGACAAATCCTAATCTCAAAATACGCCAACCCAACAAGTACCTTTGGAGACACCTGTAGAGCACCTTTATAATCACCCAGTTACGTTGTGACGTTTGGTAGCACATAAAGTGTTCCTCCGGTAAACGGGAGTTGCATAATCTCATGGTCATATGAACATGTATAAGTCATGAAGAAAGCAATAGCAGAATACTAAACGATCAAGTGCTAAGCTAACAGAATGGGTCAAGTTAATCACATCATTCTCCTAATGATGTGATCCCGTTAATCAAATGACAACTCATGTCTATGGCTAGGAAACATAACCATCTTTGATCAACGAGCTAGTCAAGTAGAGGCATACTAGTGACACTCTGTTTTTCTATGTATTCACACACGCACTATGTTTCCGGTTAATACAATTATAGCATGAATAGTAAACATTTATCATGAAATAAGGAAATAAATAATAACTCTATTATTGCCTCTATGGCATATTTCCTTCAAGCAGCAACAATAGGCATGGAATCGAGGCGCGACAAGAGGGGAAGGGATAAGGAGGTCACCACGGAGGCACACGGAGGCCCGTTGGTGGCTTAGGAGCTGTAGAGGCGATGGATCGACGAAGAACAACGACGACGACCAAGGAAGAAGATGGCGTTGATCCGGCGAATGAAGTGGCTCCTGGCTTGACCTCATGGGCAAGGAAGACGAAGAAGACGACAGTGGATCTCCTGGACATGTCGGCGAGGCGAGGAGGGATCGGTGGCTACGCAGGTGACAGGGCCATGGAGACGGACTCACTCGGCTTGCGCGGGGAAGAAGATATCGAGGCGAGGGAGGAATTGGGGGAGTTAAGGTTCGCAGAGGAGGAGGGTGCCGACGCTAAGTAGGGCGAGGAGGGTCGTGGATACACGCCACGGCGCCATGGCATCCGTGCATGTGCTCCATGATGCCTCCCTGCTACAGGTTGAAGACAACCAGTGTGGGCTGGGCCTTCCAGTCCACTTGGGCCCCTTTTTTTGTTTTTTGTAGTTTCTTTTACCGTTTGTTCATTCTTTTCTTTACTGTTTTTTATCTTATTATTAATTCTAAATATGTAGAGGTAGCTCCTAAATTAGTATAACTAAATATACTACTGCCACATTAATTCTTATCCCAAAATAAAATAGTTTAATACTTTATAAAATTCAATATGCATTTATTTAATTGTTTTAACTACTGTTTTAATTAGTTTAGTGTGTTTAATTGCCTTATAAAGATGTGGATTCTCCACCATAATTACTTATGACTTATTCGACACATTTAGAACATTTTAGTTTTAAAGTTTGAAAACTTTTGTCGTTTGTCTTTAATTAAAATTGGAATTTGAATCATTTCGAACTAACGCGAGTTTATCAATAGTAACCGAGGTGACGTGGCATCGTTAACAGAGATTTACTGTAGCGTAATTATCCGGGCATCACACTTCGTTTCACAATGTACTCTTAAATTGCTGCCCTCAGTTCAGTCATAATCAAGAACACCATGCCTATGTGAAATTTCACTTCTTTCATGTTCTCTGGCCTCCACCTTTTGAGCTTCACTTTCTTCTTCCTTTTTTTCCTTCCTTGAGCATCAACTACTTCCACTTCCTCTGCTGAATTACTCTCTTCAAGCTCTGAATCTTCCAACTCATGCAACTCATCAGATTCATAGTCACCATCCTGCTCCCATCTGGATTTCTTCTGCTCAAATTTGGCATCCACCCGTTCTTCAGAAAGATCATCATCATCTTTACCTACTTCATTGTCAGAGTCAATCCAGTATGAATCCCACTCATTGTCATCACTCTCACTGTCTTTTTCATTGGGAATTTCTACCACAACCTTTCTCCTACTTCTTCTAAGCTCAAGGCCAACACTTTGTGCCATTGGTGGAACACTCCTAATGCCTACATTGTTGCTGCCTGCGTTGCACTGGTTGATATTGCCTTTCCGAGCTTTAACCTTAAACCTAGGACTGCCCCTAATTCCAGTATTAAATTGAGGAGACTTAGGGCTTAGTATAGGAGGAAGATCATGTGTACCACTAACATGAATGTCATCAATTACATTGTCAAATGCCATATGTTTATGGTCGACAAACAACTGAAAATACTGAAATTTTGGGACAACTGTTGTCATGTGCAATGTGTCAGTATTGCAGTCCATAATTCGGAGACATCAGCTAGATTCTTTCCAGGGAGCAACCAATACAAAGTGAAGTTCGATTGGTCATTATATCCTAATTGTTGCATAAAATCAGCGAGCCAGAGAGGAGACCATGTATCTACTTCACATCCATCGAACACATCATCTTTGCCATCAACATATGACTTGGACTTACCAAATCTGCAAAAAAGCCTACACTGAGAAGCTCCTCTTGTGGTCTTAGATTGCAAGGGATTTGATCATTGATTCAGCCTAAATGAGAAGAAGGAGAACGAAACAGTAGGATTGGGATTAGGGTTACAAGCACTTACCATATCACGGAGGAGGATCTCTAGGTCGCCATAGATGTAGCGCCATCCTAGCGCCACCGTCGCCGGACGACAGCCGGCAACGACCCCTCTTCTCACCGGAGCAGCGCCTCCGCCGTCGATCACCCTGTTTTCGCCAAAGAGGGAGAGGATATGGGTGGGGAAGAGGAACGGATTGCGAATGAAAGGGAATTAGGGTTAGAGGGTTTTTCCGCAAATATTCACGGTCGGTCGTTATCCCGCTTGGGCCCTCTGGTGTTGACGTGGCCTGGTCAAAGTGCCACGCAAGCCGGTTAGCGGGGGGGGGGGGGGGGGGGGGG
>LR738712.1:445129799-445146793 GCA_902687465.1 Secale cereale
GGGGGGGGGCAGGCGGGATTAGGACCTCGGATGAACAACTTAAGAAGATTTAGGACCGAGATATGCATTTTAAGAGAATTAGGACCCAATCAACACTTTTGGAAAAGAATTAGAACCACGCTTGCATTTAAAAAACATAAGATAAAGCGAGGCCCAACCGGACCTAGACAACGCACTTCCTGGCACCTATGGGCGTGTTTGGTTGAAGTTTGCTACAGTGCCCGTATTGCATGTCCATCTCCAGCGAGCCTGGCTCTGAAAAAACAGCCTCATATGCGACATCAGCGAGTTGCTTGGTTGCGTGAATATGAACTTCCTACATTAGGGGATCAATTTTGGCACGTTGTTTGGTTGCCTGCATTGTCTCGGCGCATACAACTACGCGCTGTTTGGTTGCCCGCATGGGGTATGATTAAGAGCTAGCACTTGCACTTAGCACATGGGGTAAGAGCTAGCAGAGGAAGAGGGAGAAGAAATGTTGTGTGCGCCGGACCATGGCGACTGCGGTGGATAGTGGCCGTGGCGCCGTGTCCGACATCACGAGCATGGAGTCGTGGGCGAGCGACCCCGTCGGCGGCACGGCGAGCAACACCGTTGACGAACTAGTTGCGGTGCTCGCGCAAAGACAGTGGACAGACAAGGAGAATGCAGTGCTCGCGCCATGGTATTGTCCGTGCAGTAGGACGAGAGAGGAGGCCGAGATGATTGACGCCGGAAATGACTCCAGTGTAGTGGGACAAGAGAGAGGAGGCCGAGAGGAGGCCAAGATGATCAACCCCATCGGCGGCGTGGCGAACTGCAGTGTGCGCGGCATTGCAGCGTCAGTGCAGTAGGAGGACGACACAGAGTAGGCCGAGATGAGCGACGCCGGAAACGACTCTAGTCTAGCAGGACGCGGGCAAGGAGATCAATGGGAAGGGCTTCGACGTCGAGAGGGACGAATAGGAGGGCTCGGAGCAGAGGATAGAGGAGCTCGACATGGCGGCGTCAGTGCAGTAGACTGCTGTTCAAAGAGAGATGAAGCTACGATCGTCGAAACCAAAAACTTACAACACGAATGTTGTGAGAAACTACGAGATTAGGCTGCTGGTCAAAGGAGATTTCAAATGATCGATCGTGCGCGACGAATCTGACAAAATTCGTCCAGAATAGCTCCAAATGAAAACACGAGATTAAGAACTTACGGCCGACAAAACTACGAACGATCGCCTGAATGAAACCGTAGCATCAATGTGCATCTTTTTCGTGTAGAGCTTACCACAAACTGAAGCATCGTCGTGTAGATCAGAGGGGCATGGAAGAGAGGAGATTAGAGAGGAGCTTAGTGGAGGTTGAAGAAGACACCAGGTAAACACCTCGCATCCCTCCCGTTTCTCCACGTGCAGGGGCGTGCTTGCTACGCTTCCGCTCGGCCTGCCTCTAGAGAAACTACCGATTAGAGCGTTTTCAGTAAACCAGGCCCAGAGATGCTTTAAAAAATATGAATGCACCCCCAATAATATATGCAAGCTGCCGAACACACCAGATCCTTCCCTATAATACTCCCACCGCAGCTTCCACCGAAACAACAAAAGTAAAAATAAATAAGAGGAGAGAGCCACCCCCATCGCCTCGTCTCTCCCCTCCTCGCAGATCTTCCCCGTCTCCGCCCACCATGAACTCCTACTCCGGCGACCGGTCCTCCTCCCGTCCCACCACAACCACTTTCGACTCCTACCAGTTTGACTTCGGTGCCAACGCCTCCCGCTCCTCCACCTCCCGCCCCCTCCGCGACCAGAGGCCAGGCGGCGCCACCAACCCTTCACCGAGGCCAACCACCACAAACACATGGTCACACCAGCCGTCGAAGACATCCTGGACTCATCAGCCATCCCCGTCCGCAGCCGCAGCGCTCGGATCCGGGCCTGTGTCCATGGTCGGCGACATCTCCGGCCGGAGCTGGTCCGCCACTGCGCCCTCCTCCGGCATCGGCCTCCCTCAGTCCAACAACCTCAACCTCTTCAGCGACCTCCTCGGGCCCGCGCTCGGATCCATCCGAGCCCAGTCCAACGCGCCGCTCAGATCAGCAGCGGCCCAGCCCTCCAAGCCGGCAAGCGCCAACCCTAGGACCAACAGCTCTTCCTTCTCGATGGGCGGTATGGCGAGCACGCTCCCGAAAACCACCGGGGCACCGATAGCTTCTGGTAGTTATGGGGTTGGTGGCCGGCCAATGAAGCCGGTGGGCATGGCGCCCGCGACCGCGTCACAGCCCATGGCGCAGAAGAAGGATCCGTTCGGCAACATAGATCCTTTCGCGGCGAAGCCTGGGTCTATGAATGCTGCAAAGAAGGCAGGTTCGGCCAAGTCGGATCAGGGATTTGGCACGTTTCAGGACGTGAGTTCGGGCGCCAACGCTGGATTCAGTAGTTTTCAGAAAGCCGGCGCTGGATCCAGTGGCTTCCAGAGCGCTCCAGCGCCTGTTTCTGCAGTGTTAAACTCTAGCGTGGATCATTTTGACACGCTGTTTCCTTCGTCGGCATCTGCACCAACAGCTTCTGCTGCGAGTAATGGTGGTGGTGACATGTTTGGTGAGATGGATGGTTGGGTGGACGTGGAGTCGGAGTATGTTGTTGGTGGTGATAGCAATGGCACAACCACAGAGCTTGAGGGATTACCGCCACCACCGTCTGGGTTGACGGCATCTGCTGCTAAGGCAAAAGGAATGGATAATTACAAGGGTGGGCAGTATGCTGATGCTATCAAATGGTTGTCTTGGGCTGTTCTGCTCATTGAGAAGACTGGGAAAAATGCTGGTATTGCAGAGGTGTTGTCATCAAGGGCCTCATCCTACAAAGAGGTCGGCGAGTACAAGAAGGCTATTGCCGACTGTTCGAAGGTATTACAATGGCACCTCTACCTATTAGTAGTAGATCTCCCCACTTTTAGTTATACTGGTTTGTACTGTGCAGGTGCTTGAGCAAGATAAGGACAATGTGTCGGTGCTAGTGCAACGTGCTCTCTTATATGAGAGCAGTGAGAAATATAGGCTTGGGGCTGAGGACCTGCGTTTGGTTCTGAAGATTGACCCTGGGAATCGTCTTGCCAGGAGTATGATTCATCGATTGAACAAAATGGCTGACTAGGGATGTTTGTCAAGTTCCCTTATGTACCACCATTGTAATCATCCTTGACACGGAAACTGTGAGTTATTTCAAATTGTTTTACTATACTTGTTGCTTCCGGGGTAATAATTTACAACTTTGGTGTAATGAAGCACATCATTGCATCTTCACACACAGTATATTCTTTGATATGCATTGTATATCATATATTGTATTGAACTTTAATAGTTCACTTTGTGGTTTGAAACCTTCACTGTGTTCCATCGTTTTCCATGTTTGTAACATCATGATATTGCTATGACCTTAAGATAAAATAATACATCCAAGACACATATCTTTTGCATAGATGGTGAAGCTATTTTGCACTTTTATGTAATGTTTGTTAGTATTTATAGTGTTCGTTGAACATCTCTTGCGTGCCTTGTCTTAATTTTATGCTTAATCACAACATAGGTTCTGGGAACACCGTATTTTTGGCCTCTGCTTTATGCTCTTGAAGATGTCAGTACTGTCGAATTGCCTTTGTAGAAGTGTACCTGGCTGTTGGAATGTTGCAAATTTCTAACGCTAGTGTGGTTGTGCAGTGTAACGAGTTAATTTTGCCTGTTTGATTGAATCTCTCCAGAGACCATATGCATGTTTGAGAAATGCCAATTGCCCCACAGTGTGAAATTTTGATTTTGACCAAATTACTCATGTTATAAAAGGATCAAATTAACTTTCATATAGGTAGATATCGATAGGTAATATTGTCAGGTGTCTTGAAGTGGTTGCTTTGCAGTCCACGAACATTGTTGTTGTTTACCGTGTCTCTTCTTCATGGGCTAGGGAAAGCTCCTTTTGCTAATTTCAGGCCAGATTCAATTTTGTGAACCAGGAACTAACAGATTTCAGGCTATGCAAATTATTGGTTGCCCAATAGTTTTGTTAGGATGGAGGTTGTCCATAGGTTTACTATATTGAGTTACTAGATCATTGATGGCCTGCGTTGCCGTACCCATCCATTTTGACAATAAAATGATAGGAATGTACACACACTACACCACGGTCAAAATTTGGTGACACACATCTGTTGGCATAGGGTACCTTTGCCGACACATAAATTGTAGCTAACAGCTACGCCGACAAAAGATAAAACAGTCGGAGGACTTGCTATTGGCAAAGGTATTGCCGAGAGTTGTTTATTTCCTGGCACACTTTCAGTCGGCATACACCCTACACATTTCCTGTGGTCATACACCCTACCTACCTCGACAGTTGGTTTGTGGGCGTACACCCTATCTACCCCGACAGTTATTTTGCGGGCATACACCCTATTTTTGTCGACACATTGATTGTTAGCTGACATTTAATCTGTCTAGGTAGGCACATACCTTGGCTGACACTTAATCTGTCAATGTAGGTACATACCTTGGCCGACACTCATTATGTCCAGATAGTTAGGTACATTTCTCGACACTTACTTTGTGAAGATATGTATGTACCGTGGCCAACAGGTAACATGCAACATCCATATAAAGTGTACAGCCAAAACAATAATTTGGCACATATGCGGTGCTCAAGTGTCATCCACAAACAACATCAAAAATGAAAATATTTGATATACATATACAATGCTCAAATTTCATCCATAAAGAGCATCAAGATGACAACATACATATATATTGACCCAGGTTCACAACAACCAACATAGTTTGCCCATCCATGAGCACTGCATATGTTTGACCCAGGTTCATAACAACATACATATATATTGACCCAGGTTCATAACAAAACAAGTCGCATTAATAGGAGCACTACTTGCTGGTTTAAAAGAGTTCAAACACTAGTCCAGAACACAAGTCACATACACGAGCACAAAGTTCTACTCCAAAATATTTGAAGCACCAAATAAGACACAGAAGATTCATGGCATGGTTGAAGTTGGCCGGTCCAAAATACTGCAAAAAGCCAAATGTTCCACTCCAAGTTATCATATCCATGCGCTAGGTGGCTAAGTACCTGAAATCCATAAATAATTCTCAAGTAAGTGAGCATTCAACCCAAAAATGTTCAAAGTTCAAATAAATATTGGCAGGAACGAATTATGCATGGTTTTATTCTCCTTAATAAATTACAGATATGATTTAGAAATTATTTACATGGAAGTTTCATAGCAAGCATAGTACATTGAGAAGAGATCACCAGGGCACATTGAGAATAAAAAACCATGACAAATTTGTTCCAACACATTTACATTGAGAATAAAACCATGCATAATTCTGCACACTACTCCTGTGTTTGAATGTAATATAGGACACCTCTGGCTACAAGTTGTTCTGGCCAGTCTCTCACACTCAGCAAAGTGATCCAATAAATTATGAAAACCCACAAATGCAAACAATCAATATCTCACTCAGGTTTAGAATTAAAAAAAAGGCAGTAAAAAAGAATAGAATGCAAAGAACATAACAGTAGCTAGTGAAGTGCTAACAAGAATTAGATAGGCGAAAAACATGCTATGGATTTGTCCCAGCAATAAACAGATGGTTTCTCACATTCAACAAACATTCCACTATTTCCAATCACATCAATTTCATCACATCACATAAAAACCTACTGATGGCACAACAATCACAGAATACAAGGAAAATAATGGATCATATTAAACTTCAAGTATAGAGTATGTCATAGTACCTGCACCTCGTGGCACATTGGCTGCCTTCTTTGCATCTTTGATCTACAACAATAATCATTACTTAGCATCTCCCATGGCCAATAGGTGACCAATCAGCGGAAAAGAAAAGAAATCAAGTGCTCTAGATTCTTACCATAGCAGATGGCCATGCAATTGATTTACCCTTAGCATTTGCCATGGTAAGCACATCTCCATACGGACGAGGCAACTGAGTTTCCCTTTTGAACAACAAATAGGCGACAATTTTAACAAATTGAGAACCTAGAGGCTCACCCCCGCCATAGCCTTTGGATTGGTTGTTTGAATTACTCCTTTGGCAACAGGGACACTTAAGGGTCTAGTTATGCCACCCTATAGGGAAAAATTATAATTCAAAACATACTTTCATTTTAAAGAAGCAAGTTCAAGTGTACAAATACATATTATTGTGTAGAAAAGCATAGGAGATCCTAAGCAGAAAAACTTAAGTTAATAAAGCATCATATTGACAAGATCTAGTTAAATGAATTATCATTCAGACTTAAGTCAAATGAATTTTCTCAAGTTGTATCATAGCATTAAATTTAAATGAAGTTGAATCATAGCATACCATCTTCTATGTAGGAAAGAAAGGTTTACCCTTTGTTGCTTGTCAGGTTTCTCTACATTAACAACTCTTCTTCCAATTCCAATAGCATTTGACTCAGCCACGTCCTCCATAATAGTATTACCTTCTTTAGTATTACTAGCTTCTCTTGTCCTTATGTTCTACATCAAAATCAAGCATTGTAGATGTTACTAAATATAATAAACTATAAAGAAATCATAACACTACATGTTCCACTATTGCAGAGATACAATATAGTAGAACTATCGTGTTACCTGTTGTGCTGTTGCACCAGGTGTGCTATTGGGTTGATCTCGTTGCCCTTGTGGAGACAAACGAAGTTCCCTCATCTCAGTCATTTGCTTCTTCATGTCATCCATTTGTATTGAATTGGTGTTAGTTACAACATGTCAACATGATTAATGTTGAGCACAATAGGTCAAGTCATGTCCTACTTACATGTTGTCGAAACCACTCAAGAAACTTTGCTTCTTCATGTCATCCATTTGTATTGAATTGGTGTTAGTTACAACAGGTCAACATGATTAATGTTGAGCACAATAGGTCAAGTCATGTCCTACTTACATGTTGTCGAAACCACTCATGAAACTTCTCATGTTGCATAGTATTGATTGCTTTTTTCATTGGGAAGACCAATTGAGGATAGGTGCTCGCGATGCTTCCTATAATTGTGTATCAAATTAACTATTGTAAGAAAGATAAGAAAGGAAGAGATAATATTACTACATCGTGGGAAGCTTACTTCACATAAGGTTCTATTTCATTGTGGTTGAACAAGACATATCTATGTGCTTGGATCCAAGATTTGGTCGATAATGATACAATGCTACCCAAACCTTGCCCCTTGTGGCAGAAGTATGGATTGGTACTGGAGGTTTCATTATTCAGCACCTCAACATTATTATCTTGCCGGGTGAACCTAGTCTCACACCCTTTTAGATAGCGAGAACAATATGTGAGGCTCTCATCAAACAAGTAACCCTCAGCGATTGATCCTTCAGGATGGCTTCTAGTGCGAACATGTCCTTTGCAGTGCCCCAAATACCTACACACTAGAAATTGTAAGCCTATTTGCAAAATTCATTTGTAAAAAATGTTGCTATTAGATTTTGTTTAGAAGATCACCTTTCTACCGACCACATGCCTCAGAAGTGTACTGGACCACCAATTCTAACTTGGGCAGGCAGATGCACCATCAAGTGGACCATGACATAAAAAAAACTTGGCAGGAATATAGTTTCAAGTATGCTTAAGGTCTCAGCTATTTCAGCCTCTAGGATTTGCATATCACTGATGCGGATAACAGGTGAGCAAATCTTCTTGAAGAAGTTACTAACACGAGACAATGCAGCACATACTCTTGTTGGCAGTATTTTTCGAATCGCAAGAGGAAGTAGGTGTTGCAATAGAATGTGATTATCATGGCTCTTAAGTCCAAAAATCTTCTTCTCGGCAACATGGATATAACGTCGTATATCAGCTGCAAAGCCTTATGGAAACTTGACTCCCATCAGTACTTGAAGAAAATGTTTCATCCGCTCAGGTGTCAAAGTATATTGTGCTGGAGGTATATACAATTTACCCTCTTCTACTTCAACAGGATGAAGGTCCCCTAGAATACCCAAAGCTTGGATGTCTAGGCGAGAATTTGAGTTATCCTTTGATTTTCCCTCGAGGCCGAGAAGTGTGTTAACTATGTTATCACATACATTTTTTCTATATGCATAACATCAAAATTATGACGCAACATCAGATCTTTCCAATAGGGCAACTTAAACCGCACATATCTTCTTTTATAAAGGGGGGGGGGGGGCGATTCGCCTTCTTTGCATTTTCTCTTTGCTGTTTTCCTAGCAGCTGGATCTTTTCCAAAGGGTGTTTCAAGTTTTGCTGTCAAATCATCAATTTCCTCATCGGTAAGAGGTATAGGTGCAGTCCTATGCTCTGACTTGCCATTAAATAACTTTTCATCTGACCTAGACTTATGGTTGGATAACAAGAACCTACAATGTCCCATATAACAATATTTGATGCCCTTCTTTAATTGTAGAGAACAAGTGAGTGAATGGCACTAACGACAAGCTACCTCACCCTGGGTAGCACACCCATGAGTGTAGCCTAAACCTGGAAAGTCGTGTATGGTGCAAAGGATGTCATCACAAAGATCAAATATTTCAGACTTAGAAGCATCAAATGTCTTTACACCATGGTATTACATATCTACTAGATCGTCTACTAAAGGCTCAAGGTAGACATCCATACACTAGTAGAAAACAGGGCTTTGGTTCGGGCCTGGCGAGCCCATTAGTCCCGGTTCATCCACGAACCGGGACCCATGGGGGCATACGTCTCGGTTCGTGCGGCCAGGGGGCCGGCCGGGCCTCGTTGGGCATCTGTGCTGGTTGGTCTGGGCCCATTTGTCCCGGTTCCAGGCACGAACCAGGACCAATGGGCCTCGCTCCTGGCCCACACCCATTGATCCCGGTTCGTGCGTGGAACCGGGACAAATGGGTGGCCTTTAGACCCGGTTCCTGGTACGAACTGGGATCAATGAGTTTCCTATATATAACCCCTCGCCCACCACTTCCACTGCTCTGTTTTTTCTGGCCGGCCGGGGGGGGAGCTGTGGTGCTCTAGCTAGCTCACCTCATATGCACATGAGGTGTTCGATGAAATGCCCGAGTCGCACTAGTTAAGCTTTTCTCCTCTCGAAGCTCGAACTCCAAGCTCCATTTTCTCCGAGATTTGTCTAGGTTTACCAGTCCGTCAAGTCCCGTCCCCGTCTTCACCGCCGTCGATCGCCCCCGCCGATCTCGTCACCGGCACCACCATGGTGAGCCTCTTGTTCTGTCCATGCTTTTCTTACTTTTATTGTTGCTTGTTATTATTGCTTTAGATAGATATTTGTCTAATTTTCTTACGTTTCTTATTGCTTGTTATTATATAATGCGATGGTTTTGATATCCGCCCACGTCGGCCCTCGTCCTGTCTACGATTTGGATGTGGTATATTATCTTTAATTTATAACTATTTGTTTTAGTGTTTATGACAATTATGCCGACCAACCTGACATAGATGTTTTTATATGTCTAGGAGGTAGTTGAACCGGAAATTCCAACCGACCCTCTTGTGGAGAGGTTAAATTTAGTTGAAGAGGAAAACATTTCCTTGAAGAAAAAATTGGAAAAAACGGAGGAGGAGAAGATGGAATTGGAGTTGCATGTTGCGGAAGTCGTCGATGATCACAAGATCAAGATGGACCCTAGCGTCAAGAGGTTAAATTTAGTTGAAGAAGAAAACAATTACTTGAAGAAAAAACTAAAAAAAATTGAGGAGAAGATGATATTGGAGTTGCAAGTTGCGGATATCGTTGATGATCACAAGATCAAGATGGATGCCATGCGCTTGAAGATTAGAAAGATTAGAAAATATGCCATTCGTACAGAGGCTTGGTATTATTTTGTCGTTGGATCAATTGTTACCTTGGTGGCGATTATGATCGCATTTGTTGTTGCGTTGAAATGTTCTACATAGTTTCAATGTATGGTTTAATTAGATGCTCTAGAGATATGCATGTACTTTGAATGGCATGTGATGATGAACTTATATTAATTTCATCACTTATCTATCCATGATGTTCTGTAATGGTTTTGTACACGAAGTGCATCCAGTTTTTGCCGTAACACTCTCTACTTTTTTGTACATATTATGTGGGTGAAATGATGATACCATGCCAACTTTCAACCTTTTCAGAGTTCATTTGAAATGTTTTTTAATTTTAGGGTCATTTAGCTCAAAAAATTCAGTAAATGCATGAAAATAGCAAATGAAGTCAGAAATGGTTGAAAATTGACGATGTTGCTTTGAATGGTGCATCCACGAACACAGAAAAAGTCTCTAGTTCAAATAAGTTCAAAAAATGAAATCTCTTTGTAACAGACGAGTTCTCGTGTGAAATTCTGGTACCTCGAAAGAGATTGTCCGTTTTGTACACGAAGTGCATCCAATTTTCGCCGTAACCCTCTCTACTTTTTTGTACATGCTATGTGGGTGAAATGATGATACCATGCCAACTTTGAACCTTTTCAGAGTTCATTTGAAATGTTTTTCAATTTCAGGGTCATTTGGCTCAAAAAATTCAGTAAATGCATGAAAAATAGCAAATGAAGTCAGAAATGGTTGAAAATTGATGATGTTGCTTTGAATGGTGCATCCACGAACACAGAAAAAGTCTGTAGTTCAAATAAGTTCAAAAAAAAAGAAATCCCTTTGTAACAGACGAGTTCTCGTCTGAAATCCTGATATCTCGAAAGAGATTGTTGGTTTTGTACACGAAGTGCATCCAGTTTTTGCCGTAACCCTCTCTACTTTTTTGAACATGCTATGTGCGTGAAATGATGATATCATGCCAACTTTCAACCTTTTTAGAGTTCATTTGAAATGCTTTTCATTTTCAGGGTCATTTAGCTAAAAAAATCCAGTAAATGCATGAAAAATAGCAAATGAAGTCAGAAATGGTTGAAAATTGATGATGTTGCTTTGAATGGTGCATTTTGAACACAGAAAAAGTCTGTAGTTCAAATAAGTTCAAAAAAATGAAATCCCTTTGTAAGAGACGAGTTATCGTCTGAAATCCTGGTACATCGAAAGAGATTGTTTGTTTTGTACACGAAGTGCATCCAGTTTTTGCTGTAACCCTCTCTACTTTTTTGCACATGCTATGTGGGTGAAATGATGATACCATGCCAACTTTGAACCTTTTCACAGTTCATTTGAAATGCTTTTCAATTTCAGAGTCATTTAGCTCAAAGAATGAACTAATATAAAAAAGAATAAACTGGAAAACTTTTATGAAACTCTAATAGCAAAAATAATAAACTAAAAGAATGAACTAGAAAACTTTAATGAAACTCTAATAGCTAAAGGAATCAACCAAAAAGCAAAAAATAAAATAAAATAAATAAGTAGAATAAAAATAAAATAAATAAGTGGAAACAAAATAAACTTTAATAAAGTAAAATAAATAAACTTTAATAAAATAAATAAAAATAGCAACAGTAAGTATTTTGTTGAAAGTAGAAACAAAATTAAAAAAGTAAAGCAACAAAGGAAAAAATGGTTAAAAAAATAAAAAAATGCCACCTATAGGGCCGCCACGGCCTGAATACGACTAGAAACCCAACCATGGGCCAGGATTCAGGCCCGCAGTAGGCCCAGTAGGCCCACATGCACACAGTCACAATTAGGCCCGAAAGCCTGCAGTTGAGAGGAGTTCGAGAGGGTGGGCGCAGCAGCGCTTATAAACCACTCTCGAGCTCTCTCAACTAGCGAGGTGGGATTAAACTTTTGGCCGCGATGCGGGCACCACTAGGACGTTGGTCCCGGTTGATGGCACCAACCGGGACTAAAGGTGCTCATTAGTCCCGGTCCGTAGCACCAACCGGGACCAATGCCCACCTTTTAGTCCCGGTTGGTGCCACCAACCGGGACCAATGGCCTCTTTTTCCCACCATTTGAGCTGCTGAAAACTGGCCATTTGTCCCGATTGGTAGCACGAACCGGGACTAATGGTTCCATTAGTCCCGGGTCCTGCCACGAACCGGGACCAATTCTTCTGCTATATAAGCAGCACTCCGGAGATTTTCAGATTTCCATCGTCACTTCGTCCCCGACGTCGCTAGGCTGCTCACCGTCGATGCCGTCGCCGCCTCTGCCCCGACCTCGCCGTCGACGCCCTGCCCCGACCTCGCCGTCGCCGCCCTCTCCCCGACCACGTCGTCGCCGCCCTCCTCGACCTCGCTGTCGCCGCACAGTGAGCACTCCGGCCTTCCCCTCCGTCGCCGCCCCTGCCTGCGCCGCCGCCCCTGCCGCACGCCGCCGCCGCCTCGGCCTGCTCTGCTCGATCTGCTCTGCTTTTTTTCATTATATATGGATATGTTGTATATGTATATGTATATGTAATTGCAGATGTATGTATATGATGCATGGACGTGTTAATGTATTGATGTATGCATTTTCTGTTTTTATAGTGTTTATATTTTTTATAGTTTTAGTTATATATACAAATGTTAGATGAATTTTCTGTTTTTATATTTTTTTATTGTTTTAGTTATAGAAAGTAGTTGTTTTAGTAAGAACTAGTTCATTTTTATTTATATTAAGTGCTTATTAGTTGAACTAGTTGAATTAATAGAACTAGTTTATTTTTAGTAAAATTAGTTTAATTTTAGTAAAACTAGTTTATTTTTAGTAAGAACTAGTTCAGTTTATTTATAGCAAGTGCTTATTAGTTGAACTAGTTGAATTAATAGAACTAGTTTATTCTTAGTAAAACTAGTATAATTTTAGTAAAACTAGTTTATTTTTAGTAAGAACTAGTTCATTTTTATTTTTAGTAAGTGCTTATTAGTTGAACTAGTTGAATTAATAGAACTAGTTTATTCTTAGTAAAACTAGTTTAATTTTAGTAAGAACTAGTTCATTTTTATTTATAGTAAGTGCTTATTAGTTGAACTAGTTGACTTAGTTGAACTAGTTTATTCTTTTAGTTCAAGCAATTATTCCCGCATCAACGTCGACGATGCCTATCCCGCATCCTCGTCGTCGACTCAACGGAGGCCTGCGCGATCAGAGGGGTCATGTTCGGGACTGGGCTCCGCCGGGCTGGTATTGGGAGGTGCCTCCTTCTGGTGGGCGCAACTTGATGAGGAGCCAACCCGTTGTTGACCCTAACCTTCTTTGGTGGCGGGCGTGCGGGCCAGTGACGCTGCGGAGGCTTGAGGACCCCGCGGAGGTTGTACGTCACCGTGTCAACGAGGAGGATGAACACGTCCGTCGCTACATGGTTGCGTTGGAGGGCAGGTTCGACAATACATGGCAGGTTCTTCAGGGATCTCACTGGAGCTATGATCCTGTGATGGTTCCTTCTCTTTGGGTGTCCACCGCCCGCGTCGATACCCGTCGTTCGCTAGAGTTTTAGCTGTATTAATTAATTAGTGATGCTATATGTATGATACTGTTCGAAATGTATTACTGATAATATTCGACGATGTACGGACGCAAGAGATGATTTAGTTTTGCTTATTGAATGCTCAAACTGGAGTCCAACCAAATCTCCATGTCAATATATATGAGTCCTATAATTAAGATATTTTGAAATGTTTTTGTTTATATTTTCAACCATTGAATTTTGGCATGACTTGTGCTACAATATGTAGGAAATGTCATCGTCTGACGATGACGATAGGATCCCAGCGTGCGACTGGTGTGGCGACGACCGGGGTCAATGCGATAGGCCACACCTGGTAGACGATCGATGCTTCAGTGTTAAGCTCGATGAGGCCTTCGATTTTGAGACGGTATGCAACATGACAAGTCTTGTTTGGTAATTAAGCATGACTTATGCCTTCTTTTCAACGTGTAATTTTCGTCTTTTACAATTCGACTAGCTTATCGCATGCCATGCAAGATGCTATGTCTTGGAGCATCTGGATTTCGAAGATCATGAAAGTATGTAAACAAAGCAAATTCATCTCAGGATCCATCATGATTATGATTTTCTTGTAAAGCTATACAATTCGGAGAGCGTAACCCATTTTCGTTGCTCGAATTGGAGAGCATTGTGCAAGGCATATGATTTTCAGGAGGGTATGTATGTCACCTTTGACTTTGGTGATGATGATGATGGCATGTGGGTCCTTGTTGATACGCTTCCAGTTCTACCTCTATGTGAGTTTCTCAAACATATTTATTAAGTAATTTATGTTGTGTCTTTCAAAATAATTGACAACTTATTCACATTAACAGCTTATTTCCATTCTTCAAGAAATGTAGGGAAGATGGTAGACAGAACCCACTACACTGATGGTGCGGAATTAACTTGTCAGAAGAAAAATCATCTTGTCTCGTTACTTTCTTATTTTGAGCGTTACAATACCTATGCTAAAACTCCTGCACATTATGGTCAATACGTGCCACTAGTGCACGTGTTGAACTACGATAACATCCATGGATATGTCATGGTAAGATTTGTGGCCGATCAACTTTGCATAAATTCTTCTAAAACTAAACTACATTACTAACTATGAAGTTATTACTATGTTTTTCAACAGAAAATCCCTTCGGATTGTGTGCCTCATCTGATGTTTCAGAAAGGTCACCTCAATGTTATGAGCTTATTACCGTACTCGTCAGGTCATCATCCCACACATAACTGTCCATACATGATTTCTAAATCCAATGAAGACTTGATAATCAAAGATTGGAAGAAATGTATGGTCAGTCGTAGGGAGCTACATGGAAGTGACATTGTGCGAAAGCCAAGAATTGGAGACATGATAATCTGCATTCTCCATAATGGAGAGTCAGGGCCTATCTTATTTTATGCTATTTCACCTTAGAGAGGGTGTACTTAATTAAGTCTGGCTACTTATGATCATGTGCTAAGAAGTTGTTAGATGACTATGATGATGATGATGAGCAAGACTTGTTATTATGACAACGAGTAGAAGTTGTGAGATGACGATGGTGCTGGGTACGACTTTTTTATTATGACAACGACGATGCTGATTTATTATTAATTATGATGATGCATTGCTATATGAGCATGCACGGAGATAAGAGAGGACACTTCTCTCTATTAGCTAGCTAGCACAATATATGAATCCCCTAAATTAACCATACAACACCCACACCCCCCCCCCTTCAGAAAAAAACAAAAACCCTAGCCCCTGAAGTGCTGACGCGTGGAAGCTTATTTGTCCCGGCTGGTGCTACCAACCGGGACAAAAGGCCCCCCTGCCAGCGCAAGCTGCAACTTCCACGTGGAGGGCCATTTGTCCCAGTTGGTATAAGAACTGGGACTAATGGTCTAGGGCATTTGTATCGACCGTTTAGTCCCGGTTCCCCAACAGGGACAAATGGCCCCGATGTACCGGGACAAATGGCCCTTTTTGCACTAGTGATATTGCCACCAGGTGCCTTAGGTCCAGGAATGAGCAAAGAAAGGATGAAATTAGACCGCTTCATGCACATCCAAGGAGGAAGGTTGTATGGAATCAAAAAGACTGGCCAGATACTATAGGTACTCCTTGTTGTCCTAAATGGATTAAAGCCATCTGTTGTTGTAGCCAACCTAAAATTGCGACTGTCATTACCAATTAGTCGATGTTTGGAATCAAAATCCTTCCAGAAAATAGCATCCGCTGGGCACCTAATCAGACCATCTTTGGTACGTTGTTCATCATGCCACCTCATGCCAGTTCCAGTTTTAGAGGACACAAAATACCTTTGAAGCCTTCTTTTATTAGGAAAATAGCGAAGAACCTTTTTAGGAACCCTATGTACCCTTTCCCATCAGGACTCTTCTTTTCTGATTTCCACCTTGAAGTTTTACACTTTGGACACTGATTCTCCTTATCAAATTCATTTTTGATTAGTACACAATCATTTTCACACGCATGAATATTAACATACCCGAGCCCAACAGATTTAACTATTTTCTTAGCTTCATTGAAACTTTTGGGAAGTACTAAACCTTTGGGGAATGCATCACTAAGTAACTCAAGCACCATGTCAAAAAATTTGTCACTCCATCGCCCAAGAAGTTTGATGTGGAGCAATTTGACAATAAAACACAATGTTGAGAAGTTTTTACACCCAGGGTATAGCTCTTTGTTGTCATCATCAACCATCTTCAAATAAGCCTTGGTATCAGCATCAACATGGGGGTTGTTACTGTCCTCATTGTTCTCTTCCAGCACCCCCTATCATCTAATCCACAAGCTATGTCTCGCAAGAAATCAGCTAATTCATTATCTGCCGATGAAGTCTCTGCTTCTATCCCCTCAATATTTGGGCACGAGTGGCTAGATTCTCCATGAAACAACCATGTATGATACCCCTCCATGAAACCCGTACATATCAAATCGTCACGTACTTCAGTTGCTACTCTCCATTTAGAGTTCAAACATATATTGGAAGGACAAAATATTTTGTTTCCATTTATTGAATTAATAAAAGCAAACTCTATAAACTTGTCTACCCCCTGTACATACTCAGTTGTGTGCCTACATGTAATTTCTTTAGATATCAGAATAGTTCATGACATAATTATACTGCTTATCAGTTGGAAAAAGGGCAAATTTGATGTACCTAGGCTGCGACAACCATGTTTTATCCATGATGCACCCTTAATATCAATTTTTCCAGCTAATCTGTATTTGGCCAGTGTGGCAGTGTTAGCTTTGCATCAGTGAAGCTACAATCATTATTCAACCAATAATATAAATACCAAACTATCATCGTTCAAGCAATAGAAACAACTGCATATGGTTCAAGTTCAGTAATACACAAGAGGACATCAGTATATAGAAGGAAATCACATGAGGAGCTGATGCTTACCTCACGGAACAGAGTATGGACGGGGATGAGTCTTGTGCAGAAATCGGCAGCAACGACGACTCTCCTTGGGAGGGGCGCACCTCACAGGCCGATCACCGCAAGCAGATAGTGTGCAGAGGGGGGCACTGACGGTGGCGGCATGGGACATGCGGAAGAAGACCGATGGCGCCCAGGACGTTCTGAGGCGGCTGGAAGTCGGGGAGGGGGG
>LR738712.1:445146829-445168590 GCA_902687465.1 Secale cereale
GGCTGGATGTGGGGGACGCGAGGACGACATATCGATGTAGGGGTGGAGCTCCAGGGAGGCCGGGCGTCGGGCTGGAGCTACACGGCGGCTGGGCGTCGGGGTGGCACTCGACGGCGGCTGGGTGTCGGGGTGGTGCTCGACGGTGGCTGGGCGTCAGGGTGGTGCTCGACGGGGGCTAGGCGTCGGGGTGGCGCTGTGTCGGGACCCCGATCCTAAGTCACACCGGTCTAGCATGTAACACACCATATCACTTTGCGGCCTCACGCACGGTATCCCCACGGGTGCCACCTTACCTGGTCCGGGACCGTTTGCACATTTTGGCTCACGTATATGACAGTGTCGCTAGCATCCATATGACAGAGAACCCGGGCCGACATGACTAGTTATAAACCAAAAGTGGCACTAAATTACAGAGACAGGCATCCGTGACCCAGCAACGAACGTGTCGGTCATCAACGTATGAACCCAAGTCGTAGCAAGCTACAAGGACTTAAAGGAACAACGCGTGACATTTCCCCTAAGGGACAGACACAGGAACGAAGAAGGACACATGCCGGTCAGCCTAAGTGTTCCGGAGCAGTAGCAAGCTACCAAGGCTCAGTGGAAACACTAGGAGACATTTCCCTGTAAGATAGGCTACCAAGGGTAAACAACTAGGTGTCGGATCCCACACATACCAAGCATTTCAATAACATACACACAATATGCTCAATATGTGCAAATACAACATGGCATCACAACAAGACTCTAATAAACAAGTATTTATTCATTAGGCTCCGAAGAGCCAAGTATTACAAGCATGGGTCTCACGACCCAACATTCATAGCATACAAGCAACAAGCGGAAGCACTACATGTCTGAGTACAGACATCTACAAATGAAAAAGGCTGAAGAGCCTGACTATCTACAACACTCGTCCAAGATCGTAGCTGAGGTACAAGCTACTTGTCGAAGTCCAAGCGGAACTACTGGTGAGACATCAATCCTATCTGCAAAACATAAATTAAGCAAACATGAGTACAAAGGTACTCAGCAAGACTTACATCAGATCCTATCATACATGCACTTGTATCAAGAAGGCATAGTGGGGTTTAGTTGCAGCAAGCCAGCTTTGACTTAGTGGCTATCCTATTCTACGATTGCTGGTAACTCTTTTGAGGTGGCGCACACGAGTCCACTAAGCACCACACAATACACCACTATGGATTCATCCCCGTCTCCCTACGAGAAGGCCATCCATAGCACTCACACTTGTCTTGAGTATTTTAGAGTATCCACTTCAAGTTGTCTATGTACCACGTAAGCATCCAAGAAGTCCATATCCACGGACCCGGCTATTCGAATAGATTATGATAACCCTGCAGGGTTGTACTTCTTCACACACGCTCTCGCCACTTACCGCCAGGTACACGTCGTGTATCTCGGCAACCTTCAAGCGGAAGCCTGGCGAGGGTGTCGGCCACGACCTGACTAACCACACAAGTCTCTCGTCCAGGTTTATCGCCTATTCGGGTTCCATCCGCAAGGGAGTCCGGCCGAGGTTTCCATCACGGACCCAAACGATGTGTACAGGGTTCCCGAGCCCACCATCCGGGTGCCACTCGGTACACCGGGCCACGTGTGCCTAGTCTGTCCCAAGCCCACCCTGCCGGGTGCCACCTGGTAGAGAAATAACACTACCTACAAACGCCAGAAACTAGTTGCAACTCCTGGACAGAGATCATGTTGATTAATAAGTCGAGAGGGGTCGAGTTACCAGAACCCAACGTGTGGTAGTAACTAGTCATTGGACAACATACTCGGAACTCAGTTCTTAGGGACGGTTCCAGTGAGACAACCCACCATGTACTCCTACATGGCCTCTCACCACTACCTTTACCAAATCGTGTTCACACACTTAACCCTCAGCATCAGAACATATCATTTCACTCCAATTCATTCCCGATGAATTAGACCTGACACACTCTAAGCAATAGCAAGCAAGGCATGGTAAGATCACATCATGGCTTCAATCAACTCCTACACATGCTAGTGGGTTTCAACTATTTACTGTGGAAAGACAGGTCATGCAGAGGAATGGGTTCAACTACCGCAGCATAAAGTAGCAGTTGAGATCGTTGTTGTCCTAATGCAATAATAGGGAGCAGGAGCGAGAGAGGGATTGTATCGGAATGAACAAGGGGGTTTGCTTGCCTGGTAAAACAACGTGCAGAACACTGCTCCTCTGACAGGTACTCTGGATCGGTCTCCGGAGCTGGACCTATCGAGAAGAACGGTGCCGACAATCAAACACAAGCATATGCAACAATATGATGCATGAATATAGCATGAAGTTATGATGTTGTTTGGGCTAGTGCAACTAGCATTCAATTTGAAAGAAGTCCATTTGAACCAAGGGTTCAAATGCAATTTTAAAATAAGCATTCTAAATGCCAAATATGTGTTTTCAAATAAACAGTAGGTTTAACTTCATTTGTCATGCATGAAAATGGTACAGATGGATAGATTGAATTTTTCTGATAATTTTTCATATATAAATTATTTCATTCTGAGCTACGGTTGAATTTCTATGATTTTTTGAAGTTTAGGCCAAATTCTGAAATAAATAAATCATTTAAGATTTATTTAAAAACCAGAGCTGGATTACTGCGTCAGCATGACACAGGCATGACGTCAGCAGGTCAAAGGGGCTGTCCAGAGTCAAACCTGACAGTGGGGTCCCACTAGTCAGTGACTCAGTTAAATAACTAAAGTTTAAAACTAAACTAATTAGACAAGGGCCCACATGTCAGTGTCTAATTAGATTAATGTCAGTAATTAAAAGTTAATTAAACCCTAAACTAAAAATTAGTCAAAGGTGGCCCCACATGTCATAGGCTCAGGGAAGTCAAACCCAGTGGGTTTGGGTCAAATCCCACCGGCGGTTAGCCGCCGGCGAGGCCGAATGTGGCGGAGGGCGTCGGAAACTCGCCTCCGTCGACCATTCGAGCGGCGGAGGGCAGCTACGGGATGCGCGGCCTCTTGCGCATCCAACGCGCTAGGTGGCAGCAGCTGGAGCGGCCGGAATTGTCGCCGGCGTCGAGCCCAGCGGCGGCCGGAGTTCGGGCGTCGACGGAAACGAGGCTACGGTGCACTAGGGGAGGGGCTAGTGGGTGCGTTCGGCTCCTGGGAGCACGGTGAGCACGGTGACGCGTTCAGTTTCGGGCTTGTGCGTCTGTGGCTACGACGGCGACGAGCTCAGCGGCGGCCGGCGACGATGAGGAAGGGGGCGACGACTACGGTGAGGTACAGGCCACAGGGACAGGGGGAAACGGCGGAGGAGCTCACAGCGGGGTCGAAGAGCAGCTGAGTGGGCTCGGGGAGGCACCGGAGTCGACGAATCGGCGGCGAGGTCGACGGCGGCCGGAGGTTGAAGACGAGCACGATGACGACGAGGCAGGGCCTCCCGACGTCCCGTAGCTTGCTGGAGAGGATGAGAAGGACGCAGCGGAGCTTCTGGGCACTCCGGCGAGGCGAGAGGGGGACGGTGGCCACGGCTACGGCGAGCGGCGGCGACAGTGGCGTTCGGGCGTTCGCGAGGAAGAGCACCAGGAGAGGGGAGAAGGGACCGAGGGGGAGTGAGAGGGTCCAGGGGTGCGTGGCGTCGTCCAGGGGCTGCTAGGCGCGTCGGCAGCGGCGGGAAGCAGGAGGTGGCGCGGCGCGTGGCCGGCGCGCGACGAGCACACGCTCGTCCTTCTGTCGAGGAGGAAGACGACAGGGAGGAGCGGGCTGGGCTGGCCAGCTGGGCCGGCCAGGCCGTGCTGTGCTGGGCCAGCACAGGTAAGCCTGCCCTTTTTATTTTTCTTTTCTATTTTCTTCTGACATTTGTTTTGATTTAATTTCTAAACTAAATCATTTATTTTCTTCTGACAGTTTATTTTGCAGGGACCTAGGAATTAACCCAAACCCCTAAAAATAAAGAACCAGAATTTTGGACATATAAAAATATATAATAATTATATATCCAAGCAAATATTTATTGCATTAATTCCAAATGCCCAAAATGAATACTTATGAGCTCCTAATAATATTGGTTTGATTTTTATCTCTGACCAATATTTTTAGAGGGCCACATGAACATTTTCTTGGACCTTTTTGGAGCAACTTTTATTTGGGTCATTTTCTATAGGGTTTCTGAGGGTTTCACAAGTCCTCATTTCAATTTCATTTGAAATTTAAACATGATGCAAACCACAAGAACTAACCTAGTGCATACCAGAACTAGGATTGTGACAACTCGCCTCCACTCGAAAGAATCTCGTCCCGAGATTCTGGAGTAGGCGGAAAGAAGGTGGGGTACTCCAGTCAGAGACGATCTTCTCGCTCCCAAGTAGCTTCTCTCTCGGAATGATGGGACCACTGAACTTTGAGAAACTTGATGTTATGACGTCGAGTGACACGCTGTGCTTGATATAGAATGCGAATGGGATAGTCTCGATATGTGAGGTTATCTTGGAGATCAAGCGTTTCGTTGTTCACTCCGCGGATGGGATCCGAGAAGCAACGCCTGAGTTGAGAGACGTGGAAGACATCATGAACTCGAGAAAGATGTGGGGGTAGTTCCAGTTGGTAGGCAACCTCTCCTCGTTTAGCAAGAATGCGAAAAGGACCAATGTAACGAGGAGCCAACTTGCCCTTGATACCGAAACGATGGGTACCCTTCAAAGGAGTAACCCGAAGATAAGCTTTGTCACCAATCTCGTAAGCCACTTCCTTATGATGACGATCATACTGGCTCTTTTGACGAGACTGGGCTGATTTCAAATTCTCACGAATGATACGAACTTGCTCTTCTGCTTCCTGGATCATATCCGGTCCAAAGAATTGTCTTTCACCGGTTTCTGACCAGTTCAAAGGTGTTCGACATCTTCGTCCATAGAGTATTTCAAAAGGAGCTTGTTTGAGACTAGATTGATAGCTATTGTTATAAGCAAAGGAAGACATTTCTCCCAATCCATACCGAAAGAGATAACACAAGCTCTAAGCATGTCTTCGAGAATTTGGTTAACCCGTTCCACTTGACCACTTGACTGAGGGTGGAAAGCGGTACTGAAAGAAAGATGGGTGCCCATGGCAGTCTGGAAACTCTCCCAGAAATGAGAAGTGAAAAGACTACCACGGTCTGAATTGATCTCTAGTGGGACACCATGAAGTGACACTATTCGAGAAATATACAAGTCAACAAGCTGACTAGCAGTGATACTCTCTCGAACAGGTAGGAAGTGAGCCACTTTGGAGAGACGATCAATGACTACGAAGATAGCATTATTCCCTCTCTTGGTCCTGGGAAAGCCGGTGATGAAGTCCATACCAACTTTATCCCATTTCCACGCAGGAATAGCTAGAGGCTGAAGGGTGCCAGCAGGTCTTTGATGTTCTGCCTTAACGCGACGACAAACGTCACATTTAGCAATGAATTCAGCAATTTCTCTCTTCATCCTAGTCCACCAGAACCTCTGGCGTAGGTCCTGATACATCTTAGTACTACCGGGATGAATCGTGAGAGGAGATTCATGAGCCTCCTTAAGGATCAATTGCCGAAGATGTTGCTTCTTGGGAACCACCAGGCGACTCTCGAAGAAAACAACACCTCGATCATCCATAGAGAAACATCCACCAACTCCCTTTTTAATGTTTCTCTTGATCCGGGTAATTCCGGTATCGTGCTTTTGGGCTTCTATGATATGATCCACAAGAGTAGGTTTCGCCACCAAAGTTGAAAGGAATCCGTGAGGAGCAATGTGAAGGTTAAGCTTACATAGTTCCTCATGGAGAAGTGGTTGGCCCTGCTGTAACATGAGATTGTTGCAATAGGTCTTACAACTTAGTGCATCAGCCATGACATTTCCCTTGCCTGGGGTGTAGGTAATTCCTAAGTCGTAATCTGAGATCAACTCCAACCAACGTCTTTGCCTAAGGTTCAAATCTGGTTGGGTGAAGATATACTTGAGACTCTGCTGATCGGTGTAGATCTCGCAACGATTACCAAGGAGGTAATGCCGCCAGGTCTTAAGTGCATAGACCACAGCTGCAAGCTCTAGATCATGTGTAGGATAATTCTCCTCATGTGGATGCAACTGTCGAGATGCATAGGCAATCACACGACGATCCTGCATAAGAATGCAACCTAGTCCCTGTCGTGAGGCATCACAGTAGATAACAAAGTCCTTAGTGAAATCCGGTGGCACAAGTATGGGAGCAGAGGTCAGGCATCTTTTCAGTTCCTGAAAACTGTGCTCACACTGTGGGGACCACTCAAACTTTTTATCTTTCTTAAGAAGTTCCGTGAGAGGTTTGGCCACTTTCGAGAAGTTTTCAACAAAGCGGCGACAATAGCTGGCTAGACCAAGGAAACTCCTAACTTGTTTAACTGTTTCAGGCGGAGTCCAATCAAGGACGGCCTGAACTCTCTCAGGATTGACAGCAATGCCCTTCCCTGAGATTACATGGCCGAGATAGGTCACTTCTGGCAACCAAAATTCGCACTTGGAGAACTTGGCATAAAGGCGGTGCTCTCTGAGTTTTTCTAGAACAAGTCTAAGATGTTCGGCATGCTCTTCCTCGTTCTTCGAGTAAATAAGAATATCATCGAGGTAAACCACGACGAACTTATCCAAATACTCCATGAAGATCGAGTTCATCAAGCGGGAGAAAGTGGCTGGAGCATTGGTTAAACCGAAAGACATGACGGTGTACTCGTACTGGCCATAACGAGTGACAAAAGCCGTCTTAGGAATGTCTCCGTTTTTAATTTTGATTTGATGGTAGCCTAACCTCAAATCCATTTTGGAGAAGACTGAGGATCCAGCGAGCTGATCATACAGGTCGTTGATCCTGGGGAGCGGATACTTGTTCTTTATCGTCACCAAATTAACAGGACGATAATCTACAACCATCCGTTCCGTGCCATCCTTCTTCTTGACGAAGAGGACGGGACAAGCCCAAGGAGAAGAACTAGGACGAATAAAACCCTTTTGCAAGGACTCATCAAGTTGTTTCTTAAGCTCAGCTAGTTCTAGGGGTGCCATTTTGTAGGGTCTCCTAGAAATTGGAACAGTTCCTGGGATAAGATCTATGACGAACTCTACATCCCTATCAGGTGGAACACCTGGTAGTTCTTCTGCAAAGACATCCGGAAAGTCTCGGACTACCCGGATATCTTCAAGGTCTGGGAGAGGGCTGGCATTAAGAGAATAGAGTTGACGCTTTGCAACTCTAGTGGAGACAGTGACTAACTTGCCAGATGGGTGTGTAAGCTGAACAGACCTAGTGTAACAATCGATCTTGGCATGATGAGCTGTCATCCAGTCCATACCCAAGATGATGTTAATATCTGAAGACTTGAGGGCTATTAGTGAGGCAAGGAATACAAGTCTGTCAACAAGGATTCCATTACCATGGCTTATTCTGGTGGTTTGCCATCTAGACCCCGGGGTTTGGATTTCAAGCGGAGTTGGCATGTCACAAAATGACATGTCGTGCAAACGAGCATAGCCTTCAGAGATAAAGGAGTGAGATGCTCCGGTATCGAACAGAACCGAAGCCGGATGGCAATTGACAAGGAGTGTACCAAGAACGACATTTGGATCATCATGGGCGTCTTTAGCTGAGACGTGATGCACACGTCCATGTTTAGTGGGAGCTGGATTTGCAATGATAGTCTTGCGTGGTGTCTTACTACGAAGAACGGACTTCTCGGGCTGGGGTGGAGCAAGACTGGCCTGAGAACAGTCACGTGCATAGTGTCCTGGCTTTCCGCATGTAAAGCAAGTCCCTGAGGTAGGTCGTGGACCCGCATTGACAAGCGGTTTGCCAATAGGCTTGGGTGGATCATAAGACTGAGCTGGATAAGGTACCACACAAGATGGCCTCAGAGGATAAGTGGGTGGAAGAACAGAGTTCGGAACCCAAATCCGGCGCTTCTGGGAACTAGTACCGGAGGAAGATCCCAAATCAAGGGTGTGCTTACGAGACTCCTCGTAAGTGAGTTGAGCTGTCTCTGCATTGATGGCCTTGTTCACAAGAGCCTGGAATGTGTTGCAATGATGCAAGTGGAGATCACGACGCAGTTTGGGGTTGAGACCCTTTCGGAACCTAGCCTGCTTCTTGGCGTCCGTGGACACTTCTTCTGTAGCATAGCGGGCGAGGTTCTCAAACTCTCGACTATAAGCATCAACAGCCATCTTAGCCTGTGTAAGACTACAGAACTCTTCTCTCTTATGATCGATAAGGGCTTGAGGAATATGATGCTCACGAAAAGCCTCGGTGAAATCTCTCCAGGTAGGAAACTGGCCAGCTGGAATCATGGCCTCATAGTTCTGCCACCAAAGACTAGCAGGACCTTCCAGGTGATAAGTGGCATAGATGACCTTGTCATCTTCAGCTACGTTTGCAGAACGCAGCTTGTGAGTGATACTACGGAGCCAGTCATCTGCGTCGAGTGGCTCAATGGGATGATGGAAGGTGGGTGGTTTCAGACGAATGAAGTCATGGATAGTTGCCGATTCCTTGCACTGATGTGCGGTGTTCTCCTCAATACGTGCCAACAAGCAGTTAGACTCACGCTTGTTTCTCTCCATCTCTAACATTAACTCCGCCAACGAAGGCTGGTCGAGAGGATCCTCCTTATCTCTACCACCTCCGGGGTTCTGTCTACGAGCAGCTGAGCTTCGCTTAACTGAAGACATCCTGAGAAGCGAAACCGAAGACGGAAACATCAACAACTATAGGAAGCATAAGGTAGAACAAGAAACTAGTATCTCTCGAACTACTAGGATAATTCCGGCAGCATAACGGCAGTAAAATGCTCAGAATGAGACATCCTGCTAGAAAAGGGTAGTACAACAACTCAACATCATCACTCAAGGTACTGAGATAGTACTACACAACTTCATCGGAAGAACTTGGAACAATATTAGGACTCTGATCAACCAATCCTAAGGGACTACGGAGTAGTAACTCGTGATCCTGATAGACGGAAAAGAAAGCCTAGTTCCTTAACCCCGTAGGAAAGGTAAGATGACTCAGATCAGAAGACATGAGGTATAAGGAGTAAAGAGAGCCTTACGTTCCCTTCCACAATCAATTCCCTTATATAACTAAGGAATCTCTAGACTCAACTTCGACCATTTTGGCTTGGTAATCCTACAGGCAGTCAGGCTCTGATACCAACGCTGTCGGGACCCCGATCCTAAGTCACACCGGTCTAGCATGTAACACACCATATCACTTTGCGGCCTCATGCACGGTATCCCCACGGGTGCCACCTTACATGGCCCGGGACCGTTTGCACATTTTGGCTCACGTATATGACAGTGTCGCTAGCATCCATATGACAGAGAACCGGGGCCGACATGACCAGTTATAAACCAAAAGTGGCACTAAATTACAGAGACAGGCATCCGTGACCCAGCAACGAACGTGTCGGTCATCAACGTATGAACCCAAGTCGTAGCAAGCTACAAGGACTTAAAGGAACAACGCGTGACATTTCCCCTAAGGGACAGACACAGGAACTAAGAAGGACACATGCCGGTCAGCCTAAGTGTTCCGGAGCAGTAGCAAGCTACCAAGGCTCAGTGGAAACACTAGGAGACATTTCCCTGTAAGATAGGCTACCAAGGGTAAACAACTAGGTGTCGGATCCCACACATACCAAGCATTTCAATAACATACACACAATATGCTCAATATGTGCAAATACAACATGGCATCACAACAAGACTCTAATAAACAAGTATTTATTCGTTAGGCTCCGAAGAGCCAAGTATTACAAGCATGGGTCTCACGACCCAACATTCAGAGCATACAAGCAACAAGCGGAAGCACTACATGTCTGAGTACAGACATCTACAAATGAAAAAGGCTGAATAGCCTGACTATCTACAACACTCGTCCAAGATCGTAGCTGAGGTACAAGCTACTTGTCGAAGTCCAAGCGGAACTACTGGTGAGACATCAATCCTATCTGCAAAACATAAATTAAGCAAACATGAGTACAAAGGTACTCAGCAAGACTTACATCAGATCCTATCATACATGCACTTGTATCAAGAAGGCATAGTGGGGTTTAGTTGCAGCAAGCCAGCTTTGACTTAGTGGCTATCCTATTCTACGATTGCTGGTAACTCTTTTGAGGTGGCGCACACGAGTCCACTAAGCACCACACAATACACCACTATGGATTCATCCCCGTCTCCCTACGAGAAGGCCATCCATAGCACTCACACTTGTCTTGAGTATTTTAGAGTATCCACTTCAAGTTGTCTATGTACCACGTAAGCATCCAAGGAGTCCATATCCGCGGACCCGGCTATTCGAATAGATTATGATAACCCTGCAGGGGTGTACTTATTCACACACGCTCTCACCACTTACCGCCAGGTACACGTCGTGTATCTCGGCAACCTTCAAGCGGAAGCCTGGCGAGGGTGTCGGCCACGACCTGACTAACCACACAAGTCTCTCGTCCAGGTTTATCGCCTATTCGGGTTCCATCCGCAAGGGAGTCCGGCCGAGGTTTCCATCACGGACCCAAACGATGTGTACAGGGTTCCCGAGCCCACCATCCGGGTGCCACTCGGTACACCGGGCCACGTGTGCCTAGTCTGTCCCAAGCCCACCCTGCCGGGTGCCACCTGGTAGAGAAATAACACTACCTACAAACGCCAGAAACTAGTTGCAACTCCTGGACAGAGATCATGTTGATTAATAAGTCGAGAGGGGTCGAGTTACCGGAACCCAATGTGTGGTAGTAACTAGTCATTGGACAACATACTCAGAACTCAGTTCTTAGGGACAGTTCCAGTGAGACAACCCACCATGTACTCCTACATGGCCTCTCACCACTATCTTTACCAAATCGTGTTCACACACTTAACCCTCAGCATCAGAACATATCATTTCACTCCAATTCATTCCCGACGAATTAGACCTGACACACTCTAAGCAATAGCAAGCAAGGCATGGTAAGATCACATCATGGCTTCAATCAACTCCTACACATGCTAGTGGGTTTCAACTATTTACTGTGGAAAGACAGGTCATGCAGAGGAATGGGTTCAACTACCGCAGCATAAAGTAGCAGTTGAGATCGTTGTTGTCCTAATGCAATAACAGGGATCAGGAGCGAGAGAGGGATTGTATCGGAATGAACAAGGGGGTTTGCTTGCCTGGTAAAACAACGTGCAGAACACTGCTCCTCTGACAGGTACTCTGGATCGGTCTCCGGAGCTGGACCTATCGAGAAGAACGGTGCCGACAATCAAACACAAGCATATGCAACAATATGATGCATGAATATAGCATGAAGTTATGATGTTGTTTGGGCTAGTGCAACTAGCATTCAATTTGAAAGAAGTCCATTTGAACCAAGGGTTCAAATGCAATTTTAAAATAAGCATTCTAAATGCCAAATATGTGTTTTCAAATAAACAGTAGGTTTAACTTCATTTTTCATGCATAAAAATGGTACAGATGGATAGATTGAATTTTTCTGATAATTTTTCATATATAAATTATTTCATTCTGAGCTACGGTTGAATTTCTATGATTTTTTGAAGTTTAGGCCAAATTCTGAAATAAATAAATCATTTAAGATTTATTTAAAAACCAGAACTGGATTACTGCGTCAGCATGACACAGGCATGACGTCAGCAGGTCAAAGGGGCTGTCCAGAGTCAAACCTGAAAGTGGGGTCCCACTGGTCAGTGACTCAGTTAAATAACTAAAGTTTAAATCTAAACTAATTAGACAAGGGCCCACATGTCAGTGTCTAATTAGATTAATGTCAGTAATTAAAAGTTAATTAAACCCTAAACTAAAAATTAGTCAAAGGTGGCCCCACATGTCATAGGCTCAGGGAAGTCAAACCCAGTGGGTTTGGGTCAAATCCCACAGGCGGTTAGCCGCCGGCGAGGCCGAATGCGGCGGAGGGCGTCGGAAACTCGCCTCCGTCGACCATTCGAGCGGCAGAGGGCAGCTACGGGATGCGCAGCCTCTTGCGCATCCAACGCGCTAGGTGGCAGCAGCTGGAGCGGCCGGAATCGTCGCCGGCGTCGAGCCCAGCGGCGGCCGGAGTTCGGGCGTCGACGGAAACGAGGCTACGGTGCACTAGGGGAGGGGCTAGTGGGTGCGTTCGGCTCCTGGGAGCACGGTGAGCACGGTGACGCGTTTAGTTCCGGGCTTGCGCGTCTGTGGCTACGACGGCGACGAGCTCAGCGGCGGCCGGCGACGATGCGGAAGGGGGCGACGGCTACGGTGAGGTACAGGCCACGGGGACAGGGGGAAACGGCGGAGGAGCTCACAGCGGGGTCGAAGAGCAGCTGAGTGGGCTCGGGGAGGCACCGGAGTCGACGAATCGGCGGCGAGGTCGACGGCGGCCGGAGGTTGAAGACGAGCACGATGACGACGAGGCAGGGCCTCCCGGCGTCCCGTAGCTTGCTAGAGAGGATGAGAAGGACGCAGCGGAGCTTCTGGGCACTCCGGCGAGGCGAGAGGGGGACGGTGGCCACGGCTACGGCGAGCGGCGGCGACGGTGGCGTTCGGGCGTTCGCGAGGAAGAGCACCAGGAGAGGGGAGAAGGGACCGAGGGGGAGTGAGAGGGTCCAGGGGTGCGTGGCGTCGTCCAGGGGCTGCTAGGCGCGTCGGCAGCGACGGGAAGCAGGAGGTGGCGCGGCGCGTGGCCGGCGCGCGACGAGCACACGCTCGTCCTTCTGTCGAGGAGGAAGACGACAGGGAGGAGCGGGCTGGGCTGGCCAGCTGGGCCGGCCAGGCCGTGCTGTGCTGGGCCAGCACAGGTAAGCCTGCCCTTTTTATTTTTCTTTTCTATTTTCTTCTGACATTTGTTTTGATTTAATTTCTAAACTAAATCATTTATTTTCTTCTGACACTTTATTTTGCAGGGACCTAGGAATTAACCCAAACCCCTAAATATAAAGAACCAGAATTTTGGACATATAAAAATATATAATAATTATATATCCAAGCAAATATTTATTGCATTAATTCCAAATGCCCAAAATGAATACTTATGAGCTCCTAATAATATTGGTTTGATTTTTATCTCTGACCAATATTTTTAGAGGGCCACATGAACATTTTCTTGGACCTTTTTGGAGCAACTTTTATTTGGGTCATTTTCAATAGGGTTTCTGAGGGTTTCACAAGTCCTCATTTCAATTTCATTTGAAATTTAAACATGATGCAAACCACAAGAACTAACCTAGTGCATACCAGAACTAGGGTTGTGACACGCTGGACGATGGCTGGGCATCGTGGTGGCACTCAACGACGGCTGGGAGATGGGGTGGAGCTCGACGGCGGCTGGGCAATGAGGTGGAGCTCGACGGCGGCTGGGCGACAGGGTGGAGTGTGAGGACGCAAGGACGACGGCTGGGGCATCGGGGGTGCAATGCGAGAATGGCGATGAGGGTGGATCGAGCGTGAGGGCGGCGGCGGCAGGCACGGGTAGGGTTATGGAGTTGTGTTTTTTTATTGAGGTAGGAATTTCTAGATTTGGGGATATTTTGCACGAGCACGTCGAAAATTTCGCCTCCTCGCGCATAAATCTCGTGCCAAGTTTGCAACCTGTGGTCGATTGACACGTGTCAACCTACGCCGACACTTAATCCGTGCCCATACACCCTACATACGTCGACACATTTGACATTGCTAAGTGCGTATCTACGCCAACTGATAAACTGTCAATCGCCACACATGTGCCGACACATGACGTGTTGTTAGGAAAACGCCGACTGATACGTGGTGGCTTTGTGGTTGCTGACACTTGATGTGTCCACATTGATGTATCTTCGCCGACACATGATGTGAAGACACAACTTAAAAGATACGCCAACAGTTATTTTGTGGACATAAGTATACCTTTGCCCACATAATTGTGTCACCTAAGCTCCACCGTGGTGTAGTGACAGTTACATTTAAAAAATAATAACGGAATAATTGAATATTCATTAGTAAGAACGCAATATCATGTAGTTGAGAGAGCTTATAGTTTGACGTTTGATGCCCTTAACTTAATTCACAAGTCTAAGAAGGAACAATGCATGTTCGATGACGAATCGGGGTAGCTTCCTATATGGCCTTTAATTTTTTTCTACTCATGTTAAAATTTGGAAATTTCAGGGGTCATTTGACGTTTTCAAGACATTTAAGCGATTTTCTAGGCATTTAATGACCGTAATAAAAATTTGAACTACATGTACATGCGAAAGCAAACTATCATGGGTTGGAAAATCATTGTTGTGTCTTTGTGTGCGAGTTAATGCATTGTGCAGTAAACTAGAAGGAATTTTCGAACATATTGGTGTCACAGCTTGGACACAAACACCGAGTATCATGGCTTTTAAATTCCAAAAATGATTAGAAATACAAGACACCTTGCTTGATGTAATGGCATGGCAAGAAGATGTTGTGGTTAAAAATTGACCCGTTTGACGAAAGTTTGGACACACACAAACCGGAGCATCTCATGAGAAGACTCATGGTTTCGAGAGGGAACAATGATGACGAACCGGTGGTAGCTTCCTCGTATGCCCTTGAATTTTTTCTACCGTTAACATGCACTAATCCAACTATCATGTTAAATTTTGGAAGTTTTCAGGGTCATTTAACCTTTTTTTAGATATTTATGTGATTTTCTAGCCATTTAATGCCGTAATTCAGATTTGAACTACATGTACATGCAACAACAAACCATCATGGGTTAGAAAAATCATTTGTTTATTGCATTACATTTTACAATAATATCATTGTAACACAAAATAAACATTTCATGCCTTACATGGGAAAGAAAATTTAAATATCTGGCAAGACAACCGGGACCCACAAAATTGGCACTCTATTTCGCGCCTTGAGGTTTGGAAGGTGAGTGGCACGAGTTATTAATCCGACGCGATTCTGTAACATCCCAAAATTCTAAATTTTGGAATGTTATATTAAATAGATAGTTTTGATTATTGTTTGATTATGGTGTGGTTGCTTGTATGAAATGGAGTGAAATTTGAAACTTTTGAAAGTTGAATGAGAGGGAATAAAATGAATTTCCCAAAACTTTCACCTTGCATTTATGATCTCCATGAATTCAAATTCATTTCATCACAAAACCCTGGAGTGAAGATAATATGACTTCTTCCATTTAATAAAATGAAAAGGGGTTTGAAAAGATTTAAATTCTATTTTGAAATATTTCAAATTCAGAAACTTTATGCAACTCAATGACTTGCCCTGAGAGAAGTTAAAATGACTTCTTTAAATTATAACAAATATGAGTTGTAAGTTCCTTTGAGGTATTTTGAAAACTCATTTTTTCAAATTTGAGGTAATTGGTTTTTATTCAAATTATTATTCTCCAAAAATAAAATATATGGAAATAGGGTAAATGATTCCCTACAATAGAAAATTGGAGAAAAATGAGTTTGAGATTATTTTGGGATTCTAAAATATTTTATTTTATTTTTAAATAGATTAGTAGCATTGTTTGATTTATCTAAATTCGTGTGGATTTTTATTTGACTCTAGAAAAATGTTCATGTTGTAGGAAATCTTTTTATGAAAATTTTGATATATAATATGCCTATATTATATTTTGATTATATTTGGTTTTACTTTTATTTTTTTCTGTTTATAAAAAAAATCTTCCCGCCGAACAGGGCTGGCCTAGCTAGCCAGCGAGGCCACGGCCCAGCCCAGCGCCCCGCGCCTCGTCCCTGTCCCCTGCCGACTCCAGGATGAGTTCGGCCACCGCACGACTCGCCGGCCACCGCCGTGGCCGACCCAGCCTCCTCGCCGCCTTGCCCCTCCTCCAAGGCACCGCCTCGCCCTGCAGCGGGCCACCTCTCGCCTGAGCCGCCGCGCCGCCCGACGCCGCCGCTCGCCGGAGCTCCGCCGCCCCGGATCCGCCCCGGTCCGCCCGACCCGATCCGCCGCCCCGGATCCGCCCCGGTCCGCCCGACCCGATCCGCCGCCGGAAACCATCGTTTTTCGTAAAAAAAATCCGAACCGGTAATAAACCGTTATGTTCTTTTTTGGTTTTATTTTCAAAAACCCTAGTTCGTTTTTTTATAAAACCGTTTTTTTTTGGTTTTCTTATTCAGAGAACATTCGCTGGTTAGGTTTAGAAAATGAGTGTTCGTTAGATAGATTTTTCTTTTTCTGTTTAATTAGGCCAGGGACCTTTTCACAATTAAAGTTTTTACAAATTAGTCCCTAAGTTTCAAACGATCACTACTTTTTGCTCGTTTATCAGAATTAGATGAAACCAACGCCAAAATCTTCGTCATGATCTCATCTAACCAGAGAAACACATTAAAAATATTTTTGAAAGTTTTAAAATTTGAATTCAAACAGTTTTGTATTTGAACTTCTTTTGATCGTAATTTGAGTTTTATAACTCCGGTTTAGTGGATTCCTTTTTCAAATCGAAGCTCTTGACCTAAACTTCTAATAAGGAGAAATTCACTTAATTTTGGTACTGTTAGAATTTTTTTTATGTTGCAATAGTTATTTGACTGTTTTCGAAGTTTTTCGAGATCTTATCTTCAATTCTTTTCCAATTCTTTCCCAGTTTTATTGCATTAGTTCTATCCTCAAAGATTTGCATGAGTAAGACTTGGTTGCATGTGGTAATGCCGAGTAGTTCATGAGGTAGGAACCCAATGATTTGAGATAAACCCATGGAATATACGCTTTGTTACTTATTGCTTAGCCATGCTCGTAGACGTGGATTGGTATGTGAGATTCATGAAAGTTGTGAGTGTAATAATAACTAAGGGAAAGTTTTAAGGTGTAATTTTAATACACATCTGGGTGGAATGGTTGGGGCACCCTGGAGGAACCAGTGGTTTGCCCGGGCACCTGGAGTAACCGGTGTTTGCCCTAGGGGATCCCCGAGGACCCGTGTGTGCACCCTATGGAATGCCACCCAGGCTCAAAGGGATCATATGATATTTCATGCCTAGAAACTTCCATGTGCAGCCACAAGCCATTATGGGCTCGGGAATATTTGATTAAGTTGTGGGAAACCTTTACATGATAGGCTAGCAGATGTAGAGGGATTGTAGGTGTACCAGCCTATCTATCGGTTAAGGGGACCTCTTCGGAAAGACTATGTCTCGATCATCAGCTTCTCAAACAATAAGCAGTGCGAGGAATTCAACGGAGGAGATCGAGTCTTGTGGGGAAAAGTGCACAAACCTCTGCAGAGTGTATAAACTGATCATGATTAGCCGTGTCCACGGTTATGGACAACTTTGAGTATCTAGAAGTGGATTATTTGTTGATCTCATCACTCTATATAATTAAATTGTTGGGTTACTAATGATATTGGTGATTTTGGATTTGAGAAGGAGGAACCACTCTTAATATAGATTATTTCAACTGAGTAGTAAATAAAATTTGTTCCTTTGTTGTAGGGAAAAACTAGCTTTATGAAAAAATAAACCTTACAACCTCCACCAGCCAAATATGCATATAGTTGTAGACAGTTGTTCATCATTATTCTATGGTGTGAATTTGCCAGTACATTCAATGTACTGACCTACACGGCTGCAACGTCTCATGTTGCAGGAATTATCCGACGAGTAAGTGATACGTTAGGGTTGCGATGTCTACACTCAACTATGCCGTTGGTGTTGATGGCACTCCACAACCTTGCTGTTACTTCCGCTATATGGATTGATAGTATTTACGTTACTTTATACATGTGATTTACCTCTGTTATAAATCCTCGAGTACTATGTGTGTCAGCATACCGATCCAGGGATGACACTTAAGCACAAAGACTTCGATCCATTCGGGTCGGGTCGCTACAAGATGGTATGAGAGCACATGTTGACTGTAGGACGTGACCCTAGAAACTGGCAAACCCATAGAAAAGGATTTCTCTAAAAATTTCTTTTCAAAAAGATTCTTTACCTCTCTTCTTTTCCGAGCTTTGTGAAATCTTTCCTTTTACCTTAAATAGCTAGACAATATCCTATTCCATTGCAACCACTTTGGAGTAAAGAGGATTTCACCATGCATTAGAAGTGTTGAAGCTACAACAGTGGATACTCCGAAGATTTGAAGAGTTTACGGCTTTGAAGATATATTGACCTTTATAAGACCAAACCCCTGTTATGTACTTACGTTATATGCGATGATTGTGAGCCGTCATTTGTTTGATGATTTTTCGACAGCCACAAAATATAATGTAATGCCCAGGATGCGACTATATCTCCTACGTGTCAAGGCACGAGTTAGAGACATAAGCACATTCTGAAATGATCACAAGCATGGTATCTTTGCACAACTCATGTAATGAACATGGATGAAAGAGTAAAATAGTTGGCTTACACTCGCCACATCACACAGAGAATACAATAGCATTAATTCATACAAATAACACAGGGTCTGTCTACGGACGAATATCAAACGAGAAAAGATACCACAACCACAAGTCCTGATCGCCCCTAGTAGGAACCACTACTGATCGTCGGGATACGTCACATACATACGACCACGTTCTTCATCGAATTCCAAGTGAAGTTCTTGTCCTTCTCATGCGTTGTACTCGGTTGTACCTGCATCTGGTGTGTGTTGTAATCTGTGAGTCACAAGGACCCAACAATCCCATTCCCGGGTATCAAAACTAACAAAGCCTTTAGGTGTGGAGAGGTAATAAAGTGTCTACAGCAAGCACTAAGAAACTAGCTTACGAATTCAGAGCGAGATGAGAATATGTGCCAACGGTCGCCAAAGATGATCAAGAAGTGATCCTAGCTACTCACGTTCATGCATAACCCCACCGTGTTCACTTTTTGAAAACCCCATCGAAAAGAGACTGTCACGGTTACTCACACACGTAGTGTATGCTTAAGGATATGGTGTCAAGTTATCTACAACCGGATATTAACAAATTCCCATCTGCCACATAACCGCAGGCACAGCTTTCGAAAGTTCATAACCCTCCAGGGGTATCCCAACTTAGACCATCACAAGCTCACGATTTGCGGAGTCGCAACTCCATGTTGGGAAGACCCGAGTATTCTCAGAATCCCGTGCTCAAGATATTTCGACAATGGTAAAACTAATCCAGCAAGACCTCCCGGCATGCCGACACCCTTATAGTAGCCGCGCGTATCTCTTCTCAGGCCACGACCGGATAGGTCAGCCTACAGGTATATACCAGCCCTCGGGTTTCCCCAAGGTGGCCTCGTAGTCCACCCAGTTTGGACCAATACTCATGAGGAGCACTGGCCTAGGTTGTTGATTAAGAACTCGGGTTTATAACTCCCTATGCAAGTTTTAGTTGTTAGGAAAATGTATTACCAAAGTTGGGTCTTGCCAGAAAAGCTTTAAGCAATGCGAGTTATCAAGGGGATGCATAAACTCCAACCGTGTTAGGAACGCAAAATCAAGGAACATAACACCGGTTTATCGGGTCCTAAGGTGGCATGAGTGGAACAAAACACCAAGCGGAAGGCCAAGCCTTCCACCCATTACCAATATATATGTGCATTAATTTATTTAAGATATATATTGTGTTATCCCAATAAACAAGTCCAAACATGGAGCAATCTTCCAACTTCACCTGCAACTAACAACGCTATAAGAGGGGCTGAGCAAAACTGTACTTAGCCAATCAATGGTTTTGCTAACAAGGCGGTTAGAGTGTTTCATGGCAACATAGGAGGCTGACAAGACAAGAATAAGCATCGAGGCATAACTATAGAGCGAGACAACTAGCAAGGCAAAGATAGAGGTGATATCGGGGAACTGTCATCTTGCGTGTTAAGTCGTCGGTGGAAAGGTAAGACGGCTCCTCAAACTCAGTCTCAACAAGATCCTCGAACTCGGTATCGGCTCCCGGCTCTACCCAACACAAGAGCACAACAACGGTACAAGATCAATCATGGTGCAATGCACAAACAACATGATGCAAGAAATGTCATGGGATGCAAGTCATGATGTGCGTATGCATGAGGATGCTCTCGAGCCTAAAGGAGGAGATGATGGAAATGGCTTCATCTTGGGTAACCAAGCAAGCCACTGGATAGAGGGGAAGATTTCGGTCGAAATCGATATAAGGATCATTTGAATCAGATGCACGCTTTGCAAATGACAAGCAAAACAAGATGCAATGCAAAACCGAAGTTAACAGCAACATTGCATCTTTGGAGCAAGGTTTAAATATGCTACAACACCCAAATGTGATGACAAAAGGCATGGATGTGAGATAGACATGATTCTTAACAAGTATGAACTCAGAGCACACCCAAAAACTTGCTGGAACACAATTAAACAAGCATGGCAAGATTCAATAAGTTAACAAATTTCTCAGACTTAGTGAAATTTACTAGGCATGCAATCTGGAACGATATGTTTCTGCCTTTGGAGGCACACAACAGCAAGCAAAACAAGTATAACAAGCATGAAATGCACATGAGCATGAAGAAGACATATTATACTTCCAATTCATCCAAAGAAACAAGTCATTCCATGCAAGGGTTGCTTAACACAAGCTTTGCCAACTTGAATGTTCTGTTAACAGGTTGACAATATTAATTTCAAGCATTTTGAGATCAAGATTACAATAAGGTACGGCAGGGCATATATGCAAACAAAGGCACGGATTGATAGACAACAACATGTACATCAAGACATGCTCACTAGTTATACCAAAACATGCATGGAAAAGATTGGGGCATCAAGTTTACATGGCAACTTGTTATTACAGATTCTAGACTTAGCAGTTTTCACTAAGTATAAAAATAGCAACATTGACATGGCCTGTTTCCAAGCTTGTTTAAGTCACCATAGAGCATATCATGGAAAAACAAATACACCACTTCAAAGATAACATGATTATGCTCCTAAAACATGTTGACATGTGGCTCAAAATAAAATCACACAAAATGCTATGAAAAAGACAAAACATCATCTCATAACAATTTCAGCAACTTAACAGTAACATGCACTTTTGCAATAGGGTTAAACATGGCATAATGCAACCTAACATGTATGCAAATGCATCCATCATGAAGAGCATCACAAGACGAACATTTTGACATATCATACACTTCATTTGGACCAACATGCACAAAGTTACGACCTCGCGAACATGCTAACATATTGTTGACAGACAACTAGTGCTGAAACAGTAACATCACAAAGCAGTCTTGCAACGAAGATTAAGACATCTAGATGAACACTAACATGCGAAAAACTGATGCCAACATGTAGAGCACTTCGAGACAAACATTTTGATATATTATATGCGCGAAACAGAGTTACGAGCATGAAGTTATGACATGATGAAGGAGGCAACAAATTAACACAGATTCGGGACTTAGAGAAAATTAAACCCTCCGAAAGTCAATGCGGGATGGAGGGATCCGGGACGGGCCGGTGCGGGATGGAGCGGGACGCGTTTTGATCGTGGGACGGGTGGATCTCATCCACCCGCCCGGATCTGGATCTGGATCGCCGGAGCGGGGACGGAGTTGGCCGGAGCTCCGGTGCGGTGGCGACGACTGGAGGGAGCATCGGCGGCGAGGCGCCGGAGGAGCGGCGACGCACGCGGAAGACGGGGCCGGCGACGGGTGTCGCGGGCAGCCGGGGCGGCGCGCCGGCGAGGTGACGCAGATGGCGGCCTAGCCGCGAATGGAGGCGGGGACGAGGGAACGCGCGGGGTGCGGGCGCGCCCGGTGCGGCGGAGGCGTCCG
>LR738712.1:445168620-445278739 GCA_902687465.1 Secale cereale
CCGGGGGGGGGGGGGGGGGGGATCCGGGTCGGCGGGCCCGACGGCGCGGGGACGAGCCGGCGACGGGGAAGGCCACGTGGCAGGCGCGGATAGGCTGAGGAGGCGGAGCGGACGCGTCCGACCGGAACGGACGTGTCCGATGACGTGGAGGAGCTCGGGCTAGGGTTTGCTCCGTGAATTCGGGGGAGAGGGCCTATTTATAGATTCTGGGAGCTAGGAGAGTCCGAATGGGGTGCGGTTTTTGCCCACACGATCACGATCCAACGACCGAGAGAATGGAGGTGGATAGGATGGGCTTGTGGACTTTTGTGGATGGGTGTTGGGCTAAGATAGAAAAAGGTTTTGAGCCCACGTGGTTAACCGTTGGAGTATCAAACGACCTCCAAACGAGACGAAACCTGACATGCGGTCTACCGATGATATACCAAGACCACTCGACAACTCTCGACCCATTCCGAGGATGTTTTTCGGCCACTTACAAAAGGAGGATCCGGAGGTGCCACGGGCACGTGTGTGAGTGTCGGAACTCGAAACGGACAACAGGGAGAGACGAACATGACCGGGTGCAAGTGACAACACGAATGCAATGCAATGGTCATGATGACATGACATGGAGATATGCACACATGCTCAACGCAAAAACACAAAATACCCAAAATGAAGGATGAGCCCAGAATGGAATTGATTAAGTCAACAAAGAATATATTGCCATATAAGGAAGTTTTACATCTGGGGTGTTACAAACTCTCCTCCACTACAAAAAGATCTCGTCTCGAGATCTAGGACTGAAAGAAAGCAGGATACTCAGAACGGAGATGATCTTCTCGTTCCCATGTAGCTTCTCGGTCGGTATGGTGTGACCACTTCACTTTCAAGAATTTGATGGACTTGTTGCGGGTCTTGCGCTCAGTTTCTTCAAGGATAGCAAAGGGGTGCTCACGAGAAGACAAGTCTTGCTAAAGATCAATCTCTTCGAAAGAATGGTGCGTTCAGGCGTCTTGAAGCACTTGCGGAGTTGTGACACGTGAAACACATCATGCACATTTGCAAAGTTGGAGGGAAGCTCGAGTTGGTAGGATAGATCGCCTCTCATGCCAATTATCTTGAAAGGACCCACATATCTTGGAGCAAGCTTTCCCTTGATACCGAACCTATGAGTGCCCTTTATAAGAGAAACACGGAGATACACATGATCACCAATGTCGAAAGCCAAATCTCGGTGTTTGCCGTCATAGTAGCTCTTCTGGCACGATTGCGTGGCTTTGAGATTCTCATGTATGACTTTGCACATCTCTTCGGCCTCTGAGATCAAATCATTTCCAAGGAGTTGACGTTCACCAGTCTCAGACCAGTTGAGAGGGGTATGCCACTTTCTGCCATAGAGAATTTCAAACGGTGCTTTGCTTGCACTTGCTTGGAAGCTGTTGTTGTAGGAGAACTCGGCAAATGGAAGGCAATCTTCCCATTTCATACTAAAGGAGATTACACATTCCCTGAGCATATCTTCAAGAATTTGGTTCACTCTTTCGACTTGGCCACTAGTCTGAGGGTGAAAAGTTGCGCTGAAGCGAATCTTGGTACCCATTGCTGACTGGAAGGAATCCCAGAATTTGGAAGTGAACAAGCTTCCACGATCTAAGGAGATTACTTGAGGGATACCATGCAAGGAGATGATTCTGGAGGTATACAACTCTGCCAGTTGTGCTGCGTTGATGAATTCCTTGACTGGAAGAAAATGAGCCACTTTTGGGAGCTTATCAATCACCACAAAGATAGCGTCATTTCCTCGCTTGGACTTGGGAAAACCGGTGACAAAATCCATCTCAATGTGATCGAATATCCACTCGGGAATAGGTAGAGGTTGAAGGAGTCTGACTGGACATTGATGCTCTGATTTCACTCTTCTGCAGACATTACACTCGTTCACGAATTGAGCCATTTCTCTTTTCATGCGAGTCCACCAATAGGATTGCTTGAGGTATGGTACATCTTGGAGCTTCCTGGATGTATGGAGAGGAGTGAGTCACGTGCTTCGTTCATTATGAGCTTCCTAAGATCACCTTTGGGAACCACAATTTTGTCCTCAAAGAACAAAGTGTCTCTGTCATCAATGCGATAGCACTTGTACTTGGGAGTACCCTTGGCAATACCATGTTTCACCTTCTGCACCATAGCATCACTGAGTTGGGCCTCACGGATTTGATCTTCCAAGGTAGGAGCGACTTGAAGGTTGGCAAGAAATCCTTGCAGAACGACTTGGAGGTTGAGCTTCCTGAATGATTCGCAAAGTTCAGTTTGGAACGGTTTGAGGATGAGACTGTTGCAATAATCCTTTCTGCTCAAGGCATCTGCAATGACATTGGCCTTCCCAGGAGTATACTCAATGCGTGGATCGTACTCTTGAATCATTTCAACCCAACGAGTCTGCGAATGTTGAGGTTTGGCTGGGTGAAGATGTACTTCAGGCTCTTGTGATCGGTGAAGATGTCCACTTTTCTGCCCAACAAAAGGTGTCTCCACGTGATCAAGGCATGAACAACCGCTGCTAGCTCAAGATCATGTGTGGGGTAATTCTTCTCATTTGGTTTAAGCTGATGTGAAGTGTATGCAACGATCTTCTTGTCTTGCATGAACACCACCGAGACCTTGCAATGAAGCATCGCAGAACACTTCATAAGGCTTGGACTCATCCGGAGGAGTAAGTATCGGAGCATAAATGAGCTTCTCTTTGAGGGTATTGAATGCCACATCATAATCAGGAGTCCATGAGTACTTGACATTCTTTTGCAACAGGTTGGACAGAGGCTTGGCAATCTTGGAGAAGTTCTCAACGAACCTTCTGCAATAGCTTGCGAGGCCGAGGAAACTTCGGAGTTGTTTGACATTCTGAGGAGGTTCCCACTTCACAATAGCTTCAACCTTCTCGGGGTTAGCAGAAATCCCCTTGGCAGAGATAATATGACCAAGATAGAGGACTTCATCAAGCCAGAATTTGCACTTGGAGAACTTCGCATAAAACCAGTGCTCACGGAGCCTGTCAAGAACCGAACGGAGGTGCTTGGAGTGGTCTTCTTCATTCTTGGAGAATACCAAGACATCATCCAGATAGACGAGGACAAACTCATTGGTGTAGGGGTTGAATATGAAGTGCATCATCCGAGAGAAGGTGGATGGAGCATTTGCAAGCCCGAAGGACATGATTGTGTACTCATAGGAGCCATAACTCGTCCTGAATGTGGTCTTGGGAATATCCTCTTCACGGATACAAAATTGATGGTAGCCCATTCGGAGATCAAGCTTCGAGAAAACCTTGGCTCCTTTGAGCTGCTCGAACAATTCATTGATGTTGGGGAGCTGGTACTTATTCTTAATTGTCTTCTTGTTCAATGGCCGGTAATCAACGCACAATCGTTCCGTACCATCCTTCTTCTTGACAAAAAGAACACCGCAGCCCCAAGGAGAAGTACTTGGTCTGATCAGACCCATGCATTCTTGCTCGTCGAGTTGCTTCTTCAACTCCTTCAACTCTTTAGGAGAAAGCTTGTACGACCGTCGACAGGCTGGCTCTGTACCAGGTTCAAGTTCAATGATGAATTCAACTGGACGATTGGGAGGCATGCCTGGAAGATCTTTAGGGAATACATCCTCATATTCACAAACCACCGGAATCTGGGATATGGCATTAATCTCGCCCTTTTCATTGAGAGAGAATAGCCTGATTGTGTTATCTCAAGCTGCGAAGATAATCACGTCTTCAGAAGGATGAGTTAGATTCACCTCTTTGTTTGCACAATCAGTAAGAGCATCATGCTTAGAGAGCCAATCCATCCCAAGAATTAGATGAATGTCCGAGTTACCGAGAACAATGGGGGAAACCAGAAAAATATAACCGCCCATGTGAATAGATATATCCGGAGCCATCAAATTAGAAGTCACGTGTTTGCCCGGAGAAATAATTGATAACTCCTTCTCCAGGGGTGCCGAAATGAAATCATGCTTGGTCAAGAATGGTATTGACATGAAACTGAGTGATGCACCAGAGTCAAACAAAACTTTTGCAGGAATTGAGTTAACTGAGAGGTTACCCATTATCACATCAGAAGAATTCTCTGCTTGAGCTGCGTTCACCATGTTCACTCTTGCATGCTTGGGATTGTGCTTGACAATAGCGTTGCTGATAGGTGGAGGAGGAGGAAGGCGCATTTGGTTGGAACACTTGTTGGAATAGTGACCCTTCAGACCACATTTGTAGCAAGTGACCTCAGAAACTGGACGAGAAGAAGGAACACTTGGTCTTGGAGCTTGGAACTGAGACTTGTTCTGGTTGCTTGGGTTGGGTGGGTGGGAAAATGCACGACCAGCTGAGTGCTTGCTCTGACTCGGAGGACGGAGCACTGGAGGAGGCGGGAGCCAGAACTTCTGCTGCTTGGCGACCACTTGAGAGGAAGAGGAGGAGTGAAGAACATCTCTTATCCTCTTTTTGGAAGCTTCACATTTGAGCTAAGCTACCTCTTGCTTGAGAGCCATGTTGTAGAATTGATCAAATTCATCTGGCTCGAACAGAGTGAGTGCAAGTTGGAGTTCATCTTTCAGACCACCTCGGAACTGGTAGATTTTGCTCTTTGCATCGGGAATGTCTTGCCTGGCATAACGGGCAAGATTCTGGAACCTGACATTGTACTGGTAGACAGACATGGTGCCTTGCTTCAGATTGCGGAATTGCTCACACATGCCTTCAGTGAAACTGGTAGGGATGTGATGAGAACAGAAATCACGACAAAAGTCGGTCCACGAGATCTCACGACCCGCTCTGGAGTCTTTGTACTGTTGCCACCAATCTGCAGCTTGATCTTTGAGTTGGAAAGCGGCAAACTTGACATAATCCTCAGGTCTGACGTTACTGCACTCGAAATGCTTCTTGATGTCTGTGATCCAATCTTCAACATCTAGCGGATCTACACAGTAACTGAAAGACTTGGGTTGGTTTGCCAGGAATTGGTTCAGAGTAGAAAAGTGAGGTTGATTGAACAGTTTTCGTTGGCATTGGTTCCCTTGATTGCCTTGATTTTCTTGGAAACTCTGCATCATTTGCATGAGCATTTGAGTGTTTTGATTGGTTGCCTGCATAATTGCTCTCCATGCCTCAGACAGAGGAGGAGGGGAAGGTGGATGCTCTTCTTCACCCTCTTGGTTCTGGCTGGGAACTTTCTTAGGTGCCATCCTGAAGATCATGACAACTGTTAGCCATTGAAGCAAATAATAGATAAGCTGAATCAACGGCTAGATATTGCAACATATAGTCTTCACAATGAACACCCGAACAAAAATGAACGAATGAATTCCATAGCTTAACGGTACATCAACTTGTCGAGAAGCCACTTGGGAGAACAAAATGATAGAATAAACAACAAGGTAACAGATGGAACAAATACATAATAGAGGTTTCATCCCGCATGTTCGTGCTGATGTCCCATGGCACGTGTTACAAAGGGCCTTGCAATCCTCGGATCATCATAGCCAAGGATCCTTTAAGATACAACCCCCTAGTATAACAACGCCCATGATAAGCTCTCCACTAGATGTTGAACCCCAACCTCATATCATGCACCCGTTGGAAGATTACCTAAGAGCTACTTGAATCCCACCTATTAATTCCCGAAGCTTTCTGGTTATGCAATCTGGTGTTGGGGATACAGGGGAAGCACCGCATATCACACAACTAATAAATCCTACATCCAGCTGTATCCATCCGTCAACACATAACCAGACACCTTCGGAAACCATTTACCTCGAACCTTCAAAACACATCCGCTATACTAGCTGTGGCAATACTCCCGAACTACCCCCCCAATACTGGGTGACGTCGGGGTTATCTCACCACCAGACACGCATAGAAGAGTTTTCGATGTCGGTCGCCTCTGGTATTCTAGAACTGCAACGATACAATTGTGACGACAACACCTCGGAGCTCAACTCCCCGGGACACTGCCACAACCCCTAAATGACAGGAGGCACCAAGACCAATGTTCTCGTCACAAAGATATCAGAACAATCCAAACAATACCCGCATGATCCTAAATTTTTTTGGGTGAAATTCGAGGATAGTGAAGTTAAAACAACGTCAGGAATCCTCACCAGAGCGATGAAGGGGAAGATGAGTAAAAAGAAATCCGACTCTCCGATTATTGTACTTGTGAATTTCATGTGAATTTCATGCTTGTTGTACTTGTTTTGCTTGCTGTTGTGTGCCTCCAAAGGCAGCAACATATCGTTCCAGATTGCATGCCTAGTAATTTTCACTAAGTCTGAGAAATCTGTTAACTTATTGAATCTTGCCATGCTTGTTTAATTGTGTTCCAGTAAGTTTTTGGGTGTGCTCTGAGTTCATACTTGTTAAGAATCATGTCTATTTCACATCCAAGCCTTTCGTCTTCATGTTTGGGTGCTGTAGCATATTTACACCTTGCTCCAAAGATGCCATGTTGCTCTTAACTTTAGTTTTGCATTGCATCTTGTTTTGCTTGTCTTTTGCAAAACGTGCATCCGATTCCAACTGTCTTTATATCGTTTTCGAACGAAATCTTCCCCTCTATCCAGTGGCTTGCTTGGTTGCCCAAGATGAAGCCATTTCCATCATCTTCTCCTTTAGGCTCGAGACCATCCTCATGCATATACACATCATGACTTGCATCCCATGACATGTCTTGCATCATGTTGTTTGTGCATTGCATCGTGATTGATCTTGTACCGTTGTTGTGCTCTTGTGCTGGGTAGAGCCGGGAGCCGATACTGAGTTCGAGGATCTTGTTGAGACTGAGTTTGAGGAGCCGTCTTACCTTTCCACCGAGGACTTAACATGCAAGATGACCGTTCCCCGATATCACCTCTATCTTTGCCTTGCTAGTTGTCTCGCTCTAAAGTTATGCCTCGATGCCTATTCATGTCTTGTCAGCCTCCTATGTTGCCATGAAACACTCTAACCGCCTTCCAAGCAAACCGTTGATTGGCTAAGTACGCTTTTGCTCAGCCCCTCTTATAGCGTTGTTAGTTGCAGGTGAAGTTGGAAGATTGCTCCATGTTTGGACTTGTTTATTGGGATAACACAATATATATCTTAAATAAATTAATGCACATATATGGTAATGGGTGGAAGGCTTGGCCTTCTGCTTGGTGTTTTGTTCGACTCATGCCACCTTAGGACCCGATAAACCGGTGTTATGTTCCTTGATTTTGCGTTCCTAACACGGTTGGGGTTTATGGGCCCCCTTGATAATTCGTATTGCTTAAAGCTTTTCCAGCAAGACCCAACTTTGGTACTACATTTGCCTAACAACTAAAACTTGCATAGGGAGTTATAAACCTGAGTTCTTAATCAACAACCCGGGCCAGTGCTCCTCATGAGTGTTGGTCCAAACTGAGCGGACTGTGGGGCCACCTTGGGGAAACCCGAGGACTGGTATATACCTGTAGGTTGAAATATCCGATCGTGGCTTGAGACGAGATACGCGCGGCTACTATCAGGGTGTCGGCACGTCGGGAGGCCTTGCTGAATTAGTTTTACCTTTGTCGAAATATCTTGAGCACGGTATTCCGAGAATACTTGGGGTCTTCCCAAGATGGAGTTGTGACTCCGTAGATCGTGAGCTTGTGATGGGCTAAGTTGGGACACCCTGCAGGGTTATGAACTTTCGAAAGCCGTGCCCGTAGTTATGTGGCAGATGGGAATTTGTTAATATCCGGTTGTAGATAACCTGACACCATATCCTTAAGAATACACTACCTGTGTGAGTAACCGTGACAGTCTGTTTTCGAAGGGGTTTTTGGAAAGTGAACACGGTGGGGTGATGCATGAACGTGAGTAGCTAGGATCACTTCTTGATCATCTTTGGCGACCGTTGGCACATATTCTCATCTCGCTCTGAATTCGTAAGCTAGTTGCTTAGTGCTTGCTGCAGACACTTTATTACCTCTCCACACCTAAAGGCTTTGTTAGTTTTGATACTCGGGAATGGGATTGCTGAGTCATTGTGACTCACAGATTACAACACACCAGATACAGGTACAACCGAGTATGACGCATGAGAAGGACAAGAACTTCACTGGGAGTTCGATGCAGAACGTGGTCGTATGTATGTGACGTATCCCGACGATCAGTAGTGGTTCCTACTAGTGGCGATCAGGACTTGTGGTTGTGGTATCTTTTCTCGTTTGATTTTGTCCATAGTCGGGCCCAGTGTTATTTTGATGAATGTATGCTATTGTATTAATTATGTGACATGGCGAGTGTAAGCCAACTATTTTACTATTTTATCCCTGTTCATTACATGAGTTGTGCAAAGATACCACGCTTGCGATCATTACATAATGCGCTTATGTCTCTAACTCGTGCCTCGACACAGGAGATATAGTCGCATCCTGGGCATTACAAGTTGGTATCAGAGCTTGTAATGCCGCGGATACACCTGCCGGTGGTCGTTACTCTTGGCGGGATCTAGACTGGCCCCACATATTAATACTAGTCTTTTCTGCACACTTTGTCCTCACTCGTGCGCACCCGGGAGCAACTTCCCGGTCGGTCACCCATCCTAAAATTACTCCAAGATGAGCACGCTTAACTTTGGAGTTCTTTCCAAATGGGCTCCCAGAAAATAAGGAATTTCTTATTGATATGAGTAGTCTATCATCCCTAATAAGCGAGGCTATCACATACACCCCCACTCAGAGGAACCAACGTCCTCGTTGGGCCATAGGAACGTTCCCTCTTGGCGTATACGTCTGTGCATCCAGGCCGGTACTTTTGCCATGTCGTGTGCCACGACAGGTCACAAATGTCATGCACAACATGACCGCGCACCTGTCCGCAAACATCCGTGTAACCGCGAGGATCGGCTCTGATACCAACTTGTAATGCCTAGGATGCGACTATATCTCCTACGTGTCGAGGCAAGAGTTAGAGACATAAACGCATTCTGGAATGATCGCAAGCGTGGTATCTTTGCACAACTCATGTAATGAACATGGATGAAAGAGTAAAATAGTTGGCTTACACTCGCCACGTCACACAAAGAATACAATAGCATACATTCATCCAAATAACACAGGGTCCGTCTACGGACGAAAATCAAATGAGAAAAGATACCACAACCACAAGTCCTGATCGCCCCTAGTAGGAACCACTACTGATCGTCGGGATATGTCACATACATACGACCACGTTCTTCATCGAACTCCTAGTGAAGTTCTTGTCCTTCTCCTATGTCGTACTCGGTTGTACCTGCATTTGGTGTGTGCTGTAATATGTGAGTCACAAGGACTTAGCAATCCCATTCCCGGGTATCAAAACTAACAAAGGCTTTAGGTGTGGAGAGGTAATAAAGTGTGTGCAGCAAGCACTAAGCAACTAGCTTACAAATTCAGAGCGAGATGAGAATATGTGCCAACGGTTGCCAAAGATGATCAAGAAGTGATCCTAACTACTCACTCATGCATCACCCCGCCGTGTTCACTTTCCGAAAACCCCATCGAAAAGAGACCGTCACGGTTACCCACACATGTAGTGTATTCTTAAGGATATGGTGTCAAGTTATCTACAACCGGATATTAACAAATTCCCATCTACCACATAACTGCGGGCACGACTTTCGAAAGTACATAACCCTGCAGGGGTGTCCCAACATAGCCCATCACAAGCTCACGATCTGCGGAGTCGCAACTCCATGTTGGGAAGACCCGAGTATTCTCGGAATCCCGTGCTCAAGGTATTTCGACAAAGGTAAAACTAATCCAGCAAGACCTCCCGGCGTGCCGACACCCTAATAGTAGTCGAGCGTATCTCTTCTCAGGCCACGACCGGATAGGTCAGCCTACAGGTATATACCAGCCCTTGGGTTTCCCCAAGGTGGCCCCGCAGTCCGCCGAGTTTGGAGCAACACTCATGAGGAGCACTGATACGTCTCCAACGTATCTACTTTTCCAAACATTTCCCCCCTTGTTTTGGACTCTAACTTGCATGATTTGAATGGAACTAACCCGGACCGACGCAGTTTTCAGCAGAATTGCCATGGTGTTGTTTTTGTGCAGAAATAAAAAGTTCTCGGAATGACCTGAAAATTTACGGACAAATTTTGGAAAATATAAAAAATACCTGCGAGAAGATCCAGACCAGGGGGACCACACCCTGTCCACGAGGGTGGGGGCGCGCCCCCTCCCCCAGGGCGTGCCCCCTACCTCGTGGTCCCCCTAGTGCTCCACCGACGTATCTCCGGATCCCATATATTCACTTTCGGGGAGAAAAAAAATCAGAGAGAAAGAATTATCGCGTTTTACGATACAGAGCCGCCGCCAAGCCCTAATCTCTCTTGGGAGGGCTGATCTGGAGTCCGTTCGGGGCTCCGGAGAGTGGAGATCGTCGCCATCGTCATCATCAACCTTCCTCCATCACCAATTCCATGATGCTCACCGCCGTGCCTGAGTAATTCCATCGTAGGCTTGCTGGACGGTGATGGGTTGGACGGGATCTATCATGTAATCGAGTTAGTTTTGTTAGGGTTTGATCCCTAGTATCCATTATGTTCTAAGATTGATGTTGCTATGATTTTGCTATGCTTAATGCTTGTAACTAGGACCCGAGTGCCATGATTTAAGATCTGAACCTATTATGTTTTCATGAATATATGTGTGTTCTTGATCCTATCTTGCAAGTATATAGTCACCTACTATGTGTTATGATCCGGCAACCCCGAAGTGACAACAATCGGGACCACTCCCGGTGATGACCTTAGTTTGAGGAGTTCATGTATTCACTATGTGTTAATGCTCTGTTCCGGTTCTCTATTAAAAGGAGGCCTTAATATCCCATAGTTTCCAATAGGACCTCGCTGCCACGGGAGGGTAGGACAAAAGATGTCATGCAAGTTCTTTTCCATAAGCACGTATGACTATATTCAGAATACATGCCTACATTGCATTGATGAAGTGGAGCTAGTTCTGTGTCACCCTAGGTTATAACTTCTACATGATGAATTGCATCCGACATAATTCCCCATCACCGATCCAATGCCTGCGAGCTTTTCGCATATTGCTTGTTGCTTATTTACTTTTCCGTTGCTACTATTACAAAAACTACAAAAACACTACCGTTACTTTTATTGCCGCTACCGCTAGTATCATATTACTTTGCTACTAAACTATCTTGCTGCAAATATTGAGTTTCCAGGTGTGGTTGAATTGACAACTCAGCTGCTAATACTTAAGAGTATTCTTTGGCTCCCCTTGTGTCGAATCAATAAATTTGGGTTGAATACTTTACCCTCGAAAACTGTTGCGATCCCCTACACTTGTGGGTTATCAAGACTATTTTCTGGCGCCGTTGCCGGGGAGCATAGCTCTATTCTTTAAGTCACTTGGGATTTATATCTGTTGATCACTATGAAGAATTTGAAGGACTCTGTCGGCGTCCTGGGAACTAGGGTACCCAGACTTGCCTGTCTGCGGGCCGCGACGCGCTCCTACAAGCGGCCTAGTACGGCCCAGCTGATCGACCAACTGCTCAAGACCCTCACGAGGGGCCAGGCCTCGCGAGGAGAACGACGCCAAGACCCCCTCGGGAGCGGCCTTGGCAAGGCGTTCCGGAGGGGCGGAGAATCCAAGGCCAAGCCTTAGGAGGAGGCAGTGAGGTCAGCAGTGACGCACCGTGCCAGCGAGTGCTAGCGTCCGCCAGCAGCACAGTTGCCATTTCGGTGCAAAGGAGACAGCGCAGCCATTGGTTCCCAAAGAGCGGGGCAAAGATTTCCTCTTTGGTGCAACGAGACCGAAGACCGCAAGGACGATAAGGAGGATGTCACCGTCGAGCCCACCACCATGTCATCGCCTGATCCTTTTGCAGGCGGAGTCTGCTTTTGTCAGGGTAGGAACGTCCTTGTGTTCCCGCTCAAATATGGCAGTTGTGGAATCCCTTCCCGCCTAAACATTTTGGGGGAAGAGGATCGTGGCTGCCTATATAAGTAGCTAGGACCTCCACTACAAAGGGGAGAGACACGCACACTCGACCACCGCACAAGGAGCAAGAACACTAGCCTCCTGACCCCCCTGAGCTCGCCTCCTGAGCTCAGGAACCCTTGTACCAGTTCATACTCTATCTCACCCGGAGCCAATCCACCAAAGCAGGAAGTAGGGTATTACACCTCGCGGTGGCCCGAACCTGGATAAACTCTTGTGTGTTTGTTCGTTGTTTGCTTGAATCCTTCCCCCGAGACGAGAGCGAGGCGCTAGGTAGACGTGAGTGGGAGAGATCTTCGTTCACGCCCCTGTGTTTGAACTTAACGGGTTTTGCGGAGCCCTGAATCCAACATTTGGCGCGCCAGGTAGGGGGCGTGTCGAAATCTCGCCTCTCCGACGACCTCGTCGCGTTCTCGTCACAGACCCTGCTCCACAGCCATGGTGGACACATGCCGAGCTCGCGCCGCCCGCCGCGCTGCGAACGTCGCTCAAACGGCGCCCGCGGGCAATGGCGCACCGCTCCACCCCAATTCGCCGGTCGCCAACACCGCCACTGACCCGGCTGTCCACGAGTAGCAGGAATCCTCGCTGCCGCTGTCCGTGCGGCGGGATGGCCGCACGACAACACCTTCACCCTCGCCAGTCGCTGCGTCGTCCTTGCTAGTCCGCCGCGGGCCGGTCTACCAGCAGCCCGCGCTACTGATTGTAACACCCCAAATTTTTGAGTTTGATTTTTCTTCCAAACTTTTGGCCTTTTGGAAGGGGGTTGTCTGATCTTCTCTTAAAACCCTTCTAAAATCTTTCTGGCCAAAGTTTTTGGTGATTTCTCAAGCTTGCTTTTTGACCTTGAAGATCTTCTCTTGGGTTGGCTCAAGCCCAAGTTGAGTTTCAAAGAGGTTGTTTGAATTCTCCCCTTCTTGAGTTATGTCTTTCAAATTTGATCTTGGACTTATCCTCCCCTCCAACCTTCATCTTGCTATGACCCCAACAGAAATATTTCTCTCTAAGACCCACTCCCCACCTTAAGGCAAGTCTCTGATCAATTCCAGTAAGTTTTGACCTTATTGGGATTTTTCCTCTATTTATTTCACTCCAAAACTATTTCTGTCTTTTATAGTGGACCTTGTTGATTTACAAAGGAGCCACCTTTTCCATCTAGTTATTTGATTCCAAACCAACTCTTCTAGATGGTCCTTAGTACCCACAACCTAGATCCATCTTGTTTCACTGGTCCACAATTCAAAATTTTCAAATTTCACCTGCTAAAAGTTTGGGCCAGATTTGCAAAATTTGGTGAAATTCATATTTATCTTCTTCCAAAAATCCTGTGAAAAATCAGGCAGCCTCTAGATGCATCAAGAGGCCACTCCACCAAATATCAGCACCAGAAATATTTCACACATGCCAGAAACATTTCATCAAACACTTAGCATCCACTGTACTGTCAAGTTCAGAAACTGTTAACTGAAACTGTCGACAGACAGTTTGACAGTTCGTCAGTTTCGTCAGGCAGCTTCAACAATCTCACTAGTAACCTCCTTGGCTCGACGCTGCACTGCACCATCTTCTTATCCAGAGCGCCGCATGGTTGCTTGGCTGCTTCTGGGCGTCGGTGGCGCCCTGGCCCGACTGCGCCGGCGACTGCCACAGCAACAGCGCCGCCCGTGGCGGCTGACAGAAGTAACCCCGCAGCTCGACGCCGCCCAAAGCACCCCAGCGCTCCGCGTGTCCACCTCCAGTGCCAGCGCACGCCTGCCGCACCGTAGCCATGGCCTGGCACACGCAGAGCGCGTTTTCTGCCGCGGACGTGCCGCGCGGACATTCCGTCGAGGACAGCCCGTAACTCCCTCTCCCCTGCCGAGTTAGGTGCGGGAATGGAACCACTACGCCTTCTAGTCGATGCCCAAGCCCCTAACTCCGCCGTCCAACCACTGCATCACCGTAATCGACTCGCCGGACTTATCCATTCATGGCAACCGCCTTGAGCAAGCTATATAAGGCACACCTGAGCTCGTTCTCGAGCCCGCACATCTCCACTACCTCCCTAGACCTCGCCCAGCCTCTGGAAGAGCCTCGAGGGGCCCTTCTTCTCCAACTCCGGCCAACTCCCTCCGCCTCGGGCTCCAGCAGCATTCACTCCAGTGAGAGCTTCTCCGCCGCCGTGGACTCGAGCGTAGCACGCTGGCACCCACCTAGACCTAACCCCCACTTCAATTTGATCCCAGGAACCCTCTCCGACGAAGCCCACGACCACCCGAGCCGCCGCCCGTCGGAGACAGGGTCGCTGTCGATGTGGGGCTCGCCGACGCTCAACTCCACCACCATTCGACGCGGAAGATCACAGAGAAGCCGTACGTATCACTCCCCTCCCCTAACTCGCCGTGGATCAGCGCCGGCGACCACCGCAGCACCGGCGATCCCCGAAGACCGACATCCCAGAAGATTCCAGATGTTCCGGGTTCTCCCGTGTGTTTCATTTGTGCTTGTGTTATTTATTTTGCATTGCATCATGTCATCATGCCATCATGACTTAATTTCTGCAACTCAACTAAGTAAATTGTGTGGACCTTCGGTCCATTTAAATCGAGGGAAGGATGACTTCTCTTTATAACATATGTATATCCTCCTAATATTATGGAGCTATTATAAAAATATTCCATTGTTGGAAGCTACCATCACACACTTGCATAATTTTCCCCATGTCTGTTTCACTCCAACTTTTGACTCCCACAACCTTGCTTGATCATCTTCTTCTCCTTCTTCGTTAGTCCTTTTAAATTGTGGCATTCTATTTCTTGCACCATTTTAATGTTCCTTCTTTTCCTATCAATTCTCAACCATGCCTTCAACATCCTTGCCAATTTTAGTTCCTTTGGACTTGTTTTGGTTGGGTTAAAAAATGGCTCAAGTTTGAATTTAATTCAAACTTGAATTATTTTTAAATCCTTAAAATGTCCAAACTAGTTTATTAAAATTGTGCATAAATCTAGGAGATTAAGTATATTTTACTTCCTTCTTATTCTTCCTCTAACACCCTGTCCATTTCCTTTTCTTCACCAGGGATTTTGTATCTGCATTTCTTTTAACAAAAGGGAAAAGGAGCCAGTCGAACTGGGGCCATCTGGCCTCCTAGCCGCAGGCCGGCCCATCTCCTCCCGTGGCCCAAGGCCCAGCCGCATCCCCTTCCTAACCCTAGCCCCGCAGCTCGATCTCTCCCTCGACCGCATCGCTCCCTCGCTCAGTCCCTCTCTTCCCCCCTTTTTCCCTCGCGCCGCCAAGAGCCTCGAGCGCCCTGCCTCGACCCCCTCCTGCTCGATCCACCGCCGCCTCCCCGTCTCCTTCAATGACGTCGCCACCACCGGCAAGCGCCCGCAGCGCACGGGCATCCCCGAGCGCGACTGGCCCCTCTCCTCGACCCCGCGCGAGCTCGCCCGAGGGGAGGAGTCCTCGAGCAGCAGCGCCATCGGACCTCCCCGTTGCCCTCGTTGGCGAAAAGCGTCGCCCCGCCATTCCTTCTCCTCTATCACCGCAGCCTCGCTCATCCTCTAGTTCGAGAGGACGTGCGCCAGGTCCGCCCGTTGCCGGCCGACTCCCGTCCGGTTCCTCTCGCCCGCGCCTCCCTTCTCCTCTATCGCCGCGGCCGGTCTCCTCCTCGCTCACCTAGACGGCGCCGAGCTCCTCCCGTTGTGCGCTGACCGCCTTTGCTTCGGCCTCCTCCGCGCCTCCATGGCCACCGATGTCGACAAGTCTTGCTGCTGCACTGGAACCTGCCAAGTACCTCATCGCCGAAGACCAAGACCGCAAGTACCACGACGCCCGAGTACGACTACACTTGGTGGATGCGACAAGTACCTCTACCGTCGACCCCGCGTACGACTACATGATGTGACGCATCAAGTACCACTACGTCCGATGCTGCGACAAGTACCTGTACGGAAACATGAACATCTACGGAACGTGTACGACGACCGTGAACGAAAACGCCAACGTGTACGACTACCGTCGCCCCGGAAACGATGGATTCGTCAAGTACCTCTCCGAAGCGCAACGAGTACCTCTACGTCAATGACGACCCCGACGCCCCGTGAACGTCTACAAGAACGCGAACGTCTACTTCCTCTACACCGCTCCGAACTCGTTCCGCCTCGAAACCCACGCTTCAAAGGTATAACCGCAAAACGATGACCCGTGGACAAACGATGTGTGTTGTATGAGATGCTCCACTTGTGTGCACCGTGCCCGATTCGTCTTTTGTCATGCTCCTCGGTTGCCTCGTCGCCAACCCGTGGGAACCCGGTGACGGGATCACCCCACCTTTCATCTTGTTTGACTCACTCACGCCCTTCGTCATCTTTTGCACCGGACTCTCAATGAGTCGCCGAAACCGATATGATGCCGTGGCATCATTTTGGTTATCGTCGCCGTGGCACCCCTTTCCACCACGGTGACAAGTGCTTCAAATCTCTTCATGTTCACTTTTGCTAAAAATTGCATAAAACTTGAGCATGTCATCCGCATCATGTTAACAACATTAAAATGTGTGAATTGTTGTTTGCTTAAAATTGCTAAACATGCATATGGGGATTTTCCGGAATTGTTGTTGTAGTTTCCGGCCTCATTTAAACTTGTTGACTTGTGTTATTTTTCTGTGCTTCCTACCATGCCATGTTTTGCTTCCTGTATAGACTTGTCATGCATCATACCTTGCCATGTATTGCATCCTATAGGCTTGTGTTGTTTTTCCGTGCTTCCTACCTTGCCATGTATTGCTTCCTGTATAGACTTGTCATGCATCATACCTTGCGATGTATTGCATCATATATAGACTTGTGTTGTTTTCTGTGCTTCCTACATTGCCATGTTTTTCTTCTTATATAGACTTGTAGTGCATCCTATATAGAACTGTCTTGCATCATACTTGTTTGAGCATATTGTCATGTCTCTGTGGTGTGTTTACCGTATTGCTTGCTTCTTCTCGTTAGTGCTTGTTCCGTTGCGATCGTGAGGATTCGTTCGTCTTCCCGTGATTCTTCTTCAAGGCTTCTTCTTCGTCTTCTTCTTGGAACCGTTCTTCTTCCTCGCGGGATCTCAGGCAAGATGATCATACCCTTGGATACCTTTACTACCATTGCCATGCTTAGTTATCTTGATGCTATCGTTATATGTCGCGCTACCCATCATTTATGTCAGCCTCTCCTTGTTGCCATGAAACCTCTAACCTTTGAAACCTTCTTAGCAAAACCATTGTTTGGCTTGTTACCCGCTTGCTCAGCCCCTCTTATAGCGTTGTTAGTTGCAGGTGAAGATGAAGATCGTTCCAGGTGGGAACTTGTTGTTGGAATATCACAATATCTATTATTATTAATAACACACCTATATACTGGGCATGGGTGGAAGGCTTGGCCTTTTTCTCGGTGTTTTGTTCCACTCATGCCACCTTAGGCGCCGATAAACCGGCATTATATTCCTTGATTTTGCGTTCCTTACACGGTTGGGTATATGGGGACCCCTTGACACTCCGTCTTTGAATAAAACTCCTCCAGCAAGGCCCAACATTAGTTTTAATTTGCCTCATAATAACAACTTAATTAATTAATTAAAATTGCATAGGGGGTCGCGTCCCCGGGGATTCTTTCTACATAGCAGGGGGGCCAGTGCTGATGGTGTTGGTCCCAAACGGGCAGACTGCAGGGCCGCCTTGGGGAAACCCGAGGTATTTGGTATTTTCCTGTAGGCTGTCCCATCCGGACGTGGCCTGAGACGAGATACGCGCGGCTACTATTAGGGTGTCGGCACGCCGGGAGGTCTTGCTGGACTTGTTTTACCATTGTCGAAATGTCTTGTGCACCGGGATGCCGAGCCTGATCGGATTTCCCTAAGATAAGGGGTGATGATATTATATTTATCACTTCAGCTGATCGTGAGAGCTTGTGATGGGCTAAGTTGGGACACCCCTGCAGAGTTATGATCTTTCGAAAGCCGTGCCAGCGGTTATGTGGCAGATTGGAATTTGTTAATGTCCGGTTGTAGAAAACTTGACAGAGGATCCGAAGTAAAACACACAACTGTGTGAGTAACCGTGACTGTATGTTTTCACTTTAAGAAGAGAACACGATGGGGTTATGTTTGACTCGTAGGTAGTTCAGGATCGCGCATCGATCATTACTAGTTTGCGACCGTTTGCGTAGATGCTCATCTTATTCTTGTACTCGTAAGCTAGCCACCATATTATGCTTAGCCGCTGCTGCAACCTCACCACTTTACCTCTCCCTACGCATAAAACTTTGCTAGTCTTGATACCCATGGTTATGGGATTGCTGAGTCCTTGTGGCTCACATATACTACAACACCAGATGCAGGTTCAGCCGAGAATGATGCAGGAGCTGGTTCAAGTACTTCACTGGGAGCTCGATGAAGAGTTTGGCCGTATGTTTGTGACGTGTTTCGACGATCATTAGTGGTTTCTACTAGGGGCGATTCGGACCTGTGGCTTTATGTATTTGGTATCTTTCTTTGGATCTTCGCCCGTAGTCGGGTTGTGATATTTTGAATGATGTTTTGCTTATGTAATGTATTGTGTGACCTGGCGAGTGTAAGCCAACTATCCTTTTGCAATTTCATCCCTATTTTTTACATGAGTCGTGCAAAGATACCAAACTTGAGATCATTCCAGAATGGGCTTATACCTTTAAGTCGTGCCTCGACACGTAGGAGGTATAGTCCCATCCTGGGCATTACATGTCATGATTCCGTTCATCTCCTTTTGGTACTATCATAGGCCGTCTGTTGAGATTACGGTCTAGTCAGTTGTAAACCACTTCCCAAGTACGCACCAAGTAGAGGGGCCGGGATGAGGGTTCCATGGACTTGGATTAAAGCCCGTCATCCGGTCAGGGGGCATGGGTGTTTCCGGTTGGGACCGAGAGGGGGGCACCCCTTAGAGCGCGCATATATAAATTTGATCCCATGCTATTCGAGGTTGTGGCCTCCCCGTCTTAAAGTTTTTCGTGAATGTTGTCGCGGGTGATTCCGGACAGCAGGATGTTAAATGGGTGTGTACTGGTTAGTTTGGTTTCTACTAAAACACCGTAGACAGAACTAGTCCCCGTGGCTAGTAGAGTCCGTTGGCTATGAGTTACTAGCACAAGCTCTGCAGAGTTAAAATTCCTTCAGTAGCCATGTTTATGGCCTAGGGTCAATCTTCATGTCAACCCGGTGACCGTCTCTAGTATATTCTTGTTGGTAACCAGAGTAGTGTTTTCGTCAAGTTCATTTGGTAGATGAACTCACCAACTATCTCTGAATTAATTTACTTCCAGAAGAATTTCATCGTTATACTCTTGTTCTCTATAAGCCCTTTATGTGATGTCGCTCAGACGTCCGACTGTGGCATTCTTTTTATTTATAAGCCCTTTATGTGATGTCGCTCAGACGTCCGACTATGTCATTCTTTTTATTTATAAGCCCTTTATGTGATGTCGCTCAGACGTCCGACTGTGGCATTCTTTTTATTTATAAGCCCTTTATGTGATGTCGCTCAGACGTCCGACTGTGGCATTCTTTTTATTTATAAGCCCTTTATGTGATGTCGCTCAGACGTCCGACTGTGGCAGTCTTTTAATTTATAAGCCCTTTATGCGATGTCGCTCAGACGTCCGACTGAGGCATACTTGTTATTTATTTTGCTATAAGCCCTTTATGTGGTGTCGCTCAGACGCCCGACTGTGGCCTGCTATCATTTACTATTTTCTTACGAGGCGTCACTTAGACACTCGTTTGGTCTCCTTCTATTTATCTTATGGATTTCGGGAGGATTACCGCCCGACTTCTATCTTTACTTACCGCATGTTAACATTTTATTCCGGTCGCATTTTTGCTGGAATACTCATATGCATCATGTTGGCATTTGTTATATCTTAAGTCCGAACTGTCTTGCGAGTACATTCAAAGTACTCACCTGGCTTGTTGATTTGGCCAGATGTGGACGAAGGCGATCTCATGGATGAAGAGTTCGATAGCGAGTCCGACGTCTAGTGGAGTCCCAGTCAGTCCCTTGCGATCCTGGAGTTGATCACTGTTTTATAACCGCTTCCGCCTACCACCAAATAAATTCATCGGGTCTCACTCCGACACTCGATGAACTGTAATATATTGGAGTCACATCACCCACTTCACTGTGACATATCCACCACCTTTTATTACGAGTTAGTAGTATGCCACCCTGCCTTGTGTCATATCCGCCTTTATGTATTATATTGGCGCGCTTGTAATAAAATTGTTGAGCAACCCCCAGCTCAACCTTGTAAAATATTCAGTGTACTAGAATTCTGTATCAAGGATTTGTCTGCGAGCAGGTAATAATATTCCTCGCTGGTTTAATAAAAACTTCGGTCTTCTGGTAATTATTTTACTGAAGGACCGGTCCTGACAACCTTGATATCAGAGCCAGGCTGACTATAGGAAGCCACCAGGTGCGCTCGCTAATCGGTTATTAGCGAAAATTTTGCTTTTCAACATTTTTACATCTGTAGCAATTTTCTGTTGGTCAGCATAGATTTATGACTTGACTATTCGGAATTTTTGTCTACTTTTGTAGATGGCCAGCAACGACTGTGATGCACAGGTGTTCGCCAACATTCCTGAGGGGTTTGTCAAGCTCCTCTTCGCCATCACCAAAGTCGCGATTGGGCCATCCACCCGTCCAGAGTTTACACTCTACCGTCACAAGCTCAAAGACAACGTGTCTATGCATCAGGCCATGGTGCACTTCAAAGGAGGGCATTCTGAAGCGCGCCGCCTCCGATTTGTGGGCAGAGCCATGCCTACGGAGAGGCATGCCATGCAAATGGCTGCCCGTGAGGCGATAGCTCGTCTCCAAGACATTCTTCCTTCCATGAAGACTCGTCGCTACCGTTACCTTCCATGCCACGTACCCTACACGTGCCACTATGCATTTGCGTGCGCAAATGGGGAGCGTGATGAAGCCATTGAATCAATGGTTGAGTACCTCAAGGCACTTGAGGCAGCCTTTGATAATCTTGTGGACGACTTGGTGGCCACCCGTATGGAGTTGGTCCAGAGTGGCTCCGCCAACAGGAGGGAGCTACTCCATACTGCACCACCAATGACATTTGTCTCGTCCGCCGCATCCTACGCACCTTCCATCATAGCCACCGCTCGCCGTCTGCCTATCACTGAGGAGTTTGACCAAGTCATTGCTCCTACCCGAGTCAGAGCTGCACCGCCTACTGCACCTGCTTCGAAACCTCGTACCCATACTCCGCGCCTGGAGCCTATTAGTGAGGAGGAAGTGGAGTCTCCAGCACCACTGGGCCTTACCCTCGGCAGGCCGAGGGAAATCTTCAACATCTCCGACTAGTGCGTTATTCCGCGACGCACTGTGCACGCTTGTAATATGTGTGTGATATGTAAAATAGGTTGATGCGAGTAGTCTGTTTGCGCATCATGTAGGATCTTGGAGGATTGCACTAGTTTTAAATAACATGTCAGGATGTGTACGCACACCCTGAGTGACGTATGTATAATTAGAACCTGCGTGTTAAATATGTACTAGCGGTCCTTCTCCGTGCGCAATCAACCAGTTTATTTCAAAAATATCTTTCGAGCTCGAGTTTTGTCGCTTTTGCAAAAGTCTTGGTTTATTTTGCTGCTCGGTTCTTCTCAGGATCTCTACTTTATTACCCCAGAGTAAGAAATGACTCATCCGTGGACGCGTTCCATGCCAAGTCCGCCGGAAGAAAATTATGGCACACAGACAGACAACAATTTCACACAGGGGCAGTCAAGTCAGCAGGGCAGTGAGACATCATTTTCTCAAGTGTGCCGTCTTTACGAGCAAAGTCAGCAACAGCAGCAAGAAATGATGAACCATGTCATTAACATGGGAAATCACCGTGAGCCATACCAGCAGCACTCAAAATTGTCTGAATTTCAGAAGACACGTCCAACAACGTTTTCGCACACAGACAAACCTCTTGAGGCCGATGATTGGCTTCGAGATATTGAAAGGAAATTAATTGTGGCACAATGCTCAGACCGTGAAAAGGTGCTGTACGCACCACATTACCTTACTGGAGCAGCCACGTCATGGTGGGAAGATTTTCTGCTTATGCATCCTGATATAAATAATATCACCTGGGAAGATTTCAAGGAAGGCTTTCGCGGGACACACTTCCCCAAGAGCATTATGAAGATCAAGAAAAGAGAATTTGATGACCTCAAGGAAAGAGGCATGATAGTACGGGAGTACAACAGTCAGTTTGCGCAATTATCCCGTTATGCCAACGAAGAGCGTATGACTGAAAACAAGAAGATGGAAAAGTTCTTGGACGAACTGGCACCGGCACTGAAATGCCAGTTAGTCGTACACACTTTTACGGATTTCAAGACACTGGTGGACAAGGCCATTACGTTGGAAAATGAACGTCGCAGTCTGGAAGACAGTCGCAAGAGAAAAATGGATCAGACCAACCACCCTCGCAACAACAAGAATAAGGTGAATTTCCAGAGGAATGGGGCGAACAGACCCAGGACCAATGACACACGTCCAAACAAGAATTTTCATGCAAGAGACAAGGATTTCACCTATCGCCCGGGTGTTACCTGCTACGCATGTGGAGAAGAGGGACACTATGCAAAACAGTGCCCTAAGCCAAGAAACTCAGCACCGAAGCCAAACAACAACTGAAACAATTCCGCGCCCAAGCGCAACAACTTCAACCCCAATAACAATCACAGGAAAGGCCACCTGAACCATGTGACCAAGGAGCAAGCACAGGATGCACCGGATATCGTACTCGGTACGTTCCCTGTCAACACAATACCTGCCACGGTTTTGTTTGATTCTGGAGCCTCTCATTCGTTCATTTCGAAGAGTTTTGCTTTGCAACATGGTTTTTCAATGCTTCCCTTGGGAAAATCAATGACCATCAAGTCCCCTGGAAGTAAGCAGATCACTCAGAGTCACTGCCAAGGTTTGACCATCGAAATTGAGGGATTAAAATTTCACGCAAACCTCATCGTGTTGGAAAACAAGGGACTGGATGTTATCCTGGGTATGGATTGGCTAACCACCAATAAAGGATTTATCGACTGCTTCAACAGGACAGTGATTCTTACTCATCATCACAGAAAGACAATAAGAGTCGCAGCTCAGGAAAGACCGATGTCGCGGCAACCAAAATTAAACAAAATTGATACTTCTGAGTTAAGCAAGGTTCCAGTTGTATGTGAATTTCCAGACGTATTTCCCGAGGAACTACCAGGCATGCCGCCAGACAGAGAAATAGAATTCATTATTGAGCTAGCACCGGGAACCACCCCCATATACAAGAAACCATACAGAATGGCACCATCCGAGTTGGTTGAACTAAAGAAGCAAATAAAGGAACTGCTAGACAAAGGATTTATACGGGCCAGCTCCTCACCTTGGGGTTCGCCAGTATTATTTGCCAAAAAGAAGGATGGGACCATGAGGTTGTGTATAGACTATCGAGCGCTCAACATGGTCACAATCAAGAACAAATATCCGATGCGGATAAATGAGTTATTTGACCAGCTCACGCAAGCCAAGGTTTTCTCAAAGGTTGATTTAAGGTCAGGTTATCATCAACTGAAAGTACGAACATAAGATATCCCGAAAACAGCATTCACCTCAAGATACGGACTTTATGAATTTACAGTAATGCCGTTTGGACTGACCAACGCCCCCGCATATTTCGTCCACCTCATGAACAAAGTATTTATGAAATTCATGGACAAATTTGTGGTGGTATTTATTGATGATATCTTGGTATATTCAAAGACACCGGAAGAACATGCTGAAAACCTCCGCATTGTACTGAGAGAATTAAGGAAACACCAACTTTACGCCAAATTCAGCAAATGTGAATTTTGGTTGAGACAAGTGGGTTTCCTAGGACACGTATTAACACAAGAAGGAGTTGTTGTGGACCCAGATAAAGTCAAGGCTGTACTTGGCTGGAAGTCACCAGCCAGTGTAACGGATATACGAAGTTTCCTCGGTATGGCCGGATATTAGAGAAGGTTTATTGAAGGATTTTCCACCATAGCCAAACCAATGACACAGTTACTCAAGAAGGATAAGAAATTCGTGTGGACCGAGGCATGTGAGAAAAGTTTCCAAGAACTCAAAAAGAGGTTAACAACAGCCCCAATATTAATTGTACCAGACATACATAAGAGCTTTGAAGTATATTGCGACGCATCCCGAAAAGGCCTCGGATGCGTACTAATGCAAGAAGGCAAAGTAGTCGCCGACGCTTCCCGACAACTGCGAAAACATGAAGAAAATTATCCTACTCATGATTTGGAGTTGGCAACAGTCATTCATGCACTCAAAGAGTGGAGGTACTTTTTGTTTGGAAATTGCTGTGAAATATATACGGACCGTAAGAGCCTCAGATATATTTTCACACATCCAGAGCTCAATTTGCGACAACGACGTTGGCTGGAACTAGTTAAAGATTATGAGGTTGGTATACACTATCACCCAAAAAAAGCAAACGTGGAGCAGATGCTCTCAGCCGTAACCCCAGCCTGAACAGCGGCAGCATACAGAACCTGGGACCCGAATTTCAGCAAGAATTCGCCAGACTCAACCTTATGATGGTCACTGAAGGCGATGTGTCAAAGCTGGAAATACAGCCTACACTAATAGAACAAATAAAGAAGGCTCAACATGGACACCCCAGCATCGAAGGGATAAAAAGAAAGGTAAGTCAGGGCAAGGCCTCAGAATTCACCATAGACAGTGAAGGAATATTATGGTTCGGAGACAGACTTTGCGTACCAAATAGCAACGACCTTAAACAGCAAATTCTAGCAGAAAGCCACACCGCTCCATACTCAATCCACCCTGGAGGGACGAAAATGTACAAGGACATTCAGGAAAGATTTTGGCGGCACGGCATGAAGAGGGATATAGCCACATTTATTGCATGCTGCGATTCATGTCAACGCATTAAAGCCGAGCACCAAAAACCCGCATGGCTATTACAGCCAAACAAGATACCAGAATGGAAATGGGACGATATTGGAATGGATTTTATTGTTGGACTACCACGGTCATAGCATGGTAATGATGCCATATGGGTCATCACAGATTGACTGACCAAGGTGGCACATTTCATACCAGTCTAGACAACCCACACCACCCAAAAGCTCGCGAAGCTTTACCTCGCCCTTATAGTATGCCTACATGGGGTTCCCAAGACTATAATATCCGACAGAGGCACTCAATTCGTCTCCAAATTTTGGGACCAGTTGCAGCAAGCCCTCGAAACGCAACTAACGTTCAGTACAGCTTATCACCCCCAGACTGGAGGACAAACGGAATGAGTAAATCAAATACTCGAAGACATGCTAAGGGCATGTGTCCTCACATATGGGACCAGTTGGGAGGAAAGCTTACCATATGCCGAGTTTGCATACAACAATAGTTACCAAGCTAGCCTGCAGATGGCACCTTTCGAAGCCTTGTATGGACGAAGATGCCGTACTCCATTAAACTGGTCGGAAACAGGGGACAGTCGTATATTCGGCCCAAATATGTTAAAGGAAGCTCAGGAGAGAGTAAAAATAATACGGGATCGACTCAAAACCGCCCAAAGCCGACAGAAGAGCTATTACAATCAAAAGCATCGGGAAATAAGTTTTGAGCCCGGTGAAGACGTATACTTACGTGTATCACCTATGAGAGGACTGCAATGATTCAAAGTCAAGGGGAAACTAGCACCCCGATTCATCAGACCCTTCCATATAATTGCACAGAGAGGCACAGTAGCTTATCAGCTGGACCTTCCCAAGGAACTGTCAGACGTCCACGACGTGTTCCACGTCTCGCAACTACGGAAGTGTGTAAGCAACCCGGAGAAACATGTGTCACATGAAAACCTTGATGTGCAACCAGATCTCACCTACCGGGAACACCCAGTAGTGTTTTTGGAGGAGTCTGAAAGGAGAACCCGTCAGAAGTCAATTAAAATTTTCAAGGTTCAGTGGAGTAATCACACAGAGGATGAGGCAACATGGGAAAGGGAAGATTTCCTTCGGACAGAACACCCACACCTATTTGAGGATCAGCTGAAATCTCGGGGATGAGATTTTTCCTAAGGGGGTAGGTGTTGTAACACCCCAAATTTTTTAGTTTGGTTTTTCTTCCAAACTTTTGGCCTTTTGGAAGGGGGTTGTCTGATCTTCTCTTAAAACCCTTCTAAAATCTTTCTGGCCAAAGTATTTGGTGATTTCTCAAGCTTGGTTTTTGACCTTGAAGATCTTCTCTTGGGTTGGGTCAAGCCCAAGTTGAGTTTCAAAGAGGTTGTTTGAATTCTCCCCTTCTTGAGTTATGTCTTTCAAATTTGATCTTGGACTTACCCTCCCCTCCAACCTTCATCTTGCTATGACCCCAACAGAAATATTTCTCTCTAAGACCCACTCCCCACCTTAAGGCAAGTCTCTCATCAATTCCAGTAAGTTTTGACCTTATTGGGATTTTTCCTCTATTTATTTCACTCCAAAACTATTTCTGTCTTTTATAGTGGACCTTGGTGATTTACAAAGGAGCCACCTTTTCCATCTAGTTATTTGATTCCAAACCAACTCTTCTAGATGGTCCTTAGTACCCACAACCTAGATCCATCTTGTTTCACTGGTCCACAGTTCAAAAATTTCAAATTTCACCTGCTGCAAGTTTGGGCCAGATTTGCAAAATTTGGTGAAATTCATATTTATCTTCTTCCAAAAATCCTGTGAAAAATCAGGCAGCCTCTAGATGCATCAAGAGGCCACTCCACCAAATATCAGCACCAGAAATATTTCACACATGCTAGGAACATTTCATCAAACACTTAGCATGCACTGTACTGTCAAGTTCAGAAACTGTTAACTGAAACCGTCGACAGACAATTCGACAGTTCGTCAGTTTCGTCAGGCAGCTTCGACAATCTCACTAGTAACCTCCTTGGCTCGACGCTGCACTGCACCATCTTCTTATCCAGAGCGCCGCACGGTTGCTTGGCTGCTTCTGGGCGTTGGTGGCGCCCTGGCCCGACCGCGCCGGCGACTGCCACGGCAACAGCGCCGCCCGTGGCGGCTGACAGAAGTAACCCCGCAGCTCGACGCCGCCCAAAGCACCCCAGCGCTCCGCTTGTCCACCTCCAGTGCCAGCACACGCCTGCCGCACCGTCGCCATGGCCTGGCGCGCGCAGAGCGTGTTTTCTGCCGCCGACGTGCCGCGCGGCCGTTCCGTCGAGGACAGCCCGTAACTCCCTCTCCCCTGCTGAGTTAGGTGCGGGAATGGAACCACTATGCCTTCTAGTCGATGCCCAAGCCCCTAACTCCGCCGTCCAACCACTACATCACCGTAATCGACTCGCCGGACTTATCCATTCACGGCAACCGCCTCGAGCCGGATATATAAGGCACCCCCGAGCTCGTTCTCGAGCCCGCACATCTCCACTACCTCCCTAGACCTCGCCCAGCCTCTGGAAGAGCCTCGAGGGGCCCTTCTTCTCCAACTCCGGCCAACTCCCTCCGCCTCGGGCTCCAGCAGCATTCACTCCGGTGAGAGCTTCTCCGCCGTCGTGGACTCGAGCGTAGCACCCTGGCACCCACCTAGACCTAACCCCCACTTCAATTTGATCCCAGGAACCCTCTACGACGAGGCCCACGACCACCCGAGCCGCCGTCCGCCGGAGACAGGGTCGCCGTCGACGTGGGGCTCGCCGATGCTCAACTCCACCACTATTCGACGCGGAAGATCACAGAGAAGCCGTACGTATCACTCCCCTCCCCTAACTCGCCGTGGATCGGCGCCGGCGACCACCGCAGCACCGGCGCCGGCGCGTCTCTGTTCCAGTTTTCAAACCTAACGTGTGGGGCCCCTTGTCAGCCTCACACCTCTCCCATCCGAACCGTTTTCTGTAAGCGCCTTCGAGAAAAGCACATTTCCCCCCTACGGTTTACGTACTGCGTAACGATTCGCTTTGCTGTTTTCTGTTCTAGCCCCTGGAACTTTTCTGTTTCATTACAGATGAGTCCCTGGACAGAAACTCTAATATCTTTTAAACTAAAGATGATTTTGAGTTGATTCTTTTTCTATCCTCTTTAGTTTTCTGTCTAGTTTTGTCATATTTATGTGGAAATTTTTGGAGCAACTTTATTTGCACGCGCGGTATTTATGTTAGTATACTTTGGTTTGAATACATAGATACCGAAGGATGTGACGGAGCTGCGAACCACACTGAGTTAGACTCTGACTTCTCAGAACCAGGCAAGCATGTTTGAACCTTTGATATGATGAGTGTGTTGCATGTTTGCTCGAGTAGTTCGTTTCATAAGCATGGTCATATAAGCATATGAGTATGGTTATATTTCATGCAAGCAAGCTTCGGGTGAGTCCCGAAGGATAATGTTTGAACCACCTCGATCATATGGTGATATGATGGGTGGAATGCTGGTATTGTTGGAGCATGCCAGTAGTTGGTTAACTCAGTATCAACGGAGATCATGTCATGATTCTGTTCATCTCCTTTTGGTACTATCTTAGGCCGTCTGTTGAGATTACGGTCTAGTCAGTTGTAAACCACTTCCCGAGTACACACCAAGTAGAGGGGCCGGGATGAGGGTTCCATGGCCCTGGATTAAAGCCCGTCATCTAGGGGCATGGGTGTTTCCGGTTGGGACCGAGAGGGGGGCACCCCTTAGAGCGCACATATATAAATTTGATCCCATGCTATCCGAGGTTGTGGCCTCCCCATCTTAAAGTTTTTCGTGAATGTTGTCGCGGGTGATTCCGGACAGCAGGATGTTAAATGCATGTGTACTGGTTAGTTGGGTTTCTACTAAAACACCGTAGACGGAACTAGTCCCCATGGCTAGTAGAGTCCGTTGGCTATGAGTTAATAGTACAAGCTCCGCAGAGTTAAAATTCCTTCAGTAGCCATGTTTATGGCCTAGGGTCAATCTTCATGTCAACCCGGTGACCGTCTCTAGTATATTCTTGTTGGTAACCAGAGTAGTGTTTTCGTTAAGTTCATTTGGTAGATGAACTCACCAACTATCTCTGAATTAATTTACTTCCAGAAGAATTTCATCGTTATACTCTTGTTCTTTATAAGCCCTTTATGTGATGTCGCTCAGACGTCCGACTGTGGCATTCTTTTTATTTATAAGCCCTTTATGTGATGTCGCTCAGACGTCCGACTGTGGCATTCTTTTTATTTATAAGCCCTTTATGTGATGTCGCTCAGACGTCCGACTGTGGTATTCTAATAATTTATAAGCCCTTTATGCGATGTCGCTCAGACGTCCGACTGAGGCATACTTGTTATTTATTTTGCTATAAGCCCTTTATGTGGTGTCGCTCAGACGCCCGACTGTGGCCTGCTATCATTTACTATTTTCTTACGAGGCGTCACTCAGACACTCGTTTGGTCTCCTTCTATTTATCTTATGGATTTCGGGAGGATTACCGCCCGACTTCTATCTTTACTTACCGCATGTTAACATTTTATTCCGGTCGCATTTTTGCTGGAATACTCATATGCATCATGTTGGCATTTGTTATATCTTAAGTCCGAACTGTCTTGCGAGTACATTCAAAGTACTCACCTGGCTTGTTGATTTGGCCAGATGTGGACGAAGGCGATCTCATGGATGAAGAGTTCGATAGCGAGTCCGACGTCTAGTGGAGTCCCAGTCAGTCCCTTGCGATCCTGGAGTTGATCACTGTTTTATAACCGCTTCCGCCTACCACCAAATAAATTCATCGGGTCTCACTCCGACACTCGATGAACTGTAATATATTGGAGTCACATCACCCACTTCACTGTGACATATCAACCACCTTTTATTACGAGTTAGTAGTATGCCACCCTGCCTTGTGTCATATCCGCCTTTATGTATTATATTGGCGCGCTTGTAATAAAATTGTTGAGCAACCCCCAGCTCAACCTTGTAAAATATTCAGTGTACTGGAATTCTGTATCAAGGATTTGTCTGCCAACAGGTAATAATATTCCTCGCTGGTTTAATAAAAAGGTCGGTCTTCCGGTAATTATTTTACTGAAGGACCGGTCCTGACAACCTTGGTATCAGAGCCAGGCTGACTGTAGGAAGCCACTAGGTGCGCTCGCTAATCGGTTATTAGCGAAAATTTTGCTTTTCAACATTTTTACATCTGTAGCAATTTTTTGTTGGTCAGCATAAATTTATGACTTACTATTTGGAATTTTTGTCTACTTTTGTAGATGGCCAGCAACGACTGTGAGGCATAGGTGTTTGCCAACATTCATGAGGGGTTTGTCAAGCTCCTCTTCGCCATCACCAAAGTCGCGATTGGGCCATTCACCCATCTAGAGTTTACACTCTACCGTCACAAGCTCAACGACAGTGTGTCTATGCATCAGGCCGTGGTGCACTTCAAAGGAGGGCGTTCTGAAGCGCGCCGCCTCCGATTTGTGGGCAGAGCCATGCCTACGGAGAGGCATGCCATGCAAATGGCTGCCCGTGAGGCAATAGCTCGTCTTCGGGACATTCTTCCTTCCATGAAGACTCGTCGCTACCGTTACCTTCCATGCCACGTACCCTAAACGTGCCACTATGCATTTGCGTGCGCAAATGGGGAGCGTGATGAAGCCATTGAATCAATGGTTGAGTACCTCAAGACACTTGAGGCAGCCTTTGATAATCTTGTGGACGACTTGGTGGCCACCCGTATGGATTTGGTCCAGAGTGGCTCCGCCAACAGGAGGGAGCTACTCCATACTGCACCACGAATGACATTTGTCTCGTCCGTCGCATCCTACGCACCTTCCATCATAGCCACCGCTCGCCGTCTGCCTACCACTGAGGAGTTTGACCAAGTCATTGCTCCTACCCGAGTCAGAGCTACACCGCCTGCTGCACCTGCTTCGACACCTCATACCCATACTCCACGCCTGGAGCCTATTAGTGAGGAGGAAGTGGAGTCTCCAGCACCACTGGGCCTTACCCTCGGCAGGCCGAGGGAAATCTTCAACATCTCCGACTTGTGCGTTATTCCGCGACGCACTGTGCTCGCTTGTAATATGTGTGTGATATGTAAAATAGGTTGATGCGAGTAGTCTGTTTGCGCATCATGTAGGATCTTGGAGGAGTGCACTATTTTTAAATAACATGTCAGGATGTGTACGCACACCCTGAGTGACGTATGTATAATTAGAACCTGCGTGTAAAATATGTACTAGCGGTCCTTCTCCGTGCGCAATCAACCAGTTTATTTCAAAAATCTCTTTCGAGCTCGTGTTTTGTCGCTTTTGCAAAAGTCTTGGTTTATTTTGCTGCTCGGTTCTTCTCAGGATCTCTGCTTTATTACCCCAGAGTAAGAAATGACTCATCCCTGGACGCGTTCCATGCCAAGTCTGTCGGAAGAAAATTATGGCACACAGATAGACAACAATTTCACACAGGGGCAGTCAAGTCAGCAGGGCAGTGAGACAGCATTTTCTCAAGTGTGCCGTCTTTACGAGCAAAGTCAGCAACAGCACCAAGAAATGATGAACCATGTCATTAACATGGGAAATCACCGTGAGCCATACCAGCAGCACTCAAAATTGTTTGAATTTCAGAAGACACGTCCAACAACGTTTTCGCACACAGACAAACCTCTTGAGGCCGATGATTGGCTTCGAGATATTGAAAGGAAATTAATTGTGGCACAATGCTCAGACCGAGAAAAGGTGCTGCACGCACCACATTACCTTACTGGAGCAGCCGCGTCATGGTGGGAAGATTTTCTGCTTATGCATCCCGATATAAATAATATCACCTGGGAAGATTTCAAGGAAGGCTTTCGCGGGACACACATCCCCAAGAGCATTATGAAGATCAAGAAAAGAGAATTTGATGACCTCAAGCAAAGAGGCATGACAGTACGGGAGTACAACAGTCAGTTTGCACAATTATCCTGTTATGCCAACGAAGAGCGTATGACTGAAAACAAGAAGATGGAAAAGTTCTTGGACGGACTGGCACCGGCACTAAAATGCCAGTTAGTCGGTCACACTTTTCCGGATTTCAAGACACTGGTGGACAACTCCATTACGTTGGAAAATGAACGTCGCAGTCTGGAAGACATTCGCAAGAGAAAAAGGGATCAGACCAACCACCCTCGCAACAACAAGAATAAGGTGAATTTCCAGAGGAATGGGGCGAACAGACCCACGACCAATGACACACGTCCAAACAAGAATTTTCATGCAAGAGACAAGGATTTCACCTATCGCCCGGGTGTTACCTGCTACGCATATGGAGAAGAGGGACACTATGCTAAACAGTGCCCTAAGCCAAGAAACTCAGCACCGAAGCCAGACAGCAACGGAAACAATTCCGCGCCCAAGCGCAACTACTTCAACCCCAATAACAATCACAGGAAAGGCCACCTGAACCATGTGACCAAGGGGCAAGCACAGGATGCACCGGATATCGTACTCGGTACGTTCCCTGTCAACACAATACCTGCCACGGTTTTGTTTGATTCTGGAGCCTCTCATTCGTTCATTTCGAAGAGTTTTGCTTTGCAACATGGTTTTTCAATGCTTCCCTTGGGAAAATCAATGACCATCAAGTCCCCTGGAAGTAAGCAGATCACTCAGAGTTACTGCCAAGGTTTGACCATCGAAATTGAGGGATTAAAATTTCACGCAAACCTCATCGTGTTGGAAAACAAGGGACTGGATGTTATCCTGAGTATGGATTGGCTAACCACCAATAAAGGATTTATCGACTGCTTCAACAGGACAGTGATTCTTACTCATCATCACAGAAAGACAATAAGAGTCGCATCTCAGGAAAGACCGATGTCGCAGCAACCAAAATTAAACAAAATTGATACTTCTGAGTTAAGCAAGGTTCCAGTTGTATGCGAATTTCCAGACGTATTTCCCGAGGAACTACCAGGCATGCCGCCAGACAGAGAAATAGAATTCATTATTGAGCTAGCACCGGGAACCACCCCCATATACAAGAAACCATACAGAATGGCACCATCCGAGTTGGTTGAACTAAAGAAGCAAATAAAGGAACTGCTAGACAAAGGATTTATACGGGCCAGCTCCTCACCTTGGGGTTCGCCAGTATTATTTGCCAAAAAGAAGGATGGGACCATGAGGTTGTGTATAGACTATCGAGCATTCAACATGGTCACAATCAAGAACAAATATCCGATGCCACGGATAAATGATTTATTTGACCAGCTCGCGCAAGCCAAGGTTTTCTCAAAGGTTGATTTAAGGTCAGGTTATCATCAACTGAAAGTACGAACATAAGATATCCCGAAAACAGCATTCACCTCAAGATACGTACTTTATGAATTTACAGTAATGCCGTTTGGACTGACCAACGCCCCCGCATATTTCGTCCACCTCATGAACAAAGTATTTATGAAATTCATGGACAAATTTGTGGTGGTATTTATTGATGATATCTTGGTATATTCAAAGACACTGGAAGAACATGCTGAACACCTCCGCATTGTATTGGGAGAATTAAGGAAACACCAAATTTACGCCAAATTCAACAAATGTGAATTTTGGTTGAGACAAGTGGGTTTCCTAGGACACGTATTAACACAAGAAGGAGTTGCTATGGACCCAGATAAAGTCAAGGCTGTACTTGGCTGGAAGTCACCAGCCAGTGTAACGGATATACGAAGTGTCCTCGGTATGGCCGGATATTACAGAAGGTTTATTGAAGGATTTTCCACCATAGCCAAACCAATGACACAGTTACTCAAGAAGGATAAGAAATTCGTGTGGACCGAAGCATGTGAGAAAAGTTTCCAAGAACTCAAAAAGAGGTTAACAACAGCCCCAGTATTAATTGTATCAGACATACACAAGAGCTTTGAAGTATATTGCGACGCATCCCGAAAAGGCCTCGGATGCGTACTAATGCAAGAAGGCAAAGTAGTCGCCTACGCTTCCCGGCAACTACGAAACATGAAGAAAATTATCCTACTCACGATTTGGAGTTGGCAGCAGTCATTCATGCACTCAAAGAGTGGAGGCACTTTTTGCTTGGAAATTGCTGTGAAATATATACGGACCATAAGAGCCTCAGATATATTTTCACAGATCTAGAGCTCAATTTGCGACAACGACGCTGGCTGGAACTGGTAAAAGATTATGATGTTGGTATACACTATCACCCAGGAAAAGCAAACGTGGTAGCAGATGATCTCAGCCGTTCCAGCATCTCGCGCAGCAGGCCTTGGGGGCTCGGGAGGCTCAGTTACAGGCGGTCCGGACGGAGTGGGAGCCAGATCCACGCGACCACTGAGAGCCTCAGGAGCCCGACGATCCTCGGGAGCAACCCACACAGCTCGCGTCTTCAGCTACCCCAACTCTCCTTCGGCAAGTATCAGGTGACACTTCAGGTACCTAAACGAGGGCGCCTCTCGGGTTGCATCATCCTCGAGCCGCTGGGGGCTATCCCCCGCGGCTGTCTCCCTTTTTGCATGATGAAGGCCAGATATTTCTTTCCATTCGCATTATCTATATGCTTGGTGTCCTCACTGCCACTAAGGTCATGAGCCCTTGCGAGCCCACTCGTGACCGCCCCATGATTAAGGACTGGCATGACGTCTGTGTTCGGGTCCGTCCCTGCAACGTCGATAAACCCAAGGGCTGAGCTCTGCCTATCGAGCCATTTCCATGATGGCACCTCCCATGGTCCTTGGTGCCTTGTTCTCGCATGGGCTAATTGTGGATGGGTAAGCAGGGGCCCGTGGCAGGTGCCTCGCTCATGCGGGAACCGCGCGCCGACTGTTTTTCTTTGGATCGTGGCATGAGAAGACTGGGCACGGTGTTCGTGCTCGGGTCCGTCGCTGCAGCATCGATAAATCCAGCGGCTGAGCTCTATCTTACGGGCCCGTCCCGCTAACGTCACCTCCTGGGGTCGCTGGTGTTGCGGCCTTCTCATGCAATATCCCCTGGAAATGCACTCGGCACAGGTCGACACAACACCTCTCTTTTCACATTTTGCAGAAGAAGACTCAGGCGCAACCCACCTCAGGATAGGGTCTCATGAGTGATGTGTAAGCTCACGAGAACTTCCTCAGAGTCATTCAGCTCATCCTGAGGAGGGCCCATATACACCTTGGCTGTCCTACCGTGCTAGCCACGCATCAGGACGGGGCTGTACACGCCCCGAAGTCTCTCCCGGTGGGAGGCTCCCACCCACGGTCCAGCGGAAGTACCAAGCTCCGCGCTGGCAGATCCAACCGAGGAGAGGTTATGCCCACGAACCAGTTGAAGCACCAAGCTCCGCGCTGGCCGATATGACCGAGGCACGATATGCCCACACTCCGCGCAAGTGTGGTAGCTCTATGCTCCGCGCTAGTTATAAACAACTGAGGGTGGCCCCCAGCGGTCGCACCAACCTCAGGCAGCTTTTCAGCTCACGACGCTCACAGCTTCTCCTTGGATGGGTGTCGCGAGGGGGGCTAGGCACGGGGGCTATGCTCAGGTCACGCCTGGCAGACGCCACCCTACCAGGTGCCCAGACACCTGGCCTTCTCGTGCCCCCATCCCAGGCGAAGGTTCATGGGCAAGGTATGGTGCTTGTTCTCCTTCATGAAGAGCCGTTCGTACATCAAGGGGGACGTCTGGGCATCACGACCCAGGGGCCTAACTGGCCACGTAGCCCCTCATCCCTTGAGCCTAGTTATGACGATAACCCCGGTCCTCCGGAGGGCTCAATGGCGATCGAGGTATGCGCGGGGTTGGGCCCTGCCGACGCAGAACAAAAACGGGATCACTTGAACGTCAAGGGGAACCCTTTGGGCATCGCGACCCAAGGGCCTCACTGGCCACGTAGCCCCTCACCCCTTGAGTCTAGTTACTACGGTAACCCTGGTGTCCGAAGGGCTCAGCAACGAGTCTAGTTACTACGGTAACCCCGGTGCCTAGAGGGCCCAGCGGCGGTCGAGGTATGCGCGGGGTAGGGCCCTGCCGACGCAGAGCACCCAAAGCAAACATGAAAGGAAGCAAGCATGGAATCATCTGGCTATTAAAATAACGTCAAGTTTTTTCAAATTCAACCAAGCCCTTACGCCTCCCCGAGACACCTCTCTCACTAAACAGGACGGATCAAGCATCACCGGGCGCAGTAGTGCCGGTCGTCTCCCCTTCGGCCGTGGTAACGGCAGACTGGAGGAACGCCTCCACCATCAACGTGACCTTCACCTTCAGGGCCTCGCCTGCCGAGTTCTCCATGACTGCGGTCACGGGCTCGGACAATGAGGCCAGGTCAAGGGTGGGGTCGCGAAGGCTTAGGTGGCTGCACACCTGCGTCAGGACCAAGGTAAGCAGCGCACGACCTTCAGCATCGGGTAACTAGCCAATCGCGGCCTTGACACCACGCAGGGACTCCACGAGCGCAGCAAGGATCCCAGTGGGGCCTCCCTCAGGGGCGGCCAGCGGCTCCTTGAACCTTTCCCCGTAGGCTGCATGAAGCGCCTCGCGGGCCTCGAGGTCAAAGGCGGCAAGGTCCTCAGGACTCACCGTCGCCAAGGCCGCGAGAGCTTCCTCTTGGGCACGAGCGGCGTGGGCCGCCCTGGCCTGCTCGACCTCAACCTTCAGCTTCTCCAGGGCGGCGCGGTCAGCAAGCTGCTCCTGCTACAGCCGGGATGTCGCGGCCTTTTCCGCCTCGAGCTCCTTCTCCAACCCCTTGAGATCCAGGGCGCGTTTAATGTCTTCCTCACGGAGGGCCCCAGCTCGATCTCTGCCTTGAGGCAGCGCTTCTCGAAGGACGCGGCATCAGCTCGCGCGGCGTCGCGAGCCAACGTAGCCGCCACAGCTTCCTCACGCCCCTTGGCAGCACCCGCCAAGGCCTGATCCCAGGAGGCCCGTGTAGACTCGTCTGCCAGGAGCCACCCGTGGACCAGCCCCAGGCGCCCCTCTGTCAAGTGGCCATCATTGTTTTGCAGATCAACGCGGAGACAACTCAGCGCGGTAGAGGCAACATCCAAAGCCTCAGGACCAGGCTGCGCCGGCTGGCGCACGGGCACCGACAAGACTGGCTACTCGCCGAGGGGCTCGAGGGCTCTGTCCCCCCGCCAGAGCAGCCCGAGCAGAAGCCAACTCCGCAACCTCGCCTGAGACAGGGACGTCTTCGGGTGGCACCACCACCACACTCGCGGTGGCCCGGCCAACCGAGATGCCCAGCGCCGCGGCATCCTTCCTCGAGGTTGAACCAGCAGCCGAAGGAGCAGGGCACCGCGGCACGACCTCCCCCTTCGCCCTCTTCATCACGCCTCCCAGGCTGCAACATCAAAGGAGAGCGCATCAGGGGCACGGCAAATAAAAATGAGTGAGAAATTGCACACTTACTCGTCGGAGGCGTGGCGCGCCCTTCTCTTGACCAGCGAATCAATAGCAGCCCCTGGCGCACTGGGCGTGCTGACAACCCGGGCCTGGGCAAGACGCGAGGCCACGGTCCTGAGCGCGGCAGCGGTCACCAGGATCGCCGGCGTGGGGCCCTTCGGCGGGGTCGCCACCTTGCTTCCCCTAGACGCGATGCGTACGGACCGACGCAGAGTGGTCGCCTGGGACCGCCTGGCGGCACCTGCGCCTGCGAACACTTCGAAGGAGTCCCCATCGTCGTCCATGGTATCCTCCGAGCCCCCGTCGTCGCCCTCGCCGTCACCAGAAGACACATCGAACATGGGCAGGGCGCCCACGGGCGCACCAAGGTCCGGCATGACCTTCAGTAGCTCGGTCTTGTCAGGGCGGCTATACAACGACAGGAAGGCCCCAACAGGATCCTGCGGAACCATCCCCAGGAGGGCCCTCGAGGTGAAGTCCAAATCTTCTTCGGCCAGCATCCCTGTGTGCAGCCGGAGCCCGTCGTCGTCACCCATCAGCTCCCACATGGGGCGTGAGTGAGCCTGCAACAGAGCCAGATGCTGCCTCGGGAACTCCTTCACGATCTGGCCTCCTTCGAGCCTCGAGCTCAGGTCAGCCTCAATCTTCGCAAAGACTGGCCCGACGAGAGGGCCGATGAGCTTCGCGTGGCGCCAACTTTCAAGCTTCTCCGGATGGGCAGTAGGCAGCGCCAACAAAGGATGGGTGCACTGGGCATCCAGATAGACCCACCTCTTCCCGTGGGACTCTAGCTTCTTCCGGGCCGTCATCAGGCGACAACCCTGGTGCTGGAAGATAAAGGAAACGCAGACCGAGCACGGGCCCTTGTCGTATTGATGCATGTAGAAGAAGTGGTGGAAGAGGGCGACCGTCGGCCTCACCCCCACGAACGCCTCACAGTAGAAGGCGAAAAGCGACAAGACGAAGATGGAGTGGGGTTGGATATGGAGAGCGTGCACTTGGTAATGTTCCAGGATGGCGTAGAAGAACTCAGAGAAGGGGGGGGGCACGAGCCCCATGGAGATGCTATGGAGGAAGAAGGGGTAGCGCGTCTTTGGCAGGGTCCGCGCCATGGTAGATCCAGCCCAGATCTGCATCGGGCCGTGCTCATTGTGAGAGCTCGATAGGAACGGATGGACCTCTGAGTAGTCCTCCTCCCTGATGATGGAGGACTCCTCAAGCGCCGCGTCAAGAGAGGAAGCAAATCCAGGCTCTCACGCGGTGCCCTTGTTCTTCTTCGCCATGGTCAAGGAGGGCTGAAGGACCCAGAGAGGCAAGAGGCGCAGAGGGAAGAAATTCAAGCAGGAAGGAAGGAGGGCGATAACTCCCCCGGCGGAGAAGGCCCCTATTTGTCAAGACACACGGTTACCGAGACGGCGTGGGGAGCGGAGTCGCTCGCGTCCCATCCAACCGTCACGCGCCAGCCTGGCCCGCAGCCTTTTTAGGGCCCGCGACGCTTCGTCCTCCACTGAGGCTTCGCTTCGAAGCCAACTCCGCGCGCGCCTTGGGCCCGGGGCTACTGTCGGCGTCCTGGGAACCAGGGTACCCAGACATGCCTGTCTGCGGGCCGCGATGCGCTCCTACAAGCAGCCTAGTATGGCCCAGCTGATCGACCAGCTGCTCAAGACCCTCGCGAGGGGCTAGGCCTCGCGAGGAGAACGACGCCAAGACCCCCCTGGGAGGGGCCTCGGCAAGGCGTTCCGGAGGGGCGGAGAATCCAAGGCCAAGCCTCAAGAGGGGGCAGTGAGGTCAGCAGTGACGCACCGCGCCAGCGAGTGCCAACGTCTGCCAGCGGCACATTTGCCATTTCGGTGCAAAGGAGACATCGCAGCCGTTGGTTCCAAGGAGCGGGGCAAAGGTTTCCTCTTTGGTGCAACAAGACCAAAGACCGCAAGGACGATAAGGAGGATGTCACCGTCGAGCCCACCACCATGTCACCGCCTGATCCTTTTGTAGGCGGAGACTGCTTTTGTCAGGGTAGGAACGTCCTTGTGTTCCCGCTCAAATATGGCCGTTGTGGAATCCCTTCCCGCCTAAACATTTTTGGGGAAGAGGACCGTGGCCGCCTATATAAGTAGCTAGGACCTCCACTGCAAAGGGGAGAGACACGCACACTCGACCACTGCACAAGGAGCAAGAACACTAGCCTCCTGACCCCCCTGAGCTCGCCTCCAGAGCTCAGGAACCCTTGTACCAGTTTATACTCTAGCTCACCCGGAGCCAATCCACCAAAGCAGGAAGTAGGGTATTACACCTCATGGTGGCCCGAACCTAGATAAACTCTTGTGTGTTTGTTCGTTGTTTGCTTGAATCCTTCCACCGAGACGAGAGCGAGGCGCTAGGTAGACGTGAGTGGGAGCGATCTTCATTCACGCCCCTGTGTTCGAACTTAACGGGTTTTGCAGAGCCCTGAATCCGACAGACTCAAAAACCAAGATCTTACCCTCAACTACGAGGGGAGGTAAGGAACTGCCATCTAGCTCTGCACTTGATTCACCATCTGTTATGGGTAAATTTGCGACACCTACTCCAGCTATTGAATCTGATATGTCGTATATTCTTGATGATGCCACTTATGCTATGTATGATGAAACTACTTCTATGCTTGATAATACTGTGCCACTAAGTGAATTTCTAGATGAACAAATTGCTAGAGTTAGGGAAAATGCAAATATTGAAACTGAGGATATTTATGAAAGTGATGATGAAGCTTCTCCCAATAGATATGAATTGCCTGTTGTTCCTGAGGGTTATGTTATGGATGAAGAAAATGCTAGAGACTTTCTTGCTTGCAACGATAGATATGATCTTAAGAAATTATTAGCTAAGCTGAAAGAAAAGTCTTTGAATGCTAGAATGAAACATGACCCTGCTTTCGCTACTTCACCTATCTGTGTTACTGATAAGGATTATGAATTCTCTGTTGATCTGGAGTTAATTACTTTGGTTGAATCTGATCCTTTCCATGGCTATGAATCTGAAACTGTTGTGGCACATCTTACCAAGTTAAATGATATAGCCACCCTGTTTACCAACGATGAAATGATTCATTACTACTATATCCTTAAGTTGTTTCCTTTCTCGTTAAAGGGTGATGCTAAGACATGGTTTAATTCTCTTGATCCTGGTTGAGTGCGTAGTCCCCATGATATGATGTACTACTTCTCTGCTAAATATTTTCCCGCTCATAAGAAACAAGCTGCCTTACGGGAAATATATAACTTTGCGCAAATTGAAGAAGAGAGTCTCCCACAAGCTTGGGGGAGGCTTCTCCAATTACTTAATGCTTTGCCTGATCACCCTCTTGAGAGGAACGATATACTTGATGTCTTTTATAATGGACTAATCGATGCTTCCAGAGACCACCTGGATATTTGTGCTGGTTGTGTCTTTAGGGAAAGAACAGTTGATCAAGCTGAATTACTATTGAATAATATGCTGGCCAATGAAAATAATTGGACACTTCTTGAACCAGCCCCTAAGCCAAATCCAAAGAAAAGAGGTGTTCTATTTCTCAGTCCTGAAGATATGCAAGAGGCAAAGAAATGTGTGAAAGAAAAAGGTATTAAAGCTGAAGATGTTAAGAATTTACCACCTATTGAAGAAATACATGGTCTTGATAACCCAACACAGGTAGTAAAGGTAAATTCTCTTTATAGATTTGATGAAGCTGATATTCCTCGTTATAAGTCTGCTAGCCAATGCTTAGATGAGTTTGACAATTTCATTGTGAAACAAGAAAACTTCAATGCTTATGTTGGTAGACAATTGCAACACAATGCTTATATGATTGAACGCTTGAGTGATTATCTGTCTAGAGGTAAAGGTGAACTGAAACTTATTAGTATTCAAGCTTCCATTGTCACCACTCAAGTAGAACAAGTACTTAAGGCTCCGAATGATTTGCTCAATGAATTAAATGGTAAGAATAATGACTATGTTGTTAGTGTTGCTACTGGAGGTGGTAAAGTGACTCATGAACCTTTGTATCCTCAGGGCCACCCTAAGAGAATTGAGCAAGATTCTCAGAGAGCTAATTTAGATGCACCTAGTTCTTCTAAGAAGAAGAAAAAGAAAAATGATAGAACTTTGCATGCTTCTAGTGAACCTGTAGCTGACACACCTGAGAATCCCAATGATATATCTGTTTCTGATTCTGAGACACAATCTGGTAATGAACATGAACCTAGTGATAATATCAATGATGATGTTAATGATGATGCTCAACCTAGCAATGATAATGATGTAGAGATAGAACCTGCTGTTGATCTTGATAACCCACAATCAAAGAATCAACATTATGATAAGAGATACTTTATTGCTAGGAAGCATGTAGGGAAAGAGAACCCTGGGTTCAGAAACCAATGCCTTTTCCTCCTAAACCATCCAAGAAAAAGGATGATGAGGATTTTGAGCGCTTTGCTGAAATGATTAGACCTATCTTTTTGCGTATGCATTTGACTGATGTGCTTAAAACAAATCCTTATGCTAAGTATATGAAGGATATTATCACCAATAAAAGAAAGATACCTGAAGTAGAAATATCCACCATGCTTGCCAACTACACTTTTAAGGGTGGAATACCTAAGAAACTAGGAGATCTGGGAGTACCCACTATACCTTGCTCCATTAAAAGAAACTATGTTAAAACTGCTTTATGTGATCTTGGAGCCGGTGTTAGTGTTATGCCTATATCTTTATATCGTAGACTTGACTTGAGTAAGTTGACACCTACGGAAATATCTTTGCAAATGGCTGATAAATCAACTGCTATACCTGTCGGTATATGTGAGGATGTGCCTGTTGTGGTTGCAAACATTACTATTCTAACGGACTTTGTTATACTTGATATTCCCGAGGATGATAGTATGTCTATTATCCTTGGTAGACCCTTTTTGAATACTGCAGGGGCTGTTATTGATTACAACAAAGGCAATGTCACTTTTCATGTCAATGGTAATGAGCATACGGTACACTTTCTGAGGAAACAACCTCAGGTCCACAGTATCAATTATATTGGAAAAATTTCAACTATTACTATTGGAGGTTTTGAATTTCCTCTTCCTACTATCAAGAAGACATATGACATTCTTATTGTTGGGGACATACATATCCCCATTGAGGTAACCTAGTGTTATTCAAAAATTCTCCGGTTTCATGTTATTCGGAAAGAGTTTATTAACAAGACCTGATCAACCTTGTTAATGGATTCCTTTTGATGAGCATTGGATAGGTGAATCTAGATAGCACAACCTTCTGTACCCTCCTTTTAATTTCTGTTAATTAGGATAAATAAAGCAAAAATAGTATTTTCTGTCTGTTTCCAGACTTATCCATGCAATAAAAAATACCCCGAAAACAAAAGTTCTCCAAATGCCCTGAAAATTTAATATGATTTTTCTAGAATATTTGAGAATATATGGCACTAACACACAACGAGGGGAGGCAGCACCTGGCCACGAGGGTCCAGGGCGCGCCCCCTACCTCGTGGGCTCCACGTGGCCCCCCTCCACTTATTCCTGCACCCATACTCTTCTTCTTCCTCCCAAAAAAATTACCAACTAGCTCAAGCACAAGTTCTAGCTCATCTTGCTGCCATTTTCGATCTCCTTGCTCAAAGCACTATTCACCAAACTGTTTGGGGAGATTGTTCCTTGGTATGTGACTCCTCCATTGGTCCAATTAGTTTTTGTTCTAGTGCTTTATTTATTGCAAATTTTTTATGCTGTGGTGACCTTGTTCTTGAGCTTGCATGTCAAATTTCCTTGGTCCCAAGTAGTTCTAATGCATGATATAGTCTCTAGGCACTAGTAGGTTTGCTATCAATCTTGTTGAGTTTGGTTAACTTTTATTTTGAGTTACTAAAAATTTCAGAAAATTTCAGAAAGATGCATAGGAAAACCTTCCAAGGTGGTTCTTCAAGGAAGCAAGAACCGAGGCCCGCGTTTCGTGAGCCAGACGATGAACTACCGAGGGAAGCTGACGTGCGGCCTTGTGAATGGCCATTAGATGACTTTATGGATCAGGTCGGCATCAAGGATGAATTTTACGCATATGTGCTCAACGCTGACCTCGAGGGCTTCATACAAGATAAGTGCCCTCAATACCGTGGCTTAACTGATACCTTTGTGAGAAGGTTTAAATTTTCATCTTCACGTAATTCTCACACTGTCCTGTTTGACCTTTATGATAAATCTTACACCATGGACTTAGAGGATTTTAACGATGCTTGTAAGCTCCTGCAGTGGGGCAGTATGGGTGACCCTCGCAAATCAGAATATAGAGATTTCCTTGCTAGTATCACAGTGGGGGAATCTAGAGAAATCACACAGGCTACCATAGGGAGCATTCATTTTCCTGCTATTCATCACTTTGCTCTCTTCATTGGTAGATGCATAAATGGTAAAGATGAGGCTTGCCACATGTGTGTCCCTGATCTTAGTGTTCTCAAGAGTACTGTATTAGGTGATAGACAATATAACTTGGGAGCCATTGTTGCACGTAGGCTACACCCTAATGGTTTGCATGGAGATTTATTTGGTGGGATTTATGCCACTCGCATAGCCCGCCGTCTTGGTGTGCATGTGCATGAGAATGATGAACCTTTACCTCCTAATCATTTGGATTACCATGCTATGACTAGTCACCGGTTTATAGAGAGGGATGAATAATCCCTCAAATATTGACTAATCTTTAACAGGCGTCATGCCGTCCCCATTATTCTTCCTGTCCCTACTTTGTTTGTCTTTCAGGAAAAAGGGAGATACACTATAACTAGGGAGGAGGAAAATGAGTATCATAATATGATGGGAGCAGCCCGCCTTCCAGCTGTAGCTCAGCAGGCAGTAGCTGCTGCAACCTAGTACAACCCCAACTACGACTTTGGATATCCGTCGGGCCAATACTGGCCATAGACCAACTTAGGCCGAAAGCCTAAGTTTGGGGGAGTACGTGTTTCTCACCGACTTTACATTCATGTTCACATAGCTCACACTTTTTCATTGTACCATCCATGTTTAGTTTCATTTCTTTTTCTTAGTCTTTTTCTTGTGTGTTAGAAAAACATTAAGAAAAACAAAAAATATATTAGTTGTAGCTTCTAGCTAGTTTACTTTCCTTGCCTGTAGTATAATTAAAAGAAGACCCAAAAAGATTTCTCGTTCTTATTTTGCTTGTTGGGAGCTTTCCCGTGTAAATAGTTTCTTTTCTTTTCTTTGGGGGTTAAGAGTAGAAGACCATGATTGAAATTGCTTAGTGGCTCTCATATGCTTTATTGTTGATTTAACCTTGAGCCATATTACCTTGTCTTCTCTCTTGTATTAAATGCTCGCAGATTCAGCTTAGTCCAATGCACGTGCACTATTATTATTATCCACACAATTCGGTCGTGCGAGTGAAAGGCAATAAGGATGATATATGATGAACTAATTGAGATGAGAAAAGCTGGTATGAACTCGACCTCTCTTGTTTTTGTAAATATGATAGTTCATCATTCCTGATTCAGCTTGTTATGAATGAAACATGCTTGCAATGACAATTAGAGATCATAGCTGCTTATGCCATGCTTAATTAGCTGGGAGTTTATAATGGTGTATCTTGCGTGCCAACATGATATTAAAATGGTTGTGATGTGGTATGATGGGGTGGTATCCTCCTTTGAACGATTCAAGTGGTCTGACTTGGCACATGTTCACGCATGTAGTTGAAACAAATAAACATAGCCTCCATGATATTTATGTTCATGGTGATTTATATCCTACTCATGCTTGCATTCATTGTTGATTAATTTTAATGCATGTTCATGACCGTTGTCGCTCTCTAGCTGGTCGCTTCCCAGTCTCTTTCTAGCCTTCACCTTTACTAAGCGGGAATACTGCTTGTGCATCCACTTCAATAAACCCCAAAGTTATTCCATATGAGTCCACCATACCTTCCTATATGCGGTATTTATTTGCTGTTCCAAGTAAATTTGTATGTGCCAAACTCTAAACCTTCAAATGAAATTCTGTTTTGTATGCTCGAACAGCTCATGTATCAACTAGGGCTGTCTATATCTTCCATGCTAGGTTGGTTATTCTCACGATGAGTGGACTCCGCTCATCATTCACAAGAAAATGGCTGGTAATCGGGATGCCCAGTCCCATGCTCAAATCATAATAATTAAACAAAACTCTCCCATGGCTGTTGCTGGTTTGGACGGTACCCGTTATTTCGGGCTAGCCGTGGAGTCTGCTTGTTGGTGGTTGGGGGAGTATAAACTTTACCATTCTGTTTGGGAACCGCCTATAATGTGCGCAACATGGGAGATATAGAGATTCTTGGTTGTTATGTTGACAATGAAAGTATACCGCTCAAAATGTTATTCATCTCTATTTAAAAATCGAGCTCTGGCACCTCTACAAATCCCTGCTTCCCTTTGTGAAGGGCCTATCTATTTACTTTTATGCTGAGCCATCATCCTCTTATAAAAGAGTACCAGTAGGAGATGTTGGAAATATGCCCTAGAGGCAATAATAAAAGTATTATTATTATATTTCCTTGTTCATGATAATTGTCTGTTATTCATGCTTGAATTGTATTGTACGGAAACAGCGATACATGTGTGAATATATAGACCACAATGTGTCCCTGGTAAGCCTCTAGTTACTAGCTCGTTGATCAACAGATGGTCACGGTTTCCTGAACATGGACATAGGATGTCATTGATAACGGGATCACATCATTAGGAGAATGATGTGATGGACAAGACCCAATCCTAAGCCTAGCACGAGATCATATAGTTCGTAATGCTTAAGCTTTTTCCGGTGTCAAGTATTTATTCCTTAGACCATGAGGTTGTGCAACTCCCGGATACCGTAGGAATACTTTGGGTGTGCCAAACGTCACAACGTAACTGGGTGGCTATAAAGGTACACAACGGGTATCTCCGAAAGTGTCTGTTGAGTTGGTACGAACCGAGACTGGGATATTGTCACTCCGTATGACGGAGAGGTACCTCTGGGCCCTCTCGGTAAGACATCATTATAATGAGCTCAAAGTGACTAAGGAGTTAGTCACGGGATGATGGATTACGGAACGAGTAAAGAGACTTGCCATGACGAGATTGAACAAGGTATCGGGCATACCGACGATCGAATCTCGGGCAAGTACCGTACCGATAGACAAAGGGAATAACATACGGGATTGAGTGAATCCTTGACACAGTGGTTCATCCGATGATATCACCGAGGAACACGTGGGAACCAACATGGGTATCCAGATCCCGCTGTTGGTTATTGACCAGAGAGTCGTCTCGGTCATGTCTGCGTGTCTCCCGAACCCGTAGGGTCTACACACTTAAGGTTCGGTGACGCTAGGGTTGTAGAGATACATGCACTTGGAAAGCCGAATGTTGTTCAGAGTCCCGGATGAGATCTCGGACGTCACGAGGAGTTCCGGAATGGTCCGTAGGTAAAGAATGATATATAGGAAGTCCAGTTTCGGCCATCGGGTGAATTCCGGGGGTCACCGGGAGTGTCCCGGGACCACCGGAGGGGTCCCGGGGGTCCACCGGGTGGGGCCACCCATCTTGGTGGGTACCATAGGCCGCAAAGGGGAAGGGGCCAGCCCCTGGTGGGCTGGCGCACCACATGGGCCCCCTCCATGCGCCTAGGGTTGAAACCCTAGGGGGAGGGGGCGCCCCTTATGCCTTGGGGGCAAGTCTACCCCCTTGCCGCCGCCCCCTTGGAGATCTGATCTCCCTAGGGCCGGCGCCCCCCGGGCCCCTATATATAGTGGGGGGGGGGAGAGGGAAGCCGCACCCCAAGCCTCTGGCGCCTCTCCCCCCTCCCGTCACACTTCCTTCTCCTCTCGCAGGGCGCCGACGAAGCCCTGCAGGTTTTCCTGTTGCATCCACCACCACGCCGTCGTGCTGCTGGATCTCCGTCAACCTCTCCTCCCCCCTTGCTTGATCAAGAAGGAGGAGACGTTGCTGTACCGTACGTGTGTTGAACGCGGAGGTGCCGTCCACTCGGCGCTGGGATCATCGGTGACGAGGAACGCGAGGAGTACGACTACTTCATCCACGTTCCTTCGAACGCTTCCGCTCACGATCTAAAAAGGGTATGTAGATGCACTCCATTATGCTCGTTGCTAGATGACTCCTTAGATTGATCTTGGTGAAGCGTAGGAATTTTTTTGAATTATGCTACGTTCCCCAACAGTGGTATCAGAGCTAGGTCTTTGCGTAGCATCTTGCACGAGTAGAACACAAACAAGTTGTGTGTAACGCCCCGGACACACCCGCCGGTGGTCGTTACTCCTGGCGGGATCTAGACTGGCCTCACATATCAATACTAGTCTTTTCTGCGCACTTTGTCCTCACTCATGCACACCCGGGAGCAACTTCCCGGTCGGTCACCCATCCTGAAACTACTCCAAGCTGAGCACGCTTAACTTTGGAGTTCTATCCGAATGGGCTCCCGGAAAAGAAGGAATTCCTTATTTATATGAGTAGTCTATCATCCCTAATAAGCCAGGCCATCACATACACCCTCACTCAGAGGAACCGACGTCCTCGTCGGGCCAGAGGAACGTTCCCTCTTGGCACAACCGTCTGTGCTTCCAGGACAGCACATGTGCCATGCCGTGTGCCACGACGGGTCACAAACGTCATGCACAACATGACTGCAAACTGTCCGCAAACATCCGTGTAACCGCGAGGGTCGGCTCTGATACCAACTTGTAATGCCCAGGATGGACTTATGCCTTTAAGTCGTGCCTCGACACGTAGGAGGTATAACTCCATCCTGGGCATTACATTGTGGGCGTTGAGTTTGCTCAATTTTCTTGCCGTTACTAGTCCAATCTTGATTCGGCGGCATCGTGGGATGAAGCAGCCCGGACCGACCTTACACGTACGCTTACGTGAGACTGGTTCCACCGACAGACATGCACTAGTTGCATAAGGTGGCTGGCGGGTGTCTGTCTCTCCCACTTTAGTCGGATCGGATTCGATGAACAGGGTCCTTATGAAGGGTAAATAGAAATTGACAAATCACGTTGTGGTTTTGGCATAGGTAAGAAACGTTCTTGCTAGAAAACCTATAGAAGCCACGTAAAAACTTGCAACAACAATTAGAGGTCGTCTAACTTGTTCTTGCAGCATGTGCTATGTGATGTGGTATGGCCAAGAAGATGTGATGAATGATATATGTGATGTATGAGATTGATCATGTTCTTGTAATAGGAAATCACGACTTGCATGTCGATGAAATTGACAACCGGCAGGAGCCATAGGAGTTGTCTTAATTATTGTATGACCTGCGTGTCACTGAATAAACGCCATGTATTTACTTTACTTTATTGCTAAACGTTAGCCATAGTAGTAGAAGTAATAGTTGGCATGACGACTTCATGAAGACACGATGATGGAGATCATGGTGTCGAGCCGGTGACAAAGATGATCATGGTGCCCCGAAGATGGAGATCGAAGGAGCAAGATGATATTGGCCATATCATGTCACTTTATTTGATTACATGTGATGTTTATCATGTTTATGCATCTTGTTTACTTAGAACGACGGTAGTAAATAAGATGATCTCTCACTAAAATTTCAAGAATTGTGTTCCCCCTAACTGTGCACCGTTGCTAAGGATCGTTGTTCCGAAGCACCACGTGATTATCGGGTGTGATAGGTTCTAACATTCGCATACAACGGGTGTAAGCCAGATTTACACACGCAATACACTTAGGGTTCACTTGACGAGCCTAGCATGTACAGACATGGCCTCGGAACATGGAAGACCGAAAGGTCGAACATGAGTCGTATAGAAGATACGATCAACATGAAGATGTTCACCGTTGATGACTAGTCCGTCTCACGTGATGATCGGACACGGGCTAGTCGATTCGGATCATGTATCACTTAGAAGACTGGAGAGATGTCAATCTGAGTGGGAGTTCATTAAAATTTGATTAAGGTGAACTTAATTATCATGAACTTAGTCTAAATTCTTTACAATATGTCTTGTAGATCAAATGGCCCACGCTCATGTCACCCTCAACTTCAACGCGTTCCTAGAGAAATCCAAGCTGAAAGACGATGGTAGCAACTATACGGACTGGGTCCGTAACCTGAGGATCTTCCTCATAGCTGCCAAGAAAACTTATGTCCTAGAAGCACCGCTAGGTGACGCTCCCGCCCCGGCAAACCAAGATGTTATGAACGCTTGGCAGTTGCGTTGTGATGATTACTCCCTGGTTCAGTGCGGCATGCTCTACAGCTTAGAATCGGGGCTCCAAAAGCATTTTGAGCACCACGGGGCATATGAGATGTTCCAAGAGCTGAAAATGGTTTTCCAGGCTCATGCCCGAGTTGAGAGATATGATGTCTCCAACGCATTCTACAGCTGTAAGATGGAGGAAAACAGTTCTGTCAGTGAGCACATACTCAAGATTTCTGGGTTGCACAACCGCTTGTCTCAGTTGGGAATGAATCTCCCAGACGAAGCGGTCGTTGACAGAATCCTCCAGTCACTCCCACCTAGCTACAAGAGCTTCGTGTTGAACTTCAATATGCAGGGGATGGAGAAGTCCATTCCCGAGGTGTATTCAATGCTGAAATCAGCGGAGGTGGAGAACAAGAAAGAGCATCAAGTGTTGATGGTCAGTAAAACCACTAAGTTCAAGAAGGGCAAGGGTAAGAAGAACTTCAAGAAGGACGGCAAGGGAGTTGCCGCGCCCGGTAAGCCAGTTGCCGGGAATAAGCCAAAGTATGGACCCAAGCCTGAGACTGAGTGCTTTTATTGCAAGGGAACGGGTCACTGGAAGCGGAACTGCCCCAAATACTTAGCGGACAAGAAGGCCGGCAACGTCAAAGGTATATGTGATATACATGTTATTGATGTGTACCTTACCAGCGCTCGTAGTAGCTCCTAGGTATTTGATACCGATGCAGTTGCTCATATTTGTAACTCAAAGCAGGAGCTGCGGAATAAGCGGAGACTGGCGAAGGACGAGGTGACGATGTGCGTCGGGAATGGTTCCAAGGTCGATGTGATCGCCGTCGGCACGCTGCCTCTACATCTACCCACGGGATTAGTTTTAAACCTTAATAATTGTTATTTAGTACCAGCTTTGCGCATGAACATCGTATCTGGATCTCGTTTTATGCGAGATGGCTACTCATTTAAATCCGAGAATAATGGTTGTTCTATTTATTTGAGAGATATGTTTTATGGTCATGCCCCGCTGGTCAATGGTTTATTTTTGATGAATCTCGATCGTGATGATACACATATTCATAGTGTGAATGCCAAAGGATGTAAAGTTGATAATGATAGTCCCACATACTTGTGGCATTGCCGCCTTGGTCATATTGGTGTCAAACGTATGAATAAGCTTCATGCTGATGGACTTATGGAGTCTCTTGATTATGAATCATTTGACACGTGCAAGCCATGCCTCTTGGGCAAGATGACCAAGACTCCGTTCTCCGGAACAATGGAGCGAGCAACCAACTTATTGGAAATCATACATACCGATGTGTGCGGTCCAATGAGTGTTGAGGCTCGCGGAGGCTATCGTTATGTTCTCACCCTCACAGATGACTTGAGTAGATATGGGTACATCTACTTGATGAAACACAAGTCTGAGACCTTTGAAAAGTTCAAGGAATTTCAGAATGAGGTTGAGAATCAACGTGACAGAAAAATAAAGTTCTTACGATCGGATCGTGGGGGTGAATATTTAAGTCATGAATTTGGCACGCACCTTAGGAACTGTGGAATTGTTTCACAATTGACACCGCCCAGAACACCTCAGCGTAACGGTGTGTCCGAACGTCGAAATCGTACCCTGTTGGACATGGTGCGATCTATGATGTCTCTCACCGACTTACCGCAATCTTTTTGGGGTTATGCTTTAGAGACTGCCGCATTCACTTTAAATAGGGCTCCGTCGAAATCCATTGAGACGACACCGTATGAACTTTGGTTTGGCAAGAAACCTAAGCTGTCGTTTCTAAAAGTTTGGGGTTGCGATGCTTATGTCAAGAAACTTCAACCTGAAAAGTTCGAACCCAAATTGGAAAAATGCGTCTTCATAGGATACCCAAAGGAAATGATTGGGTACACCTTCTACCACAGATCCGAAGGCAAAGTCTTTGTTGCCAAGAATGGATCCTTTCTGGAGAAATAGTTTCTCTCGAAAGAAGTGAGTGGGAGGAAAGTAGAACTTGATGAGGTGACAGTCACCCCTCCCGAACCGGAAAGTAGCGCAGCGCAGGAAATTGTTCCTGAGGTGCCTGCACCGACAAGGGCGGAAGTTAATGATGATGATCATGAAGATACAGATAAAGTTACTACTGAACTTCGAAGGTCCACAAGGACACGTTCCGCACCAGAGTGGTACGACAACCCTGTCATGGAAATCATGTTGTTAGACAACGGTGAACCTTCGAACTATGAAGAAGCGATGGCGGGCCCGGATTCCAATAAATGGCTTGGAGCCATGAAATCCGAGATAGAATCCATGTATGAAAAAAAAGTATGGACTTTGGTGGACTTGCCTGATGATAGGCATGCCATAGAAAATAAATGGATATTTAAGAAGAAGACAGACGCGGATGGTAATGTGACCATCTATAAGGCTCGACTTGTCCCTAAGGGTTATCGACAAGTTCAAGGAATTGACTACGACGAGACTTTCTCTCCCGTAGCGATGCTGAAGTCAGTCAGAATCATGTTAGCAATTGCCGCATTCTATGATTATGAGATATGGCAAATGGACGTCAAAACATCATTCCTTAATGGCTTCCTCAAGGAAGAGCTGTATATGATGCAACTGGAAGGTTTTGTCAATCCAGAAAATGCTAACAAGGTATGCAAGCTCCAGCGCTCGATCTACGGGCTGGTGCAAGCATCTCTGAGTTGGAATATTCGCTTTAATGATGTGATCAAAGCGTTTGGCTTTATACAGACTTGGGGAGAAGCCTGTATCTACAAGAAAGTGAGTGGGAGCTCTCTAGCATTTCTCATATTATATGTGGCTGACATATTGCTGATGGGAAATGATATAGAATTCTTGGAGAGCACAAAGGCCTACTTGAATAAGAGTTTTTCAATGAAGGACCTTGGAGAAGCTGCTTACATACTAGGCATCAAAATCTATAGAGATAGATCAAGACGCCTCATTGGTCTTTCACAAAGCACATACCTTGACAAGATATTGAAGAAGTTCAATATGGATCAGTCCAAGTAGGGGTTCTTGCCTGTTTTGCAAGGTATGAGATTGAGCAAGGCTCAGTCCCCGACCACGACAGAAGATAGAGAAAAGATGAGTGTCATTCCCTATGCCTCGGCCATAGGTTCTATCATGTATGCCATGCTGTGTACCAGACCTGATGTGAACCTTGCCATAAGTTTGGTAGGGAGGTACCAAAGTGATCCCGGTATGGAACACTGGACAACGGTCAAGAACATCCTAAAGTACCTGAAGAGGACTAAGGATATGTTTCTCGTTTATGGAGGTGACGAAGAGCTCGTAGTAAAGGGTTACGTCGATGCTAGCTTCGACACAGATCTGGATGACTCTAAGTCACAAACCGGATACGTGTATATTTTGAATGGTGGAGCAGTCAGCTGGTGCAGTTGCAAGCAGAGCGTCGTGGCGCATTCTACATGTGAAGCAGAGTACATATCTGCTTGCGAAGCAGCGCAAGAAGGAGTCTGGATGAAGGAGTTCATCACCGACCTAGGAGTCATTCCAAGCGCGCCAAGCCCGATGACTCTCTTCTGTGACAACACTGGAGCTATTGCCATTACCAAGGAGCCCAGGTTTCACAAGAAGACCAAGCACATCAAGCGCCGTTTCAACTCCATCCGGAATTATGTTCAAGATGGAGACATAGATATTTGTAAAGTGCATACGGATCTGAATGTTGCAGACCCGTTGACTAAACCTCTTCCACGGGCAAAACATGATCAACACCAGAACTCTATGGGTGTTCGATTCATCACAATGTAACTAGATTATTGACTCTAGTGCAAGTGGGAGACTGTTGGAAATATGCCCTAGAGGCAATAATAAAAGTATTATTATTATACTTCCTTGTTCATGATAATTGTCTGTTATTCATGCTTGAATTGTATTGTACGGAAACAGCGATACATGTGTGAATATATAGACCACAATGTGTCCCTGGTAAGCCTCTAGTTACTAGCTCGTTGATCAACAGATGGTCACGGTTTCCTGACCATGTACATAGGATGTCATTGTAACGGGATCACATCATTAGGAGAATGATGTGATGGACAAGAACCAATCCTAAGCCTAGCACGAGATCGTATAGTTCGTAATGCTTAAGCTTTTTCCGGTGTCAAGTATTTATTCCTTAGACCATGAGGTTGTGCAACTCCCGGATACCGTAGGAATACTTTGGGTGTGCCAAACGTCACAACGTAACTGGGTGGCTATAAAGGTACGCAACGGGTATCTCCGAAAGTGTCTGTTGAGTTGGTACGAACCGAGACTGGGATATTGTCACTCCGTATGACGGAGAGGTACCTCTGGGCCCTCTCGGTAAGACATCATCATAATGAGCTCAAAGTGACTAAGGAGTTAGTCACGGGATGATGGATTACGGAACGAGTAAAGAGACTTGCCATGACGAGATTGAACAAGGTATCGGGCATACCGACGATCGAATCTCGGGCAAGTACCGTACCGATAGACAAAGGGAATAACATACGGGATTGAGTGAATCCCTGACACAGTGGTTCATCCGATGATATCATCGAGGAACACGTGGGAACCAACATGGGTATCCAGATCCCGCTGTTGGTTATTGACCAGAGAGTCGTCTCGGTCATGTCTGTGTGTCTCCCGAACCCGTAGGGTCTACACACTTAAGGTTCGGTGACGCTAGGGTTGTAGAGATACATGCACATGGAAACCCGAATGTTGTTCGGAGTCCCGGATGAGATCCTGGACGTCACGAGGAGTTCCGGAATGGTCCGGAGGTAAAGAATGATATATAGGAAGTCCAGTTTCGACCATCGGGTGAATTCCGGGGGTCACCGGGAGTGTCCCGGGACCACCGGAGGGGTCCCGGGGGTCCACCGGGTGGGGCCACCCATCCCGGTGGGTCCCATAGGCCGCAAAGGGGAAGGGGCCAGCCCCTGGTGGGCTGGCGCACCACATGGGCCCCCCTCCATGTGCCTAGGGTTGAAACCCTAGGGGGAGGGGGCGCCCCCTATGCCTTGGGGGGCAAGTCTACCCCCCTGGCCGCCGCCCCCTTGGAGATCTGATCTCCCTAGGGCCGGCGCCCCCCTGGCCCCTATATATAGTGGGGGGGGGGGAGGGTAGCCGCACCCCAAGCCTCTGGCGCCTCTCCCCCTCCCGTCACACTTCCTTCTCCTCTCGCAGGGCGCCGGCGAAGCCCTGCAGGTTTTCCTGTTGCATCCACCACCACGCCGTCGTGCTGCTGGATCTCGGCAACCTCTCCTCCCCCCTTGCTGGATCAAGAAGGAGGAGACGTCGCTGTACCGTACGTGTGTTGAACGCGGAGGTGCCGTCCGTTCGGCGCTGGGATCATCGGTGACGAGGAACGCGAAGAGTACGACTACTTCATCCACGTTCCTTCGAATGCTTCCGCTCGCGATCTACAAAGGGTATGTAGATGCACTCCATTTTGCTCGTTGCTAGATGACTCCTTAGATTGATCTTGGTGAAGCGTAGGAATTTTTTTGAATTATGCTACGTTCCCCAACAGGAGAGCACCTCTGCCATTTGCATGTGTTACCATTAATTTGCATTGAGTATGATCATGACTGGATCTCTTTTACCATGAGTTACAATGTCTAGTCAGTCCTTGATCTGTAAAGGTGATCTGCATTTATGTTTTGCGGTCTTAGAAAGGGCTAGCGAGATACCATCTTGTTATATCGTATCATGATTGTTTGGAGAAAGTGTTGTCATCCGAGGTTTATTATTATTGCTCGCTAGTTTATTATGCCATTGATGCCATCACAAGCTCACGATCTGCGGAGTCGCAACTACGTGTTGGGAAGACCCGAGTATTCTCGGAATCCCGTGCTGAAGGTATTTTGACAAAGGTGAAACTAATCCAGGAAGACCTCCCAGCGTGCCGACACCCTGATAGTAGTCACACGTATCTCTTCTCAGGCCATGACCGGATAGGTCAGCCTATAGGTATATACCAGCCCCCGGGTTTCCCCATGGTGGCCCCGCAGTCCGCCCAGTTTGGACCAACACTCATGAGGAGCACTGATACGTCTCCAACGTATCTACTTTTCCAAACACTTTTGCCCTTCTTTTGGACTCTAACTTGCATGATTTAAATGGAACTAACCCGGACTGACGCTGTTTTCAGCAGAATTGCCATGGTGTTGTTTTTGTGCAGAAATAAAAAGTTCTCGGGATAACCATAAATTTTACGGAGAATTATTTTGGAAAATATAAAAAATACCTGCGAGAAGATCCAGACAAGGGGGCCCACACCCTGTCCACGAGGATGGGGGGCGCGCCCCCTCCCCCAGGGCGCGCCCCTGCCTCGTGGCCCCCTGGAGCTCCACCGACGTATCTCCGGATCCCATATATTCACTTTCGAGGAGAAAAAAATCAGAGAGAAAGAATTATCGCGTTTTACGATACAGAGCCGCCGTGAAGCCATAATCTCTCTCGTGAGGACTGATCTGGAGTCCGTTCGGGGCTCCGGAGAGTGGAGATCATCGCCATCGTCATCATCAACCTTCCTCCATCACCAATTCCATGATGCTCACCGCCGTGCGTGAGTAATTCCATCGTAGGCTTGCTGGACGGTGATGGGTTGGATGGGATCTATCATGTAATCGAGTTAGTTTTGCTAGGGTTTGATCCCTAGTATCCATTATGTTCTGAGATTGATGTTGCTATGACTTTTCTATGCTTAATGCTTGTCACTAGGGCCCGAGTGCCATGATTTCAGATATGAACCTATTATGTTTTCATGAATATATGTGTGTTCTTGATCCTATCTTGCAAGTCTATAGTCACCTACTATGTGTTATGATCCAGCAACCCCGAAGTGACAACAATCTGGACCACTCCCGGTGATGACCTTAGTTTGAGGAGTTCATGTATTCACTATGTGTTAATGCTTTGGTCCGGTACTCTATTAAAAGGAGGCCTTAATATCCCTTAGTTTCCAATAGGACCCCGCTGCCACGGGAGGGTAGGACAAAAGATGTCATGCAAGTTCTTTTCCATAAGCACATATGACTATATTCGGAATACATGCCTACATTGCATTGATGAACTGGAGCTAGTTCTGTGTCACTCTAGGTTATAACTTCTACATGATGAATTGCATCCGACATAATTCCCCATCACCGATCCAATGCCTACGAGCTTTTCACATATTGCTTGTTGCTTATTTACTTTTCCGTTGGTACTATTACAAAAACTACAAAAACACTACCGTTACTTTTATTGCCGCTACCGCTACTATCATATTACTTTGCTACTAAACTATCTTGCTGCAGATATTAAGTTTCCAGGTGTGGTTGAATTGAACTCAGCTGCTAATACTTAAGAGTATTCTTTGGCTCCCCTTGTGTCGAATCAATAAATTTGGGTTGAATACTTTACCCTCGAAAACTGTTGCGATCCCCTACACTTGTGGGTTATCAAGCACTTTCCCGGGTTGTTGATTAAGAACTCGTGTTTATAACTCCCTATGCAAGTTATAGTTGTTAGGCAAATTGTAGTACCAAAATTGGGTCTTGCTGGAAAAGCTTTAAGCAATGCGAATTATCAAGGGGGCCCATAAACCCCAACCGTGTTAGGAACGCAAAATCAAGGAACATAACATCGGTTTATCGGGTCCTAAGGTGGCATGAGTGGAACAAAACACCAAGCAGAAGGCCAAGCCTTCCACCCATTACCAATATATATGTGCAGTAATTTATTTAAGATATATATTGTGTTATCCCAATAAACAAGTCCAAACATGGAGCAATCTTCCAAGTTCACCTACAACTAACAACGCTATAAGAGGGGCTGAGCAAAAGCGTACTTAGCCAATCAATGGATTTGCTAGGAAGGCGGTTAGAGTGTTTCATGGCAACATAGGAGGCTGACAATACAAGAATAGGCATTGAGGCATAACTATAGAGCGAGACAACTAGCAAGGCAAAGATAGAGGTGATATCGGGGAACGGTCATCTTGCGTGTTAAGCCCTCGGTGGAATGGTAAGACGGCTCCTCAAACTTAGTCTCAACAAGATCCTCGAACTCGATATCATCTCCCGGCTCTACCCAACACAAGAGCACAACAATGGTACAAGATCAATCATGGTGCAATGCACAAACAACATGATGCAGTACATGTCATGGGATGCAAGTCATGATGTGCGTATGCATGAGGATGCTCTCAAGCCTAAAGAAGAAGATGATGGAAATGGCTTCATCTTGGGTAACCAAGCAAGCCACTTGATAGAGGGGAAGATTTCGGTCAAAATCGATATCAGGATCATTTGAATCGGATGCATGGTTTGCAAATGACAAGCAAAACAAGATGCAATGCAAAACTGAAGTTAACAACAACATGGCATCTATAGAGCAAGGTTTAAATATGCTACAACACCCAAACATGATGACAAAAGGCATTGATGTGAGATAGAAATGATTCTTAACAAGTATGAACTCAGAGCACACCCAAAAACCTGGTGGAACACAATTAAACAAGCATGGCAAGATTATATAAGTTAACAAATTTCTCAGACTTAGTGAAATTTACTAGGCATGCAATCTGGAACGATATGTTGCTGCCTTTTGAGGCACACAACAACAAGCAAAACAAGTATAACAAGCATGAAATTCACATGAGCATGAAGAAGACATATTATACTTCCAATTCATCCAAAGAAACAAGTCATTCCATGCAAGGGTTGCTTAACACAAGCTTGGCCAAATTAAATGTTCTGTTAACATGCTGATAGTCTTAATTTCAAGCATTTTGAGAGCAAGATTACAACAAGGTACGACAGAGCATATACGCAAACAAAGTCATGGATTGATAGACAACAATATGTACATCAAGACATGCTCACTAGTTATAGCAAAACATGCATGGAAAAGATTGGGGCATCAAGTTTACATGGCAACTTGTTATTACATATTCCGGATTTAGCAGTTTTTCACTAAGTATAAAAACAACAACATTGAGATGGCATGTTTACAAGCTTGTTTAAGTCACCACAGAGCATATCATCGAAAACCAAATACACCACTTCAAAGATAACATGATTATGCTCCTATAACATGTTGACATGTGGCTCAAAAGAAAATCACACAAAATGCTATGAAAAAGACAAAACATCATCTCATAACAATTTCAGCAACTTAACAGAAACATGCACTTTTGCAACATGGTTAAACATGCATAATGCAACCTAACATGTATGCAAATGCATCCAGCATGAAGAGCATCACAAGACAAACATTTTGACATATCATACACTTCATTTGGACCAACATGCACAAAGTTATGGCCTCACGAACATGCTAACATATTGTTGACAGACAATTAGTGCTGAAACAGTAACATCACGAAGCAGTCCTGCAACAAAGATTAAGATATCTAGATGAACCCTAACATGTGCAAAACTGATGCCAACATGTAGAGCACTTCGAGACGGACATTTTGATATATTATATGCGTGAAACGGAGTTATGAACATGGAGTTATGACATGATGAAGGAGGCAACAAATTAACACAGATTCGGGACTTAGAGAAAATTATACCCTTCGAAAGTCAACGCGGGATGAGGGATCCGGGACGGGCCAGTGCGGGATGGAACGGGACTCGTTTGGATCGTGGGACGGGTGGATCTCATCCACCCGCCCGGATCTGGATCTGGATCGCCAGAGCGGGGCCGGAGTTGGCCGGAGCTCCGGTGTGGGTGGCAGCAACCGGAGGGAGCACCGGCGACGGCGGGGGTCGGCACCGGCGGCGAGGCGCCAGAGGAGCGGCGGCGGTGCGCGCGGAAGACGGGGCCGATGGCGGGTGTCGCAGGCAGCCGGGGCGACGCGCCGGCGAGGTGACGGGGTGCGGCCGGCAGGCGGCCTAGCCGCGGCTGGAGGCAGGGATGAGGGGCCGCGCGGGGTGTGGGCGCGCACGGGGCGGCGGAGGCGTCCGGGCCGGGGGGGCGATCTGGGTCGGCGGGCCCGGCGGCACGGGGACGAGCCGGCGGCGGGGAAGGCCACCTGGCAGGCGCGGATAGGCTGAGGGGGGCGGATCTGACGCGTCCGGCGGCGCGGAGGAGCTCGGGCTAGGGTTTGCTCCGTGAATTCGGGGGAGAGGGCCTATTTATAGATTCTGGGAGCTAGGAGAGTCCAAATGGGGTGCGTTTTTTCCCACATGATCACGATCCAACGACCGAGAGCATGGAGGTGGATAGGATGGGCGTGTGGGCTGTTGTGGAGGGGTGTTTGGCTAAGATAGCAAAGGGTTTTCAACCCACGTGGTTAACCGTTGGAGTATCAAACGACCTCCAAACGAGACAAAACTTGACAGGTGGTCTACCGGTGATATACCAAGACCACTCGACAACTCTCGGCCCATTCCGAGGATGTTTTTCGGCCACTTACAAAAGGAGGATCCGGAGGTGCCACGGGCACGTGTGTGAGTGTCAGAACTCGAAATGGACAACGGGGAGAGATGAACATGACTGGGTGCAAGTGACAACACGAATGCAATGCAATGCTCATGATGACATGACATGGAGATATGCGCACACACTCAGCGCAAAAACACAAAATACCCGAAATGAAGGATGAGCCTAGAATGGATTTTATTAAGTCAACGAAGAATATATTGCCATATAAGGAAGTTTTACATCTGGGGTGTTACATATAACCCGTCTCTTCAAAAACTATTGTTTGTATTGAGTGTATCTCTCTCCATCTCCCGAATCTCATCCCAAAACCCTTGGACCTAATAGAGGATGAATGAAGATAGACTTGTATTCTCTGGACCGATGACCCAGCTGGAGGCAGAGCTATGGATACAAAACATTGAGGATCACTTCAGGAAAAAATTGATTTCCAGGAAGTATGAGGTTCAATACGCTCTTCAGTACTTACAAAAAGTGATACAACATGGTGGAAAATGCATCAAGCCATACAAGGGTGTAATGGAGCAAAAAGTTGGGAGGAATTCAAGAAGACTCTGTTAAAATTCCATCTCATCCGAAAGCATGGTGACAACCCGAAGAAGGAACCTTGTGCGTGCAGGATTTGTGGAGAAATATGACACACCCAGGAGGAGCACAAGGATGAATGCCCTCATTGTGAAGAAAGTCACCCAATTGAAGAATGCCCAACTAGGCAGATTACTTGTTTCTTGTGTGAAGGGACTAACCACTACCCTGCTCAGTGTCACCCCATGGTACAATAAACTATCCAGCAGAAGAAAGAAGCAATGAAAGAAGCCCTCGTGTAAATTTTAGAAGAACCCGCGAAGAAGGAAGATGTGGAGGGCACACACGAAGAAGACCCAATTAAACTTCACACCAAGTCATGCTATTCATGTGGAGAAGAAGGACACATTTCCCAACATTGTTCGAGGGAGTATCTAGTAGAATTTTCGACAGTGGAATTGGAGTCTGACCCACATGAAATAGAATCCTTGATCGGAACGAAGAAGTCGAGGAAGAAAAAGAGTAGGTGTCCCTAGAACAACCCAATTTCTGTGAAAAGGGACCCGAGTCACATCACATGTTACAGGTGCAAGGATTTAGGTCATTATGCTAGCAACAGCCCAACAAGGAAGCCAAGAACCCAGTGAACCAACATAGTCACCATGAAGTCCTTAGATTTGTCTGATGTCATTTGTTTACGCTGCAATGAAGTGAGGCATTTTGCCAGAGAAGGTTCAGACCCGAAGAAAGATTGAGCAGAGTAGTTGAGATCTTGATATTGGAATAAAGCATGTAAATAAATGTGGAATACACTTTTTCATTGGGATGTTGAGTTGAGTTATGGAAAGGACATTGTAATAGTTCGTTAAGCAATAGAAGGTGATATGTTTGGAATCTAATATGAAATGTTATGAGTTGTTGGTTGAGTGCGAGTGCCTCTCTTGCTATCTCACCCATACTAAAACCTTGAACCCATGGACAAGCTGACACCAAACCTCTCTTAGACAAACAACCACATTTCACCCAAGGAAATACATACATTATCCTGAGTACCCCTTCTATCTTATACCTACAGATGACAACCCTTTACGAGTCTTTTCTCAAGGGCCCAAAAATGATCATGACACTGACTAGCGATGAGGATTACCCAAAGATCCTGAAGGATATGATGAAGCATATTCATCTTGAAGGAGAGGCAGTCTACAAGGGTTATCCTTTCCTGGGGAATGGAGTTGAACTTTGGTACGTGGAGGTACACCTCCACCGTGTGAAAGGAGTTTGACCAAAAACTATGGGTCAATACTTTTTCATCTCTCGAGTACCACAAACAACATTCTTCGACTCTGTTCGTGAAGCTGCTATGGAGGCCATACATCAGATTGGAGAAATACTTGAAGCAAGACTTCGTCAGACTCAGGAATGCCTGAGTGGGGTGCATGCAGAGATGATGGAGATGAAGCACACGACCACTATGATGAAGCAAAAGATTGATGATTTCAAGAATAACATTGCACAATTCCAGTGGGACTGAAGCATCCTCAGCAAGGACAAATGAATAAATATGGAAGAAATGCTTGACCATACCAAACTATGTGGATGCCATCATTTGTATTGAAGCACCTTTGGAATTTGATTGTTGAATAGTGGTTCAGGATGTAATAAAAGATTTGATATGAGGAGAATATGAATTACAGATGAACTAGTGCATTTCTGGGGTGATACTTTTATGTGTGAATACTGGACCAATGGAAAGGAAAATGTTGCTCCAAAGAGTGGAGTTTGCACAAAATAAGTTGGAGTTTACTCTTGATATGATTATTACACCAAGGGTATGGAGGAAATAAGTACAATTGGAATTAAAGATAGTGTAATGCTGGAGTGTGGAGCAGTAGTGACTCCAATGATGAGTTAAGGATATACAAGTTCTGAAGTGGGCCCATAAGCCGAGGACCTAAGGAGGCTACGTAATCACAATGGAACCGTGAGACTTATCAGAAATAATATGTTTCTGCTATAATGAAGCATGGCACTTTGCTAGAGATTGTCCCAATGAGAAGGATACTTGTGCTAAATAATTGACTTGAGGCATGTAATGGAACTACATGAGATTTATAATGATTCGGAAATCAATAAAGTTAGCATCATAGGTATTGATTTAGATTTTATGAGTGGTTACTATATGTGCAATGAGTGAAATCATGATACATGGAATAAGATTTTGAAGAAACTAGTGTCTTTTCATTTTATGGGTGGTAGAACCCAGCATCGTTACCCGAATACAAGAGCTAGCTATGTCAGACCTTGGCATAGACCACCCAAGGATGAGTCTGAGTAATTACATCGTAATTTGTACCAAAAGAAGGAAGGGATACAATATAGTTGGATGGATTTGAGAATTCTAAAGGAAGCTAGATGTTGGAAGAATGATCAGTTGCAACCCGATGATGAGACCAAGTGTTACAAGTGAGGGGATGGACATAATCCACAGGCCCCAGGACCTGTCAAGAAGCAAGCACACTCTTGCTGAAGGAAAACCCCTGGAAGGAGCTAAGATTCTGATCAGCGGACGCTTCTTAGGAAGATACGCAAAACCCGAGGGTTGTGAAGAATGATAGATGTTTGTTTGGCTTGTAGAATCAATGGATTTATCCGAACTTAGTTCGTTGACAGGAGAAATTATGCAATGCTTGTGAGGATGACCGAGTGGTAGAATGCGAGATTCACTAAACCATATACAAGGTAATGATTTGGGTGCGGAATGGATTGATCACCATACCGACTTACTCTTATTATTCACCTCGGGTATACGGGATGGTAAATCTGAGTGACTTACCCATAGTAGAGAGACGACGATGTCAAAACCTTGTTTAAACCTTAAAATGGTATGCCAATTTTCCCTTGTATAAGGCAGTGGTTGCCAATCATAGGTCATACGGTGAGAATGAAGCACATAACCATTTTCTGCAGGGACCCAGTGAAATTGTTTGATGACCACCATGAGATATCGATATTTGTTTAGTATTGGCGCCAGACCTGTCAGCTAAGAAGAACCAGTCTCAGAAGAACCTTACCAAGAAGAAAGGACACAAGAATTGAGGACAAAGGTTATGCCACTACCGGAAGAGCCCAGAGAAGGAGTCATCCTGAAGATTTGAGAAGTTCGACGCTGCCAATAAAAAGGATGGAGTATATGAGTTTTGTCAGAACCATATCCATGCTTTTAAGTGTGGTAGCACACTAGACCATACCGATCAATGGATTTGTTAGGAGACCCCGAACCCCAACCTATTTCTTGCTAGCCTCTTCGAATCTCGAGGACGAGATTCATTTTAAGTGTGGTAGGTTTGTAAGAATGTCATATGAAATAGATAGTTTTGATTGTTGTTTGATTGTGGTGTGGTTGCTTGTGTGAAATTGAGTGAAATTTGAAACTTTTGAAAGTTGAATGAGAGGGAATAAAATGACTTTCCCAAAACTTTCACCTTGCATTTATGATCTCCATGAATTCAAATTCATTTAATCACAAAACCCTAGAGTGAAGATAATATGACTTCTTCCATTTAATAAAATGAAAAGGGTTTTGAAAAGATTTAAATTCTATTTTGAAATATTTCAAAATTCGAAAACTTTATGCAACTCAATAATTTTCCCTGAGAGAAGATAAATTATAAGAAATATGAGTTGGAAGTTCCTTTGAGGTATTTTGAAAACTCACTTTTTCAAATTTGAGGTAATTGGTTTTTATTCAAATTATTATTCTCCAAAAAATATATATATGGAAATAGGGTAAAATGATTCCCTACAATAGCAAATTGGAGAGAAATCAGTTTGAGATTATTTTGGGATTTTAAAATATTTTATTTGATTTTTAAATAACCAGTAGGACTATTTGATTTATCTAAATTCGTGTGGATTTTTATTTGACTCTAGAAAAATGTTCATGTCGTAGGAAATCTTTTTCTGAAAATTTTGATATATAATATGCCTATATTATATTTCGATTATATTTGGTTTTACTTTTATTTTTGTTTATTTATATAAAAAAAACTCTTCTCGCCGAACTGGGCCAGCCCAGCTAGCCAGCCAGGCCACGGGCTGGCCCAGCCCAGCGCCCCATGCCTCGTCCCTGTCCCCGACCGACTCTTGGAGGAGTTCATCCGCCGCACGGCTCGCCGGCCACCGCCGTGGCCAAGTCGGCCTCCTCCAAGGCACCGCCTCGCCCTGCCCTGCGCCACCTCTCGCCCGAGCCGCCGCGTCGCCGGACGCCGCCACTCGCCGAAGCTCTGCCGCCCCGGATCCGCCTCAGTCCGCCCGACCCGATCCGCCGGCGAAACCGTCGGTTTTCGTAAAAAAAAAACCCCCGAACCGACAATAATCTGTTATGTTTTTTTGGTTTTCTTTTCAAAAACCCTAGATTGTTTTTTTATAAAACCATTTTTTGGTTTACTTATTTAGAGAACGTTTGCTGGTTAGGTTTAGAAAACGAGCGTTCGTTAGATTGATTTTTCTTTTTCTGTTTAATTAGGCTAGGGACCTTTTCACAATTAAAGTTTTTATAGATTAGTCCCAAATTTTCAAACGATCACTACTTTTTGCTCTTTTATTGGAATTAGATGAAACCAACGCCAAAATCTTCGTCGTGATCTCATCTAACCAGAGAAGCGCATTAAAAATATTTTTAAAAGTTTTAAAATTTGAATTCAAAAAGTTTTGTATTTGAACTTCTTTTGATCGTAATTTGAGTTTTATAACTCTGATTTAGTTGATTCTTTTTGCAAATCGAAGCTCTTGATCTAATCTTTCTGATAAGGCAAAATTCACTTAGTTTTGGTACTATTAGAAATTGTTTTATTTTGCAAGAGTTATTCGCTTGTTTTCAAAGTTTTCCGAGATCTTATCTTTGATTCTTTTTTATGATTGCTTATGTGTGGTTACTATTGCTTGCTTACGACAGATTGAACAGAGTGTGACGAGTAGATCTATCATGAGTTATGAGTGCAAGAATATCCAACAATAGTACAAGGCAAGTTCACACTTTGATCATACTCTACAATACCCAGTTTTATTGCATTAGTTTTATCCTCAAAGATTTGCATGAGTAGGACTTGGTCACATGTGGTAATGCTGAGTACTTCATGAGGTAGGAACCCAATGAATTGAGATAAACCCAGGGAATATACGCTTTGTTACTTATTGCTTAGCCATGCTCGTAGACGTGGATTGGTATGTGAGATTCATGAAAGTTGTGAGTGTAATAATAACTAGGGGAAAGTTTTAAGGTGGAATTTTAATACACATCTGGATGGAATGGTTGGGGCACCCTGGAGGAACGAGTGGTTTGCTAGGGCACCTGGAGTAACCAGTGTTTGCCCTAGGGGATCTTGGAGGACCCGTGTGATCAACCTATTGAATGCCAGCTAGGCTCAAAGGGATCATATGATATTTCATGCCTAGAAACTTCCATGTGCAGCCACAAGCCATTATGGGCTCTTGCATAGTTGAGTAAGTTGTGGGAAACCTTTCCATGATAGTCTAACAGATGTAGGGGGATTGTAGGTGTACCGGCCTATCTATCGGCTAAGGGGACCTCTTCGGAAAGACTATGTCTCGATCATCAGCTTCTCAAACAACAAGCAGTGCGAGGAATTCAACGGAGGAGATCGAGTCTTGTGTGGGAAAAGTGCACAAACCTCTACGAAGTGTACAAACTGATCATGATTAGCCGTGTCCACGGTTCTGGACAACTTTGAGTATCTAGAAGTGGATTATTTGTTGATCTCATCACTCTATATAATTAAATTGTTGGGTTACAAATGATATTGGTTTGGAATTGAGATGGAGGAACCACTCTCAATATTGATTATTTCAACTGAGTAGTAAATAAAATTTATTCCTTTGTTGTAGGGAAAAACTAGTTAAATGCAAAAATAAACCTTACAGCCTCCACCAGCCAAATATGCATATAGTTGAAGACAGTTGTTCATCATTATTCTATGGTGTGAATTTGCCAGTACGTTCAACATACTGACCTACACGGCCGCAACGTCTCATGTTGTAGGAATTATCCGACGAGTAAGTGATACATTAGGGTTGCGATGTCTACACTTAACTTTGCCGTTGGTGTTGATGGCACTCCACAACCTTGTTGTTACTTCCGCTATATGGATCGAGGTAATAGTATTTATGTTACTTTATACATGTGATTTACCTCTATTATAAATCCTCGAGTACTGTGTGTGTCAGCGTACCGATCCAGGGATGACACTTAAGCACAGAGACTTCGACCCATTCTGGTCGGGTCGCTACAAGTTCTATATTGGAAACTGTCCGCGATTTGTTTCACACATGGCTTTTGCTAGGGGAATCATGTGCAATTCAAGCTATAGTACTCGTAAATTCCAGTGACCGGCGTGTGTACTGCTCCCGTCGATCTAGATTTTGACCGCTAATAAATACTACCCTCCCATGTCACCCCGCATGCATTATCATCTGCATTCTCTCCTTGCTCGCCCCTCCATCTTTCTCTCACAAAACTCTGCCATGGCGCCGCTGATCTTCCCATGTGCCAAGGAGGACCCCAACGCCCCGGGATTTCGAGGCGCGGAGCAGCGATGAGGAGGACCCCTACGCCCCACCGGATGAGGTTGCGCCGGACCACACAACTTTGGAGTTGTTTTGGGGCCATTACAATCTTTGTTTGTGGAAGGCACTGCCACGGGCTGAGAAAGCCAAGCAAGTGGCGTTCAAGAAAGAGATGGCAGAGGAGGAAGCCAGGTACCAGGAGGCTAGTGAAGCCCGTGAGGCCGCCTGGGAAAAGGAGGTGGTGGATTTTTGGGGACGGGCGCGTCGATGTGCGGAGGAGGGGTACGAAGACAGATGGTACTTCGCCAGGAAGGCCAAAGGCGATAGGCACCCCTTCGCGGCATGGAGGTGGGCCAATAATCTCCAGCGTGCTATCGACCAGGAGGTCCGATGGACGCCCAACAAAATGGCAAGATCGTTTGCGCACGTCCGACAGCAAGAGCCAGATCGGTGTGTCAAGCGCTGCGAGGCGGAGGAGGTGGAGTACTGCCTCCGTGCTAGGAAGCCGTCACGCACCAGGGGCTGCTGGCGAGGGGTTTCCGGAATACTGCTCCTCCCGAGGGAAGGATTATTAGTATTAGTATTGTTCATTTTCAGTTTTATACATTGTATATAGTAGTTAAGTATCATCACGTATACATGACGATGTTATATATATTCTATCATGAACTATTGAACAATTAATATATATTATGAGTTTCAACTTTCTGTCTATTTTCGTACTAATTTCCATCAAGCTGCAATCATCCACATGCAGTGGCGGATCTAGGATATGAAGTTACCAAGGATGAACTTTTAAAGGAAACAAAAAATCGAAGCCACAATACGATCAAATAAGACAATCAAGAAAAATATTGGTCGAGAGTATGCATGAAGGCAAAATGACACAATAAATTTATCAAAGTATTTTGATTGTCACATCCCTAGATCAACCCCTGTGGTCCTTGCCTGATCATCATGTCATCATGTTTAATTTTTGTTAAGCTTGAAATGGGGATGTTCAAACCCTAGCACTAAATGAATTCAACTAGGGTCCAATTAAAATCTTTTTCAATAAACCCAAAATGCCCTTGGGAAAAGTTCATCATTTTTGGATTGATTAAAAACCTCTGCCAAAAATGTTGCACCTATTTCTTGGACCATTCTGGATTTTTGAATTAAATCTTAAAGTATTTGCATTTGGGCATTTAAATGCTACTAATTATTCTAAATGTCCAAATAATCCTAAACTGAAATGTTCCATGTTGGTTATATGCTAAACAGTGGGCATGAGCAGTTTGGTGATTTTTGAAAGTGCCTAAGCATTTTTAGAAAAGCCACAAAGTTACAAAAGAAATAGATAACAGAAAACAGAAAGAAAAGAGAGAGAGAGAAGCTTACCTGAGGCCCACTTACCTGGTGGCCCAGCAGTTTCGGCCCAGCCCACTTGGCCCTCCCCTGTCGTCTTCCTCGTGACAGAAGGACGGAGGGCGTGTGCTCGCCGCGCGTGGCCACACGCCGGCCACCTCCAGGCTGCCTGCCTGCGTCTCGACCCCCTGGAGGCCTCCACGGACGCCACGCACCCCTTGGACCCCCTGCACCTCTTCCTCTCTCCCCAGAACGCTCCCCCTCATTCGTTTCCCCCCACCGAACACGGCCGTCGCCGCTGTTCGCCGCACGCATAGCCACCGCTGCCGCCTCGCCCTTCTAGCATGCCCATGAGCTTCGCCTCGTCCCTCTCTTCCTCCTCGCCGAGCCGCCCGACGCCGGAAGCCCCTGGACACCGTCTGCACCGCCGTTCCCCTCGTCAGCTGCCGGCGATCCTCGCCACCGATTCGCCGACTCCGGTGCCTCCCCGAGCCCACTCAGCTGCTCACCGACCCCCCACTGAGCTCCGCCGTCGTTTTCCCCTACTCCCCGAGCTTGTCTACACCTCTAGCCGCAGTAGCCGCCGCACCCGTGAGCTCCCTACCGCCGGTGATGTCGCCACCGTCGTTCTGGCCCCCGCCACTCGTGCCCGAGCTTACCACTGCACTCAGTGCACTCCCGCGCATCGATTTCGGCCACCAGTTTCCTCTACCATGCGCTATAGCATCGTTTTCATCGACGCCCGATCGCCGGCCGCCGCCACGAGCTCAACTCCGGCGAGCCCGCTCCACCCCAGCTCCTCCCGCTTGCACCATTCGACGCGGACGAGTCTCCTCGTTCCGCAGATGGCCTCGGCCTTCGATTTGGTCGCCGTGGGACGAAATCCGACGCCCTCCGCCGTCTCTGGCTCCGCCGGCGACGAGCCGCCGGCGCTTTTGACTTTTGACCGGTGGGTTGACCCCCCCGAGTCACTGACCATTGGGCCCCACGCCCTTAGTCAACCACTAACTCGCTGACAAGTGGGGCCCACCCTGCTAATTAACCTAGTTTAGTTTTAATTAATCGGTTAGTTAGTTAGTCACTGACGTGTGGGCCCTGTCCTGTATAAGATTAGTTTAGAATTTAGTTAGTGCTAATTAACCCTGTTAATTAGCAGAGCCACTGACGTGTGGACCCCACACGTCAGGTTTGACCTAGACCAGCCTCTGTTGACTGCTGACATCACAGTGACGTCATGCTGACACAATATGTGTTTTCTGGAATTTTGAATAAATCAGAAATGATTTATTTATTTCAGAAAATATTCAAAACTTCTAAAAATCATATAAAATCAACCGTAGCTCAGATGAAAATAATTTATATATGAAAAATGATCAGAAAAATCCAAGGAATCTGTTTATGGCATTTTCATGCATGTTTGAACAAGTTAAACCTGCTGATCAGGTCAAATCAATTAAATGGCATTTAAATAATCACATATGGAGTTTGAATTTGAATCTTGGATTCAAACCAACTTCATTTAATTGTGTTGCTAGTTGCATTAGCTCAATCCACAGCATATTGCCATGTCATGATCATGCATCATATTGTTGCATTGCATTGATTGTGTTTCTTTCTCTGTTGCCGGTGTTGTTCCCTTTCAGTAGACGCGTTTCGACGATGTGATCGATGACACCGATGAAGACTCAATGTTATCTTCAGAAGTGCTAGGCAAGCAAAACCCCATTGAGCATTTCGATACAATCCCACTCTCTCGCTCTTGCTCTCTTTTAATGCATTAGGACAACAACGCTTCAACTGTTACCTGCTGCGGTAGTTGAACCCCTTTCCACTGCATGACCTGTCATTGCCACAGTAAATAGTTGAAACCCACTAGTATGAGTAGGAGTTGTTTGAGCCATGTTGTGCCTACTCTTTCATGTTTTCTGGTTATGCCTGCTATTGCTTAGAGTTGTGTCAGGTCTGATTCATCGGGGATGAATTGGAATGTGGTGAACATGTCTTACTGTTGAGAGCTAAGTGTGTGAACACGATTTGGTAAAGGTAGCGATGAGAGGCCATGTAGGAGTACATGGTGGGTTGTCTCATTGCAGCCGTCCTCAGGAACCGAGTTCTGTGTTGGTTGGTCCATGAAACAGCTACTACCACACATTGGGATCCTTAATTGACTCTCTCGACTTATTAATCGACATGATCGTTGTCTAGGAGTTGCAACTAGTTTCTGGTGTTTGTAGTTTACTGGAGGTCGTGCGCAGCGCTGACCCTCGGGGTGGGCTGTGACGTGGCAGGTACGTGGCACGGTGTACCGATCGCCCGTTTGGTGATGCGGGAACCCTGTACACATCGTTTGGGGCCGTGAGCGACACCCCGGCCGGATCTCCCCATGGATGGAACCCAAATAGGCGATAAACCTGGACGAGAGACTTGTGTGGTTAGTCAGGTCGTGGCCGACACCCTCGCTGGGCCTCCGCTTGAAGGTTGCCGAGTACATGTCGTGTAAACGGCGGTAAGTGGTGAGAGCATGTGTGAAGAAGTACACCCCTGCAGGGTTATATATAATCTATTCGAATAGCCGTGTCCGCGGAAATGGACTTCTGGGTTACCTCTACAGTTCATAGACAAGTGAAAGTGGATACTCTAAAACGCGCAAGATAAGCGTGAGTGCTATGGATGGCCTTCTCGTAGGGAGACGAGAGCGGATCCATAGTGGTGTATTGATTGGTGAATATGTGGACTCTTGTGCGCCACCTCAAAAGTATTACTCGCAGTCGTAGATTAGGATAGCCACCTGGTCAAAGCTGGCTTGCTGCAGTTAAACTCCACCACCCCCTTTGTTGATACTGATGCATATGTAGCTAGTTTTGATGTAAGTCTTGCTGAGTACCTTTGTACTCACGTTTGCTTAATTTATGTTTTTGCAGAGAGACTTCAGTCTCGCTAGTGGTTCCGCGTGGACTTCGATGTTTAGCTTGTTACCTCAGCTACGATCTTGTACCCTTGGGAGGGTCTTGTAGGTAGTCAGGCTTTTTCAGCCTTCTTCATTTGTAGTTGTCTGTACTCAGACATGTGATGCTTCCGTTGCCTGTATGGTCTGTATGTTGGGTCATGTGACCTCTGATTGTAATAAATGCTATGATGGCTCTTCTGGGCCTTTATCTATATGAGTTGTTGAGTTATGTTGTGATGCCTTGTTGTACAGCACATACTTGCATGTTATGCGTACGTGTAATGTGTATTGCTATGTGTGGGATCCAACACCTAGTTGTTTACCTTTAGTAGCCTACCTTACAGGGAAATGTCTCCTAGTGCTTCCACTGAGCCTTGGTAGCTTGCTACTGCTCCGGAACACTTAGGCTGGCCGGCATGTGTCCTTCTTCGTTCCTGTGTCTGTCCCTTAGGGGAAATGTCACGCGTTGTTCCTTTAAGTCCTTGTGGCTTGCTACGACTTGGGTTCATACGTTGATGACCGACACGTTCGTTGTTGGGTCATGTATGCCTGTCTCTGTAATTTAGTGCCACTTTTGGTTTATAACTAGTCATGTCGGCCCGGGTTCTCTGTCATACGGATGCTAGCGACACTATCATATACGTGTGCCAAAATGCGCAAACGGTCCCGGGCCAGGTAAGGTGGCACCCGTGGGGATACCGTGCGTGAGGCCGCAAAGTGATATGATGTGTTACATGCTAGACCTGTGTGACTTAGGATCGGGGTCCTGACAGCTTTGGTATCAGAGCCTGACTGCCTGTAGGATTAGTAAGCCAAACTAGTCGAAGTTGTGTCTAGAAACTCTTTAGTTATATAAGGGAATTGATTGTGAAAGGGAACGTAAGGCCCTTTTTACTCCTTTACCCCATGACCTTCTGATCTGAGTCATCTTCTCTTTTTCTACGGGGATTAAGAACTAGGATTCTCATTCTATTTATCAGGATCACGTTATTGTGGATTCAACCCTCAGTTTAGTTTCTACTACTTCTGTTGGTTCAACTGCTGGTCCCGGAACCTTGACATTATGATGTTAAGTGGATATGCTACCCTTTGCTTGGATCTCATAAGTATTTTTGAGCATTTACTGTCGTTATGCTGTCCGAGTCATTCCAGGTTTCTAAATAATCTGATGCATTGGCAAGCCTTTCCTCCCTGTTTCCGATGTCCTTTTAGGCCAGATTAATCACACTAGTCGGTGTGTGGAGGTACTTCGTTACCTCGACACATGTGTTGGAGCTATTATTATGACCCTAGGTGTCTTAGAAGATCACCAGTAATCTAGCAATGCTTTATATTCCCAGTGTGATGATTCTGGCCATCATTCTCGAAAGCATCCTGTGATGCCATTTAGTTAGTAGGCATTCTACTCCTGGGTTCTTGAACCCAAGATTCTTTCTACCTACTTCATGTTGGTAGTATTTGCTCGTCCCTTTAGGATATTAGTAACCTTGTGATAGCCCTCGAGGTCCGAGGTATATCATTCTTCCAAATACTATGAACCATCATGGCAGAAGTTCTTCTGAACCAAAAGATCACAACCAGAGTGCTCCTGAGTAGTACTCCATTCATATTGTGACTCTGCCAATTCTATTTTCTGCATGGGTTATCCGGAAGAAATACGTTGAACTCGTTCGACATGTTAATCTATGCATCCACAAATCAGAAGTTATTTGTTCCTTGAGTTGTCTTCTTTTTAGTTGTATCATGACCCCCATCTATCAGTTGATAGTCAGGAGTAGTTGTGCATTCGTGCTCATCGATGCCTTTTACTCTTGTGGTCTGTCAAGCCATTCTATTCTGGAATGACTAGGAGAACCAAACTCCAGTACCTTATCCATATCCAGGATTGGGTCAAAGAAGTTGTACTCCGCAGATGAAGAATGTTAATCCAGCTTCTAATCTGCTCTATCTTGGAATATTACCATCTTTATGTCAAGAATGTCATGGGAATTGCACATCATCCTATGAACTCTTGATACAGTAATACTTCTCACCATCGTCGTTCATTCCTCGGTCTCCGCGTTGTTATAACCGGAATACCGACAAGTGAATTGTGATGTGTGAAATCAATACTCCTAGCTACCCTATTGATTGGTAGCTAAAGGACAACAATTTCATTCTTAGTGTGTTGGTTATTAAATCACCATTTCTAAGATTGATCGTGCTACCTAGTCCATTTTTCTGGTACACTCTTTGATCAATGAGTTAGGATTGCATAAATCCCTCACTCTTGCGATCATATCATCTCGCCCTGAAAAGCAAGATTGTTTGCGAGCTTAGTAACATATCGGTGGTTCGTGATTTTCCGGCTATCTTCCCGGAAGTATCACCGGGTTGTCCCCTGACCAATGCGTCGAGCTCGTGATCAAGTTGGTTTCATATTAACCACCCCTTCTCCAAGAATCTGTGTTGGATACCCTGAACTAGTTGGTTAAGCTAAACAACAACTTGGAGAGTTGGAAGATAAAAGCTTAATCCACATAGCTCACCTCAAAGGGATTCTTGTGTGTGTTGAAGAAAGATGTTATCTTGATCGATTGATCCTCGTGATCAATTGTTGGATCTATTGTCTTGCCAAAACTTTGATTTGAGTGTGGGCTATCATCAAATCAAATCAGAACCAACGATGTTCTTAATGTTGTCTTACTCGTGGTTGATCCCTCGAGCATACACCGTTATATTTTTTGGTCTGACCAATGCTATCACTTTGTTCACATTGTCATGGAATTCCATCTATATGGAAACCTGGATGAGTTATTGTTGAGCCCATCGACAACATCCCTATCCTCTCCATGATTTTGATGAACATTAAGCTAGTGTTGGAAACTTTGTAAGCAATGCCTACGTGTTCCATCATGAAGCTTACGCTTGGATGGAAGAAGTGACTTCCTCCAATTCATGTGCATTTGGTGCAAGTTGCTGCCGTGAGATCGAGAAAGTTTGTTTTGCTTCCTGTGGAATCATCCCAAGTCAGTCATGCATACGTGCGAAGTATTCTGTGGTTTGGAGCCTTGCAACCTTCACTCTATATGTATCCCTAGCACACCAAGCCACTGATTGATTTGTTTAAGGAGAAGGAGTTCCTTCTTAAGAGCTAACCCGGGCTTAATCAAGGACTTCGATATCCTCGATGATGGTTCCCCAACCCGAACTTGGTAGTGTTTCATTGTAAGACTACTACGTGGTCATGTTTGTCCTGGACAATGTGTTCACATGTATGTAGCAGAACCAGCTCATGTTTTGGAGCTTGCTACCGTAGTTCACTTCCCGAGAATCTCGCAACACCATCTCGTCGATTTGTGTTGTAAACTTTCTTTTCTTTCTAGACTCGATGAGTCTGGAATATCCTGACACCAACCAGAACTGAATCTCAGGCCGATATGATGGTTGGAGCCTTTCCCAAGAACTATAATATTGGTCTCTCGATAACCGGTAAAGTGGATGCCGTGGCCAACACACGTAGCCGGAAGACCTATTGTTGTAGTATCTTGATTGAAGAAATTGGCCACCTCCCCATAAGGACTTCGTAGGATTTACTCCCTAGTTGTTTCTTATGGATTTTTGTGCTCCTGAAGTCCGACCTTTTACTTGACGTTCTAGGTACAAAACCATTTTAATAAATGGGTTACGCTAGCACATCAAGGAGAACATTAGAAGCGGAGTGCTAAATGTCTCTCGGTCGATCATCTAGATTTTGCCCTTGACACCGCTAAGGTGAAATATGAGAAAGTGATATCTTCCTTTGCATTTGCATCGTCCATCGCTATTCATCATGGTCGTATGTTGTGTTACCAGGATCCTTGACACGGATATTGGTAAAACCTTGATAAATATGGGAATGCTCAAGTTCTTGAGAGCACGCACAAGCACTAGGTGTTATCCTCGACACTAACCAGGATTGCTTCCAGTGTTCTTGATTATATTATGCACTCTCAAAGAGTAGATTTACTCTCTACTGTTGGGTTGCTTCCCAGTTACCAGAATCATTCCCAGCATTTGCATTTTGTTCCCAGTTTGCACCGCCAATGTGCCAATTCTCCATGGGTTACCGTTCTCAATCACTGCTGTTCAGGATTATCTTCAAAAGTGGTCCTACAATAGGTTCCATCCATTTCCGATGATAAGCAAAATCATCCCTTGTGTTGTCTTTTACAAGGTAGTCCACATCATCCATTTTGGCCGAAGAATGTCATTCCTTTGGACTCCGTCAAACGATCGATTGTGATTTGCCTCCGACTGATATAGAGAGTTTCAATGACCTCTATATCAAAAGTAATTCTTTTTGCCACTTAAGGGAATAACTCTACGAGACATCTTCTTAAAAGGTGCCCCATCTAGTGATATCGATCACCCTTTTATTAGGTGTGGAATTATTGCCACTAGGTGAACCTTCATCGTTTATTTCACTCCACCCCCCTAGAGGTGTACTCGGTGTCTCAGCTCAAGGATGTTTCGACGTCTCAATCCATGAGTTGATCTTGAATTGCTCGATCTTCGAGAAGATCAAATCCTGTAGAATTCACGTTCCTTTGTTGTCGTGTTGGATGAAGCTTTGAAATCAAAGATGCCAAGATCTACATGATGCTTTGAATCAACAATTCCGAGGAGGAAAAACTAGATCGAGAAGATTGTGTTAGTTAGTGTCCCCTCTGATTTCTTACCCTACGCTTGAATCTCGGGACGAGATTCTTGTTTAGTGGGGGTGAGTTGTCACATCCCTAGATCAACCCCTGTGGTCCTTGCCTGATCATCATGTCATCATGTTTAATTTTTGTTAAACTTGAAATGGGGATGTTCAAACCCTAGCACTAAGTGAATTCAACTAGGGTCAAATTAAAATCTTTTTCAATAAACCCAAAATGCCCTTGGGAAAAGTTCATCATTTTTGGATTGATTAAAAACCTCTGCCAAAAATGTTGCACCTATTTCTTGGACCATTCTGGATTTTTGAATTAAATCTTAAAGTATTTGCATTTGGGCATTTAAATGCTACTAATTATTCTAAATGTCCAAATAATCCTAAAATGAAATGTTCCATGTTGGTTATATGCTAAACAGTGGGCATGAGCAGTTTGGTGATTTTTGAAAGTGCCTAAGAATTTTTAGAAAAGCCACAAAGTTACAAAAGAAATAGATAACAGAAAACAGAAAGAAAAGAGAGAGAGAGAGAGAGAGAGAAGCTTACCTGAGGCCCACTTACCTGGTGGCCCAGCAGTTTCGGCCCAGCCCACCTGGCCCTCCCCTGTCGTCTTCCTCGTGACAGAAGGACAGAGGGCGTGTGCTCGCCGCGCGTGGCGACACGCCGGCCACCTCCAGGCTGCGTGCCTGCGTCTCGACCCCCCTGGAGGCCTCCACGGACGCCACGCACCCCTTGGACCCCCTGCACCTCCCCCTCTCTCCCCAGAACGCTCCCCCTCCTTCGTTTCCCCCCACCGAACACGGCCGTCGCCGCCGTTCGCCGCACGCATAGCCACCGCTGCCGCCTCGCCCTTCTAGCATGCCCACGAGCTTTGCCTCGTCCCTCTGTTCCTCCTCGCCGAGCCGCCCGACGCCAGAAGCCCCTGGACGCCGTCTGCACCGCCGTTCCCCTCGTCGGCTGCCGGCGATCCTCGCCACCGATTCGCCGACTCCGGTGCCTCCCCGAGCCCACTCAGCTGCTCACCGACCCCCCCAGTGAGCTCCGCCGTCGTTTTCCCCTACTCCCTGAGCTTGTCTACACCTCTAGCCACAGTAGCCGCCGCACCCGTGAGCTCCCCGCCGCCGGTGATGTCGCCGCCGTTGTTCTAGCCCCCACCGCTCGTGTCCGAGCTTACCACTGCACTCAGTGCACTCCCGCGCATCGATTTCGGCCACCAGTTTCCTCTACCATGCGCTATAGTGTCGTTTTCACCGACGCCCGATCGCCGGCCGCCGCCATGAGCTCAACTCCGGCGAGCCCGCTCCACCCCAGCTCCTCCCACTTGCACCATTCGACGCAGACGAGTCTCCTCGTTCCGCAGATGGCCTCGGCCTTCGATTTGGTCGCCGTGGGACGAAATCTGACGCCCTCCGCCGTCTCTGGCTCCGCCAGCGACGAGCCGCCGGCGCTTTTGACTTTTTGACCGGTGGGTTGACCCCCCCGAGTCACAGACCATTGGGCCCCACGCCCTTAGTCAACCACTAACTCGCTGACAAGTGGGGCCCACCCTGCTAATTAACCTAGTTTGGTTTTAATTAATCGGTTAGTTAGTTAGTCACTGACGTGTGGGCCCTGTCTTGTATAAGATTAGTTTAGAATTTAGTTAGTGCTAATTAACCCTGTTAATTAGCAGAGCCACTGACGTGTGGACCCCACACGTCAGGTTTGACCTGGACCAGCCTCTGTTGACTGCTGACATCACAGTGACGTCATGCTGACACAGTAAGTGTTTTCTGGAATTTTGAATAAATCGGAAATGATTTATTTATTTCAGAAAATATTCAAAACTTCTAAAAATCATATAAAATCAACCGTAGCTCAGATGAAAATAATTTATATATGAAAGATGATCAGAAAAATCCAAGGAATCTGTTTATGGCATTTTCATGCATGTTTGAACAAGTTAAACCTGCTGATCAGGTCAAATCAATTAAATGGCATTTAAATAATCACATATGGAGTTTGAATTTGAATCTTGGATTCAAACCAACTTCATTTAATTGTGTTGCTAGTTGCATTAGCTCAATCCACAAGATATTGCCATGTCATGATCATGCATCATATTGTTGCATTGCATTGATTGTGTTTCTTTCTCTGTTGCCGGTGTTGTTCCCTTTCAGTAGACGTGTTCCGACGATGTGATCGATGACACCGATGAAGACTCAATGTTATCTTCAGAAGTGCCAGGCAAGCAAAACCCCATTGAGCATTCCGATACAATCCCACTCTCTCGCTCTTGCTCTCTTTTAATGCATTAGGACAACAATGCTTCAATTGTTACCTGCTGCGGTAGTTGAACTCCTTTCCACTGCATGACCTGTCATTGCCACAGTAAATAGTTGAAACCCACTAGTATGAGTAGGAGTTGTTTGAGCCATGTTGTGCCTACTCTTTCATGTTTTCTGGTTATGCCTGCTATTGCTTAGAGTTGTGTCAGGTCTGATTCATCGGGAATGAATTGGAATGTGGTGAACATGTCTTACTGTTGAGAGCTAAGTGTGTGAACACGATTTGGTAAAGGTAGCGATGAGAGGCCATGTAGGAGTACATGGTGGGTTGTCTCATTGCAGCCGTCCTCAGGAACCGAGTTCTATGTTGGTTGGTCCATGAAACAGCTACTACCACACATTGGGATCCTTAATTGACTCTCTCGACTTACTAATCAACATGATCTCTGTCCAGGAGTTGCAACTAGTTTCTGGTGTTCGTAGTTTACTGGAGGTCGTGCGCAGCGCTGACCCTCGGGGTGGGCTGTGACGCGGCATGTACGTGGCACGGTGTACCGATCGCCCGTTTGGTGATGCGGGAACCCTGTACACATCGTTTGGGGCCGTGAGCGACACCCCGGCCGGATCTCCCCACGGATGGAACCCAAATAGGCGATAAACCTGGACGAGAGACTTGTGTGGTTAGTCAGGTCGTGGCCGACACCCTCGCTGGGCCTCCGCTTGAAGGTTGCCGAGTACATGTCGTGTAAACGGCGGTAAGTGGTGAGAGCGTGTGTGAAGAAGTACACCCCTGCAGGGTTATATATAATCTATTCGAATAGCCGTGTCCGCGGAAATGGACTTCTGGGTTACCTCTACAGTTCATAGACAAGTGAAAGTGGATACTCTAAAACGCGCAAGATAAGCGTGAGTGCTATGGATGGCCTTCTCTTAGGGAGACGAGAGCGGATCCATAGTGGTGTATTGATTGGTGAATATGTGGACTCGTGTGCGCCACCTCAAAAGTATTACTTGCAGTCGTAGATTAGGATAGCCACCGGGTCAAAGCTGGCTTGCTGCAGTTAAACTCCACCACCCCCTTTGTTGATACTTGTAATGCCCAGGATGGAGTTATGCCTTTAAGTCGTGCCTCGACACGTAGGAGGTATAACTCCATCCTGGGCATTACAAGTTGGTATTCAGAGCCTTCTCCGACCCAGGAGCCCCCACTGTTTGATCGAATCGTTGACGGTCGAGTCTAGGCACACACTGAAAACTTTTTGAGTCCTATATTATATCGAAGAGTAGGATTTCTTTGCTTCTCATCCCCTTTCTCTCTGGTGAGGACTCCTGACGACTACTCTTGTCTCTCCTATCTTCAAAAATTGCACACATTTTTTTTTTAGGAATCCCGCGAGTATTCTGGGATTGTTTCGATGTTCTTGTGACAAGGATATTGTTCTCGATGCCTCCTGTTCCCGGGGAGTTGAGCTTCGGGGTATTGTTGTCACAAGCATATCGCGGCAGTAATAAATACTTAAGACGGCCGACATCGAAAATCTCTCCTATACGGCAGTGGCAAGATAACCCCGACATCACCCAGTACTGGGGAGGTAGTTCGGGAGTATTGCCATAGCTTGTTATAGTGGATGCTTTTCGAAGGTCCGAGGAACACAGTTTCCGAGAAAGACTGGTTATGTGTTGAAGGATCGATACACCTGGATGTAGGTTTAGAGTTGATTGCGCGGTGCTTCCCGTGTATCCCCAACACCTGATTGCATAACTGGAATCTTTCGGAAATCTATAGGTGGGTTTTATCCAGTAGATCGTAGGCATTCTTCCAACGAATGCAGGTTAGTGAGTTCGGGGTTCTACATTGAGTGAAGGGGTTATATGAACGATGTTACTATCAGGAGTTGCATCTTAAAGGGTCCTTGGCTATGCTGACCCGGGGATTGCATAACCTTTTCGTAACGCGTCCATATGCTTTCAGCACAAAGATGTTAGAACGAAACTCCTCCCTTGTATTTGTTCCCATCCGTACCTTGTTGTTTTTCTTATTTTCATTTTGTCCCCTATGTGGCTTCTCGTGAAGATTGATGTTATCATTTATCTGAGAATTTCATTCGTTCCTCTTGTTCGAATGATTTCATTCGTTCTTATTGTTCGAATGATTATTGTGAAGACTTGTTGCAATTCATTCCATTGATTCAGCTTATACCTTTTGTCAATCAATTGCTGATTCATGGTCATCTCTTTTAGGATGGCTCCGAAAAAGGTTCCCAATGCTAACCCCGAGGTGGAAGAGGTCCCAGATCGTCCTCCTTCCCCTCCTCCTCCGCCTGAGGCTTGGAGAGCAATTATGCAGACTACAGCTCAAAACACCCAATTGATGATGCAGATGATGCAGCAGATGCAAGCTAATCAAGCTAATCAGGGTATTCCAGGGAACCAAGGCAACTTCTTCAACCAGCAGCACCATGCTACTCTTAACCAGTTCTTGGCCAACAATCCTAAAGCTTTCAGTTACTGTGTCGACCCTCTTGATGCTGAAGATTGGTTAACCGACATTAAGAAGCATTTTGAGTGCAGTAACGTAAGAGAAGAGGATTATGTGAAGTTTGCAGCCTTCCAACTGAAAGATCAAGCAGCTGACTGGTGGCAGCAGTACAAAGACTCCAGGCCAGGTCAAGTGATCTCTTGGGAGAATTTCTGCAAGGATTTTCGCTCTCACCACATTCCTACAAGTGTCATCGAGGGTATGCGTGAGCAATTCCGCAACCTGAAGCAGGGCTCCATGACAGTCTATCGGTATAATGTCAAGTTCCAAAACCTCGCTCGCTATGCTAAGCAAGACATTCCTGATGCCAAGAGCAAAATCTATCAGTTCCGTGGAGGTCTCAAAGATGAACTTCAGCTTGCTCTCACTTTGTTCGAGCCCGATGAATTCGACAAGTTCTATAACATGGCTTTGAAACAATAAGCAGCTCAGCTTAAGATGGAGGCCTCTAAGAAGAGAATTCGAGATGCCGTTCACTCTTCCTCATCGTCTCAGTTGGCTGCGAAACAACAGAAATTCTGGCTTCCTCCTCCTCCAGTGATTCGAGCTCCATACAACAACTCCAACAACTCCAACTACAAGAACTCTAGTGGTTGTGGTTTCTCCCACCCACCCAACCCGAGCAACCAGTCGAAGAAGCAGTTTCAGTCTCAAGGCTCCAAGTCCAGTAACTCTCATTTCCGTCCTCTCTCAGAAGTGACTTGCAACAAATGCACTCAGAAAGGTCACTATGCCAACAGATGTCAGAATCCGAAGCGTCTGCCACCTCCTCCACCCGTGAGTTCAGCTATTGTCAGGCATGATCCAAAGGCAGCAAGGGTCAATCTGATGAATGCAGCACAAGCGGAGAATTCTTCTGATGTCATTTTGGGTAACCTTCCAGTGAACTCTATCCCTGCTAAAGTTTTATTTGATTCGGGTGCTTCATGCTCTTTCATGTCTCAACCATTTGCATCCAAGAATAATGTTGACATCCAAAGTCTGCCTCAGAAGTTGCAAGTTATTTCTCTGGGGAGACGTATGTCTTCCAACATATATGCTCCGGATGTGTCTATTCGCATGGGTGATTATCGATTTTTGGCTTCTCTGGTGATTCTTGGTTATTCTGATATCGACCTCATCCTCGGAATGGATTGGCTTTCTCAGCACGACGCTCATATTGATTGTGCACAGAAGGAAGTCAAGATGACTCATTCTGATGAAGATGTGATTATGTTTGCCTCAAGGGATAACACTATCAGGCTTTTCTCTCTCAATGATAAGGGCGAAATTAACGCCATATCTCAAATTCCGGTGGTGAACGAATATCAAGACATCTTTCCTGAATAACTTCCAGGCATGCCTCCACACCGTCAGGTGGAATTTGTCATTGAACTCGAGCCGGGTACTGAGCCAGCATGCCGGCGTCCGTACAAGCTCTCTCCGGATGAATTGAAGTAATTGAAGAAGCAGCTTGATAAGCAGGAGAGTATGGGTCTCATCAGGCCTAGTACGTCTCCATGGGGCTGTGGTGTCTTATTTGTCAAGAAGAAAGATGGCACGAAGCATCTCTGTGTTGATTACCGGCCATTGAACAAGAAGACGATTAAGAACAAATATCCGCTCCCCAACATCAACGAACTCTTTGAGCAGCTCAAAGGAGCTAAAGTGTTCTCTAAGCTTGACCTCCGAATGGGCTATCATCAAATTCGCATTCGCGAGGAAGACATTCCCAAGACGGCCTTCAGAACGAGCTACGATTCATACGAGTATACCGTCATGTCCTTCGGTCTTGCCAATGCTCCTCCTACCTTTTCTAGGATGATGCATTATATCTTCAACCCCTATACTGGCGAGTTTGTGCTTGTGTATCTGGATGATATTCTGGTGTTTTCCAAGAATGAAGAAGATCACGAAAAGCACTTACGTCTGGTTCTTGATCGACTCCGAGAGCATAAATTATATGCCAAGTTCTCCAAGTGCGAGTTTTGGCTCGATAAGGTTTTGTACCTGGGCCACATTATCTCAGCTGACGGTATTGTGGTTAATCCCGAGAAAGTTGAAGCAATTGTCAACTGGGAAGCTCCTCAGAACGTCAAGCAGCTCCGCAGTTTTCTGGGTCTTGCCAGCTATTGCAGAAGGTTTGTTGAGAACTTCTCCAAGATTGCCATGCCTCTTTCCAACTTGCTTCAGAAGAATGTCAAATACTTTTGGTCTCCAGAGTGTGAAGTGGCGTTCAAAACCCTCAAAGAGAAGCTTGTCTCTGCTCCAGTTCTGACTCCTCCAGATGAATCCAAGCCCTATGAAGTATTCTGTGATGCTTCTCTTCAAGGTCTTGGTGGTGTGCTTATGCAAGATAAGAGAATTGTGGCATACACTTCTCGTCAGCTAAAGCCAAGTGAGAAGAACTATCCCACTCATGATCTCGAGCTAGCAGCTGTGGTACATGCTCTGATTACGTGGAGACATCTGTTGTTGGGCAGAAAGGTCGACATCTTCACTGATCACAAGAGCTTGAAGTACATCTTCACACAGCCGCATCTGAACCTCCGCCAGACTCGTTGGGTTGAAATGATCCAAGAGTATAATCCCAGCATTGAATACACTCCTGGGAAGGCGAATGTGATTGCAGATGCTTTGAGCAGAAAGGCATATTGCAATAGCCTTCTTATCAAGCCGTGCCAGCCTGAGCTTTGTGAAGCTTTCAGGAAACTCAACCTTCAAGTTGTTCCGCAGGGTTTTCTTGCAAATCTCCAAATTGCTCCTACCTTGGAAGATCAAGTCCGTGAGGCCCAGCTCAGTGATACCATGGTGAAGAAAGTGAAACATGGGATTGCTAAGGGCATTCCGAAATACAAGTGCTTCCGTGTTGATGAGAGAGATACCTTGTTCTTCGAGGACAGACTCGTTGTTCCCAAAGGTGATCTCAGGAAGCTCATAATGGAAGAAGCTCATGATTCTCTCCTTTCCATTCATCCTGGCAGTTCCAAGATGTATCAAGATCTCAAGCAATCTTACTGGTGGACACGCATGAAAAGGGAGATTGCCCAATTCGTGAATGAATGTGATGTTTGCAGAAGAGTGAAAGCAGAACATCAACGTCCAGCCGGTCTTCTCCAACCTCTTCCTATTCCCGAGTGGAAGTTTGACCACATTGAAATGGACTTTGTCACTGGCTTTCCCAAATCCAAGCGAGGAAATGATGCTATCTTTGTCGTGATTGACAAGCTTACCAAAGTCGCTCACTTTCTTCCAGTCAAAGAATCAATCAATGCAGCTCAACTTGCAGAGCTATACACTTCCAGAATTGTGTCCCTACATGGCATTCCTCAAGTTATATCCTCAGACCGTGGAAGCTTGTTCACATCAAGGTTCTGGGACTCCTTTCAGTCCGCCATGGGCACTAAGATCAGGTTCAGCACTGCATTTCACCCTCAGACTAGTGGTCAAGTCGAGCGTGTGAATCAGATTCTAGAAGACATGCTCAGAGCCTGTGTCATCTCCTTTGGCATGAAATGGGAAGACTGCCTTCCATTTGCCGAGTTTTCTTACAACAACAGCTTTCAAGCAAGTGCAGGCAAAGCACCATTTGAAATTCTCTATGGCATAAAGTGTCGTACCCCTCTCAACTGGTCTGAAACAGGCGAACGTCAACTTCTTGGCAATGACTTGATCTCAGAAGCCGAAGAAATGTGCAAAGTCATACGTGAGAGTCTCAAGGCCGCCCAGTCGCGTCAGAAGAGCTACTATGATGGAAAGCATCGTGATTTGGCCTTCAACATCGATGATCATGTCTATCTTTGAGTTTCTCCGATGAAAGGCACCCAAATATTCGGTATCAAAGGAAAGCTTGCTCCTAGATACGTCGGGCCTTTCAAGATTCTTGGCAAGAGAGGCTACCTAGCCTATCAACTTGAGCTCCCTCCCAACTTCGCAAATGTTCATGATGTCTTCCATGTGTCTCAACTTCGAAAATGCTTCAAGGCACCTGAGCGCATGATTCCGTTTGAAGAGATTGATCTTCAACAAGACCTGTCCTACCGAGAGCATCCCGTTGCAATTCTCGAAGAAACCAAACGCAAGACCCGCAACAAGTCCATCAAATTTCTGAAAGTCAAGTGGTCACATCACACCGACCGAGAAGCTACCTGGGAACGAGAAGATCATCTTCGTTCCGAGTACCCTTCCTTTTTCCAGTCCTAGATCTCGGGACGAGATCTTTTTGTAGTAGAGGAGAGTTTGTAATGCCCCGGATGTAATACTTCCCTTTTGGGTATATAATAAATCTCCGGCTTCATCTATTTCCATTCCGGGTTCTTTGTCTTTCGGGTTTTCGTCGTTTTGTTGTGTGAGTGTGTGGCATTCATTCATATCATGTAGACATGTGCATTGCATTGCATTTGTGTTGTCGGTTGCATCCGGTTCCACGCGTTCCTTCCCGTTGCCCGTTTCGCGTTCAGGAGCTCCCTCACGTTGTCCGTGATGTCCCGTAGGCCTACTTTGTTGTTTGGGCGTGTAACGTTACTGGTGTGCCGCGAGGTTGTTGTGTGTGTTGTTGTTTTGTTGTGTGCAACCCGCCTCTCAAATCTCGTCGCGTTTGGACTCCGTTGGCTATCCCAGCAGTTATTCGTGTGGGTCCAAAGTGCCTTCACTTTGTGTCCCGGAAACACCCCTACAGCAGTCTACTAACATTCCCTAGGCCCATCCTAACTACCCCCGCGATCGGATCCGTCGGATCGCGATCGGAGGGCTCCTAACACCCCCAGATCCCCTAACCCTAAATTCTTCTATATAATAGACCCTAGTCTATTTGGGCATCTAGCTTCTTCCTCCTCCTTCCCTAAATTTCTGGATTTAGCCTCTTTCCTTTCCATCTAGCCAGTTCCCGAGGGAACCAGCCAGATCCGCTGCAGTCTCCTCGTCGAGCGACCGAGCCGGCCGCCTCTTCTTCGCTCGGTCAACGAGCTCCGCATCGACCGATCCAGGCCAGTTGGCCGATCGATCCGCCAGGCCCGGGGCCACTTCACCGCACCGCACGCGCCAGGAGGCCTCGACCGAGGACCACTTCATCGGCCTCGCCTCCTCCTCTTGGGCCTCACCGCCGCCCGAGGCCCGTGCACCACCTCTCCGTCGAAGTGGCCCAGGGGACCACTTCCCCGTCTCCGCCAACGGGCCTCCCCTTCGCCCGCGGCCCAGCTCGCCGATCCTCCGCCCCAGGCCACCTCTGAGCCAGCCGCCTGGGCTCCCCGCCGCCAGGGCCCAGCCGGGCCACCTCCGCGGGGCAGGCCGCTCCAGCGCCGGGCGCCTCCACCGCGGGCCGCCTCTGCCCCGTGGGCCTCCCTCAGCCACCAGGCCGCCGCATCCCAGCCGGGCCGCCAGATCCGCCCCGGGCCGTTGACTTTCTTCAGATCTGAGGTTGCCCCAAATTTCTCTAAGTCCCTGTTTTGTTGATCTGTGATGCTATATTAGACCTGCTGTATCGTTTTGTGTGTTGCTCCGATTCGCGCAAATAGCATGTCCAGACGTTCGTGGGATCTTGCACTACGTTTTATCTGTTATTGTCATGCACGTTGGAGATCATCTAGGTGCTTGTTTTGCTGTTGCAAGAGTGCATCATGATATAAACTGCTGCTATGTGATGTTTTTATGCCATCTTTGCCATGTGATATCTTTTAGCTCGTTTGTCCGAATGATGCAAATGACATGTCCACGTGTTCGTCTTGCCATGCTCTACATGTTGTATGTGATAGGTTGCATGATAGAATTATTCTTGCCATGTTTATCATCGTTGCAAAGTGCCATGTGGCTGTGATGTTGTTTCACTTGTTATGAAATGCCATCTTGTTGAGCTCGTTGCTATCGTTGTGGTTACCTCCATGATGCATGCTTGTGTGTTTCGGAATCACCATCATGTGTACTTTGATGAATTGCTTACCACTTGCCATGTTTAGTTTCGAGGTGACTTAAACATGCTCTTTTAGATGCTATGATGATATTGCTGTTTTAGGACTTAGTGGATTTTCACTAAGTCTGAAATCTGTAACGTTCCGATGCCATGTTCGTGTGATGTTCTAGGACAAAGCATGATAGTTTTGGAGTGGATCTTGATTGTTACTTGTAGTATATATTGTTGTCTTTCCATTCATGTCCTCACATGTCTATTTAAGTGGCTGTAGCATGTTTATCTTTTGCTCCGAAGTTTCAATAAAATTCTGCTGCCAGAATTTTATTGTCAAGTTCAATATGTCCAAGATCATTGCTATTGATCCGTGGCTCCGTTGGGGGTGCACCTTTGGACTTAGTTGCTGTAGTATATGTCTAGTTTGTGTTCATGTCCTTTGCCATGTTATTTGAATGTTGTAGCTCAATTATTTTGAGCTCCGAAGTTGCTATGTTGCTGTAATTTTCAGCTTTCGCTCATTTCTTGTTTTGGGCATAACTTTTAGCCCGTAACTCCGATTTCAGCGAATCTTACATGAAACTTGATTCATTTTCCGTGTAGATTCATAATATCAGATTGTTATCATGTTTTGAGGTGTTTTGCTTGAGTGATATTTTACGTGCTCCGTGTGCATCCTTAGTGCATCCATCATGCATCCATCATTTTCGAGTGCGCATTGCATTTTGTTGATTTGTGCTTGGTGTGATTGTTTTGTTTAGAGCCGGAAGCAGAGTCTGAGTTCGAGTACGAGCACGAGGTTTCCAACGAGGTTGAGCACGAGGACCCTTCTTACGATCCGAACGACTTCTCTTCAGGCAAGATGACCGAACCCCGATAACATTACTATCTTTGCCTATTGCTAGTAGTTCCGATCTTTAGTTTTGCCTCGATGCCCATGATCTTCTTGTCAGCCTCCTACTTGTAAACCATTGCCATGTTTAACCAACCTACCTATGCAAACCGTTGCTTGGCTAAGTACGCTTCGCTCAGCCCTTCTTATAGCATTGCTAGTTGTAGGTGAAGATCGAAGATGCTTGCTTCATGTTGAAGTTTGGTTGGGTTTTATCACACTATATAAATGTTTTAAATGAAATCATCTATATATTGGCAAGGGTGGAAGGCTAAGCCTTTTGCTTGGTGTTTTGTTCCACTCATGCCGTTAGGAACCGTATAAACCGGTGTTATGTTCCTTGATTATGCGTTCCTAACACGGTTGGGGTGTATAGGACCCCCTCGATAAACCGCTAAGTGCTAAGTCTTTTCCAGCAAGTCCCAACATTGGTACTATTTGCCTAATAACAAACTAAACTTGCATAGGGAGTAATTAACCCTCTTTCTTAATTCAACAACCCCGGGCCAGTGCTCCACATGAGTGTTGGTCCGAAACGGGGAGCCTGCGGGGCCACCTCGAGGAAACTCAAGGTCTGGTAAAAACCCGTAGCTTCACCCATCCGGTCGTGTCCTGAGACTTAGATACGCGCGGCTACTATCAGGGTGTCGACACGCCGGGAGGATTTGCTGGATTAGCCTTACCTTAGTTCGGTATATCTTGAGCACGGGATTCCGAGGATACTCGGGTCTTCCCACTTTGGAGTTGCGACTCCGCGGATCGTGGGCTTGTAATGGGTCAAGTTGGAACACCCCTGCAGGGTTATGAACTTTCGAAAGCCGTGCCCGTGGTTATGTGGCGGATGGGAGCTTGTTAATATCCGGTTGTAGAAAACTTGACACAATGTTTCTAATACACTACCAGCGTGTGTTCCGTGACTGTCAATTTTCGAGTAGGGATTCGGGAGTTGAACACGGAGGGGTTATGTTTGTTGAGCTTGTAGCTAGGATCACTTCGTGATCACTTCTCGCCGAGGCTTTCTCTTCTTGCTCTCACTCACGTAAGCTAGATGCTAGTTGATGCTGCAAACACTTATTCTTTTCTTCAGCCTTATCCTCTCCCAAAGGCTTAAATAGTCTTGTTACCCGGAAACGGGATTGCTGAGTCCTCTGTGGCTCACAGTTACTTCACCACACCAGATGCAGGTCCAACTGTGAGCTATCCAGGTGATGGCACCGAGCTGGATTGGGAGTACGACGAGGAGCGTAGTCGGTACTATGTGCGATATCCGGATGATCAGTAGTGGAGACTCCTACTAGGATTCGATCCGCCTGTGGTTTATTTATCTAAGTTTGGTATCTTGACATTTGGTTTTGCCCTTAGAGGGATGTGATATTCTTAATGTATGATGATTGAGATTTGAATTGTAATTCTGTGACGTGGCGAGTGTAAGCCAACTATTTATGTTTACTATCCCCTCTTTTACATGAGTTGTGCAAAGATTACCAAACTTGAGATCATTCTAGGATGGACTTATGCCTTTAAGTCGTGCCTCGACACGTAGGAGGTATAACTCCATCCTGGGCATTACAATACTGATGCATATGTAGCTAGTTCTGATGTAAGTCTTGCTGAGTACCTTTGTACTCACGTTTGCTTAATTTATGTTTTTGCAGAGAGACTTCAGTCTCGCTAGTGGTTCCGCGTGGACTTCGACGTTTAGCTTGTTACCTCAGCTACGTTCTTGTACCCTTGGGAGGGTCTTGTAGGTAGTCAGGCTTTTTCAGCCTTCTTCATTTGTAGTTGTCTGTACTCAGACATGTTATGCTTCCGTTGCCTGTATGCTCTATATGTTGGGTCATGTGACCTCTGATTGTAATAAATGCTATGATGGCTCTTCTGGGCCTTTATCTATATGAGTTGTTGAGTTATGTTGTGATACCTTGTTGTACAACACATACTTGCATGTTATGCGTACGTGTAATGTGTATTGCTATGTGTGGGATCCGACACCTAGTTGTTTACCTTTAGTAGCCTACCTTACAGGGAAATGTCTCCTAGTGCTTCCACTGAGCCTTGGTAGCTTGCTACTGCTCCGGAACACTTAGGCTGGCCGGCATGTGTCCTTCTTCGTTCCTGTGTCTGTCCCTTAGGGGAAATGTCACGCGTTGTTCCGTTAAGTCCTTGTAGCTTGCTACGACTTGGGTTCATACGTTGATGACCGACACGTTCGTTGCTGGGTCATGTATGCCTGTCTCTGTAATTTAGTGCCACTTTTGGTTTATAACTAGTCATGTCGGCCCGGGTTCTCTGTCATACGGATGCTAGCGACACTATCATATACGTGTGCCAAAATGCGCAAACGGTCCCGGGCCAGGTAAGGTGGCACCCGTGGGGATACCGTGCGTGAGGCCGCAAAGTGATATGATGTGTTACAGGCTAGACCTGTGTGACTTAGGATCGGGGTCCTGACATTGATCCTCGAGAACTAGGCAAAAAGCTGTAATGCAAAAAACAAAATAAAGTCTAACATGGACTCCCTCTGGCTAAATCTTCATGATTTAACTCAGATATTTAATCTTCTAGTCCATTAGGTACCCGAAACATGTAAAAACAATCAGATTAATCTAAATCACAACATAGTATGCCGTTTGTTCAAACAAATACACAACAAATGTTTACCATTAAGTTCAAGTTATACGTGGAGGATTTGGAAGATGGCCTGAACATCACATTTTTAATTAATTTACAGTGTTCAACTTCCAAGAATTAGGCCAACATGACAACAAATTAAACATGATACTAGAACAGAAGAGAGGTCTAGGGGAGAGCGAAAGAACCCGATCTTTGTTGCCGCTGTTGCCCGCTTGCTTGTTGTTTTGAGCAGGAACTGCATCGACCTACGACGACGGAGGCAGCGGCAACTCCGCTTCCCGTGTGAATGGCATGGAATATAGGCGGACTTGCTTCTCCTTTTCCATCTAACACCATCGACTGGACAGACCTTGTCAGCGTCGACGACATGGAGATGGTAGTGAAGGCGGCGCCGCCGCCGCCGCGTTGGCAGGGCATAAATGCGTGAGGCGTGGGTTCAGGAGGATCAGTTCGACGATCAATAGAAAAGAAACTGTGAACGTGAAAATCAGGGTGCGTACAATAACTAATGGGATCATCTAAGTTTTATTGGGCCTACTTGATTGACCCATCTATAGATCTCCTAGCATGAAGTTTCCCGACGAATCATTTTCCTCTTCCCTCCTCATGCTTGGCCACAACCTTCGAGCAAACCTGCTCACCTCCCATGGTGGTCGCCAAACAAAATCAGTAACGGGGGTACCCTAGGTTTCGAAAATTTACCCAGGGTGGCCGCCCCTACACAACCCCAAGCTGGAGCCGCCCCTGCACATGTACATAATGGAAAGCATAGACATATTGAAACAGAACAATATATAAGAACGAAAAACAAAGTACATCATTGAAACAGAGAAATATTATGATTGTTGTGAATACATAGGATCAACGTCGAAACGACTAAATAAAATAAAACGTGTACATGACCACCAGCCTTGCCTACGGTAGCTCTTGGCTCTGCCTGAACTCGTGCAAGCGTTCTTGCAAGTGGTTGACAGGCTCGCGGTACATTTGGAGCACGATCTCGAGCTCCAAGTTGGCTATTTCATCGGAGATCACTAGCTCAAGGATGCCACGACCATATTCCTCTACTGCGCCTAGGTGGACACCTAGGCCAAGGAGGCACTCTAGCCTAACGACCAACGCGTTGTCATCGAGCGGGCCGCGGACAAGGCAAATTGCATGACCCATGCGGCCGACATGGCCAACGTCCGGTGCAAGCACGACGCAGCCGGCCTCTGGTGCGAGTATGGCCCACACGACCTCTACCCACTCCCGAGGAATGGGGCTACTAACAAGTCATGTACCCAGATACAACACCTTGTTGACAACAGGCAAGCACCGATGGATCCACTCTTGCTGTGCGGCGCGTTGCGCCTCTCGCTCAACGGTGCTCCATTAGCCTCAATGTGCGGCAAGCCGTAGCCTAGCGGCGCAGACGCGCCTAGCTTGCTCGTTGGCGCACCACCGATCATGTTGTGTAGTGAGCTGCAGCCTCTCGGCGCTGACATGCCTATCTTGATCCGTGGCGCTGAAGCACCGTGCGCGAAGGGTCTCCTCAACCCCGACGATGAAGCAGAACACGACATCGTCCATTGCGTTGTTGGGGATGCCCTCGGCCTCGACAGACCATGGCACCTGCTCGTTTTCCTCATCAAGGAGGTTGATGGTAGAGGTGGCGCTTCAATGGGTTGGCATGCTTGGAAAAGGTAGATGGGCTATAGGCTGCACTTGTGCCTTGGTGTGTCGCGCGTAGCCTAATAGGCTTTTGTGCAATCGCTTGGTGGCGGCAGGAAACCAATGAGGAAGGGGCGGGAAATGGTAGCATGTTCATAAAACACCATCAATTAATGGAAACTTAGCATAGAAGAAAGTGCGAGCTAGTTCGACGCGTGCGCACACATTGCTCGCCCACGGGTATGATCCAATAATCTTGCGCCCCAACCAAGCACACTATTCACACTAAAGAATAAATATTTTTATGTACACACAAAACGTAGATGTTGTGTAGACTGAGGAAATTAGCCAATGCACCCGTGTCAGTTGCCTGCGTTCACCTCGCTGTGCCGGTCTCTGCTCGTGTCCCTCCGTGCGCGCTCTACCCGTGGTTGGGGCCAGCACACGATCAAGTTGCACTACAAAAAAACAGTTCCATGGTGATACGTGTTTGTCATAGTAGGTCATGTTTTCTATCATGCAAGTACATCCATGGCAATTTTATGACAGAATCAGGATAGTCATACATGTGCTGTCGTAGAAATGTTCCATGACAATACTGAAATTATCATCACTGAAGTATCCACTTCCATTACGATAAATGCCACACCATGGAAGTGTTTTTGTTAAGGGTAACCGGCACGTGGCATCAACCATAACGGGTCGTTGTTAAGCTATCAGGTCTGGTTTTAGATCTGATAACCCATTAACAACAACGACCAATGACGATTTTCCACATGTAAAATTCTCATTGGCCGAAAGAAACATGTGTCTGCTCCTCGTTGGGACAGATGTCATATGGCGAATTGACGTGACGAGCCTATGATACGTTGACACATTGCTCGGCCCAACAGCGGCCCATTTAGGTTAAAAGGCCGGCCCATTTGACTTGGTCAAAAGGTAGCGGGCCAGACTGTGACGCCCGAAGACCGACGTCCCAGAAGATTCTAGAAGATTCCCGAAGATTCTAGATGTTCCGGGTCTCCCGTGTGTTTCTTTTGTGCTTGTGTTATTATTATTTTTGCATTGCATCATGTCATCATGCCATCATGTCTTTATTTTTGCATCTCAACCTAAATAAATTGTGTGGACCTTCGGTCCATTTAAATCGAGGGAAGGATGTCTTCTCTTTATAACATATAAAAGTCTCTCCATATTTAGGGAGCTATAATAAATATTCCATTCGTTGGAATTAACCCAACACACTTGCATATTATTTCCCCATGTCTTTTTCACTTCGAGTTTCTCCTTCAAAACCTTGCCAATAATTCCTTTCCGTTGTTTCGAGGTTCCTCCGAAAATTCGAACATTTTTGGACACTTCAATAATCAAGTCTTAGTTCAAAACTATTTGAATTAAATTCAAATATGTTTGAATTATTTTCCGATCATGCCTTTTATATTTTTCTCGGACCGTGCTCATTTTATGATGGCCGAGAAAAAAAAACCTCTTGTGATAACTTTTGCCCTAACTCCTCCTTCCTTTTCTTTCTCCTTGCCGTTTTTCTGTTTTTTTGGGAAAATGGCAGCAGTTAATTAAAGAGGCCCAGTCAGCCAACCGCCTCCCACTCCTGGCCCAGCCGGCCCAATTCTCCTCCCGTGGCCCGACCGCTCCTAACCCTAGCCATCTCGTCCCTCCTCTCGATCTCTCCCTCTCTGGCCGCCGCCACCCTCTCCTTCTCCCGCATCCCTCGCTCGTTTTCTCCCTCTGCCCGATCGTCCCTCTCGCCCGAGCCCTCGCTCGCCTCTCCTATCCCCTCTGCCGTTTCCCTCGACGAGACCCCGAGCCTAGCGCTCCTCCTCTGCCCTGCCTCGGCCAGGAGGCCGACCCGCACCTCTCATCCGCGCGCCGTGCGCCTCTAGACGCGCCCCGTTCGCCAGGCCTCCGCCGCCCTTCCGTCGCCCGGCCGTCCAGCCGCCATGGACGGGCGGAACCGCGCCCCCAGCACGCGCCGGCCCCCCAGGACCCTCCCTTCTCCGTCCTGCGCCGAGCTCCCTGGCCTCCTCCCGCGGCTCGCCTCTCCATCGCCTCCAGGCCGAGGGCCCCGGCCCCTGTCTCCTCCCGCGCCATGGACCGCCCGTCTTACTGCCTCCATCCTCCAGAGGCCATGGCCTCTCCTCCAGGGTGCCGTCCCCTGCTGCCTCCTCTGCTGCCTCAAGCCGAGACCGTGCCTGCGTTTTTTTTCTCTTTGTTGTTGTTGCCTTGTGCTGTTGGGAGTGTCCAGGAACCGTTCCTTTGCCAAGTGGAGATCGAAGACCTTGGATGCATCAAGTTCCTCTACGATCCGCGTACGACTATCGTCATCGTGACCCCGAACAAATACGGATCAAGTACCACTACCGTCGCAAACGAGAACCCCAAGTACCACGACACCGACCCGAACATCTACGGGAAAACGAGCTCCGTGAACATCTACCGTCGCCCCGAGTACCACTACTTCCGCTACCGTCGCCCGAGTACAACTACCGCCTCGTGAACGGCTACTTCCTCTCCGAACGTGAACGCCTTCTTCCTCTACGTCTCGAACCGCCCCGAAACGCACGCTTCAAAGGTATAACCCCGAGGTGATGACCCGTGTGATGCTTGTTGTGGTTGTATGAGATGCTCCCTTGTGTGCTCCGTGCCCGTTGTGCCGTTTCATCTTTTGTCATGTTCCTCGGTTGCCTCGTCGCCGACTCATGGGAACCCGGTGACGGGATCAACCCACTTTCATCTTGTTCGACTTGCTCACGCCATCTTTGCTTTTGCCCGGACTCTCAACGAGTTACCGGAACCGATATGTTGCCGTGGCATCATTTTCGGAAATCGTTGCCGTGGCACCCTTTTCTTCCACCACGGTGACAATACTTCTTATCTCTTTTATGTTAACCTTTTAATAAAATTGCATAAACTTGATCATGTCATCCGCATCATGTTAACAACCTTTAAATGTTTAATTGTTGTTTGCTTTTAATTACTAAACATGCTCATGGGGATTTTCCGGATATGTTGTTGTTATTTCCGGCCTCATTTAAAATGTCTAGTTAGTATAGTTTATTTTTGCTTCACCTCTTGCCATGTTAACAAACATTTAATCTTGTCTTGTAAATAATCGAGAGTCAACTAAATATTTAACATGTGGTGTTTCGTCAATATGCAACTCGTTGCATATTGAGCTCCACTTAACTTGTAGTTTTGTTTGTGCACTTTGCCATGCCATGCATAATTAAACCGGACATGCATCATGCTTGGATGTGCATCGTATGCCATGCTTATGCTTGTGTGTTTACCGTGTTGCTTGTTTCTTTCCGGTTGCTTCTCTTGTTAGCTTCGGTTTCGTTCCGGAGTTGTGAGAATTCGCTCGACTGTTTCTCCGTCTACTTCATGGATCCGTTCTTCTCCCTTGTGGAATCCCAGGCAAGATGATCATACCCTTGGATACCTTTACTACCATTGCCATGCTTAGTTGTCTCGATGCTATCGTTACATGTCGCGCTACCCATCTTTTATGTCAGCCTCTCCTTGTTGCCTTGAAACCTCTAACCTTGACACCTTCCTAGCAAAAACCACTGTTTGGCTATGTTACCCGCTTGCTCAGCTCCTCTTATAGCGTTGTTAGTTGCAGGTGAAGATGAAGTTCGTTCCAGGAGGGAACTTGTTGTTGTTATATCACAATATCTATAATTATTATTAACACACCTATATACTGGGCATGGGTGGAAGGCTTGGCCTTTTGCTCGGTGTTTTGTTCCACTCATGCCACCTTAGGCGCCGATAAACCGGCATTATGTTCCTTGATTTTGCGTTCCTTACACGATGGGTGAAATGGGGACCCCTTGATAGTTCGACTTTGAATAAAACTCCTCCAGCAAGGCCCAACATGGGTTTTAATTTTCCTCATAATAACAACTTAATTAATTAATTAAAATTTCATAGGGGGTCGCGTCCCCGAGGATTCTTAATTCTACATAGCAGGGGGGCCAGTGCTGATGGTGTTGGTCCCAAATAGAGTCGTGTGCGGTGCCACCCAGTTATCTGGGGTCTTCGGTTGATGTACGCTGTGCTCATCCGGTCGTGGCCTGAGACGAGATACACGTGGCTACTATCAGGGTGTCGGCACGCCGGGAGGTCTTGCTGGACTTGTTTTACCATTGTCGAAATGACTTGTGCTACCGGGATGCCGAGCCTGATCGGATTTTCCCTAAGATAAGGGGTGATGATATTATATTTATCACTTCAGCTAATCGTGAGAGCTTGTGATGGGCTAAGTTGGAACACCCCTGCAGGGTTATGATCTTTCGAAAGCCGTGCCCGCGGTTATGTGGCAGATTGGAATTTGTTAATGTCCGGTTGTAGAAAACTTGACAGAGGATCCGAAGTAAAACACACAATTGTGTGAGTAACCGTGACTGTCTCTTTTCACTTTGAGAAGAGAACACGGTGGGGTTATGTTTGACTCGTATGTAGTTAGGATCTTTAGCGATCACTACTTTTGCGACCGTTTGCGTAGCTTCTCATCTTATTCTGGTACTCGTAAGTTAGCCACCATATTATGCTTAGTCGCTGCTGCAACCTTCACCACTTTACCTCTTCCTACCCAAAGCTTTGCTAGTCTTGTTACCCATGGTTATGGGATTGCTGAGTCCTCGTGGCTCACAGATACTACAACACCAGATGCAGGTTCAGCCGAGCTCGATGCAGAAGCTGGTTCAAGTTCTTCACTGGGAGTTTGATGAAGAGTTTGGCCGCATGCTTGTTTTGTTTCGTCGATCAGTAGTGGTTTCTACTAGGATTCGATCCTGACCTGTGGCTTTATATTGTTTTGGTATCTTTCTTTGGATCTTCACCCGTAGTCGGGTTGTGATGTTTTGAATGATGTATTGCTTATGTATTGCATTGTGTGAAGTGGCGAGTGTAAGCCAACTATCTCCTTTTGCAGTTTCATCCCTCTTTTACATGAGTCATGCAAAGATACCAAACTTGAGATCATTCTAGGATGGGCTTATACCTTTAGGTCGTGCCTCGACACGTAGGAGGTATAGTCCCATCCTGGGCATTACAAGTTGGTATCAGAGCCTTCTCCGATCTAGAAGCCCCCACTGATTGATCGAATCGTTGACGGTTGAGTCTAGGCACACACTAAAAATGTTTTGAGTCCTATATATATATCGGAGAGTAGGATTTCTTTGCTTCTCTTCCCCTTTCACTCTGGTGAGGACTCCTGACGATTACTCTTGCCTCTTCTACTTTCAAAAATCGCACCAATTTTTTTTTAGGATCTCGCGAGTATTGTTTGGATTGTTTCGATGTCTTTGTGACGAGAACATTGTTCTCGATGCCTCCTGTCATTAGGGGTTGTGGCAGTGTCCCGGGGAGTTGAGCTCCGAGGTGTTGTCGTCACAAATCCATCGCGGCAGTACTAGAATACTTAAGACGGCCGACATCGAAAACTCTCCTATGCGGTTAGTGGCAAGATAACCCCGACATCACCCAGTACTGGGGAGGTAGTTCGGGAGTATTGCCATAGCTTGTATAATGGATGCGTTTCGAAGGTCCGGGGTAAACAGTTTCCGAGAAAGACTGGTTATGTGTTGAAGGATGGATACACCTGGATGTAGGTTTAGAGTTGATTGCGCGGTGCTTCCCGTGTATCCCCAACACCTGATTGCATAACTGGAAACTTTCGGAAATCTATAGGTGGGTTCATCTAGTAGTTCTAGGCATTCTTCCAACGAATGCACGATATGAAGTTCGGGATTCTACATTGAGTGAAGTGGTTTTATGGACTTGTTCTGATCGGGAGTTGCATCTTAAAGGGTCCTTGGCTATGCTGATCCGGGGATTGCAAAACCCTTTTTGTAACACGTTCCATAAGCTTTCAGCACAAAGATGTCGAACGAAGCTTCTATCTTGTATTTGTTCTATCTGTTCCTTGTTCCTTTTTATTTTCATTTTGTTCTTCAAGTGGCTTCTCGACAAGTTGATGTACCCGCGGAATTCATTCGTTCAATTTTCTGTTCGGATGATATTATGAAGACTATGCTGCGAAATATCTATCCTTTGTTCTTGTTTTGATTCTGGTATTCGAGTTGCTTCGATGTCAAATGTTGATTCCATACCTTCCTAAGTGGTGTTCTCATATTTCTATGGGAGTGCTAGTCCTTCTTGACCATCGAGATTTTCATGTTAATTCTTTTCCAACCGTTGTGCCTTCTCTTCAAGTTATTCCATACAGACACCGTTCAGAAATCTGACGATTTGTCTGTTTCATTCATCTCAAGTTGTCTTTGTTTTCCCCACCCTCCCACCCTTTTTTCTTCTCAGAGCCAGAAATTCTCAAATGAAGTATCCATTTTATTCATGTGATATTTCTTCATTCTTTTCCTTCAATGTTCTTATCCGGTGATTTATCGTGAAGATGCTCAAGAGCTTCAAGTTCATCATTCTTTTGTTCTCAATTCTGCCGGGGGATCTAATTCAAGATTTCGGTGTTGATCTTATCCTTTTCCTCTTTTCACAATGATTTCTTATTCCGGTGCACCAATTAATCATTCTCCTCTTGTTATTCATATCCGGAGTGCTGAAGATTCATAATTCCATTCTTAATCCGTTCAAGCTATTCTGAGGATTGTTATCTTATTCAAGTCATTTAATTCAACCGGTGCAATATCTCTGAAGCAATCTTTTCCAACGGTGATTTCTTTTGAGTGGGCCCTAACCCACAGGTCTTTTCCCAGGATCTTACCTGACTCTTCCAAATTTTTTCTGGAGTTATACTCAAAATCTTTTCAAAGTGTGACGTAAGAATGATTCCCATCAGTCACATGCCTTCTCCAAGATCACTTTCAAATTCTTGTTCATCATTGGTTCAACCTTTTAATTCTTCATTACGGAGTGCCTATACAATTCATGGTGGTGTATCTCATCGTCTTCTCAGATTTGGAGACCGAAGAAGTGTTTCTCTTAATTCTTGTCCCTTCTCTTGAAGATTCGTGGCTCTAGCTTCATGCTGTTGTTTTCATCATGTATCACTCGATCTTCTCAAGATTCATGGTTCTAGCTTAATGCCATCCTCATTACTGTTCCGATTGTGAGGAATTCTTTTAACCGTCCGAAGCATTTCATGAATTCTTTTCTTTGTGTTCCTCCGAAGGCCATCATTTCAGCATATTTCTTCGCTCTCAGTTTTCAACTTCGTCCTCCAAATATTCTTCATTGATGTCTCTTCATTCGTCTCCTAATTCTTACGGTCGTTCCTTCAAGATTACCCTTCCGTTGTTATTGTTTTAATTCATTTGTTCTTTTCACAATCCTACAGGTGGTTCGTTGAAGATTTATCCAAGCTTGTGCTAGATCTCTCTTTAATTCTTTGCAACGAGAATAAGTAGTATGCCAATCCTTTGGTTGTCATCAATTTAATTGGTGAAGGAGATGCATGACATAATTCTTATTCCTATTCCTTCAAGGTGATTTAATTCTTTTGTCTGGAGCTTGTTCATCATATCATATTCTCGGTCCTAAGTTGTTCATCTTGTTTTCCGGAGCTTCAAGTTATTTCTATGATATCATTTCAAAGCTAAATCTAATTCATCGCAGGCCTTGAATCTTATTCTTTTCATCTTTCACTTCTCATGCTTTCATTACCGGAGTTCTTCATGGTGGTTCATCATCATTTAATTCATCCTCAAAGTCTTCATCAAGATTCTCGTTGGAGCTCAAGCATTCTTCATCATGCTTTGCAAGTGCAATTCTTTCTCCCTTATCTTTTCAGATGGTGTTATGTCATTTTGACAATTCCTTCATGTTTCATGATTCACGAGTTGTCAGGAATGAGATATTTAAAACCATCATTTCTTTCTCTTTAGGAGATCCTTTCAACCCCTCATTTTTATGTCTTGGAGTTATCTTGGGTTGTATTTCACCTAAAGCTTTCCTTGAGAATTGTTGCTATTATGGTGCTTATTAATGACCCAAGTTCTTCATTATCATTCCGGTGAAATAAGTTTTTTTTTCATCTCCTTGTTGATCTCAATCCAATCAATTGTTTTCGTTAGTGGCTGGTTGTCACCTCTTAATTTTGAGATGTTTTCCATAAGCCCACATCGAGCTTATTCTTTTCGTTGTTGATTTTTTCCAACAACTCCGTTCAATCATTCTTTGTAAGGATGCTCTTTCAAATTCAATTTCGAGAGAAGTTGTCATATCTTTCTCCGTTCGTTTCTTTCATTGATCTATATTCTATTCTTTCATTCCGGAGGCTTTGTCATATTGCTCTCTTTAACCATCATCTCGTTTTATCGAGATCATATTCTTCCTTTGCTTGTCTATTTAACCGGAGTGTTGTATTCCTCATTCAGTTCCGTCTTTTATCAAGTTTTGCCTATCTTTCAACCGGAGTGCTGTCTGAATCTTTCTTACCCCTTGTGTCGTTCTTTTAATGGTTTCGGAGGCAATATGTGGCTGTTTTCATCAAGTATCATCTCAACTTGCCAAGTTCTTGTCCAATTCCTTCCATTTTCAGACGGAGTGCTGTCCAAATTATTTCATTCTTATTCCTTCTCAATCTTGGTTAACCGGAGTGGTTTTGAAATTCTTTCGTCATCCGTGAGCTTTTGTTTAATGTCTTTCAACCTTCAAGGTTCTTGTAATGTTGCTCCTACTTACCGGAGTGCTCTTAACTTCGTTCATCTCCGTTGCATTCTTTCTTTCAACTTGTTTAACCTCTCAAGGTTCTTTGGTTTCACTCGTCTGTCAAAGAAGCAACTTTGTTTTACCTCTTCTTTTCCGTTTCTACCCGGTGCTATCTCTAGGATCTCGGGTCGAGATCCTCTGTTAGTGTGGGAGAGTTGTGACGCCCGAAGACCGACGTCCCAGAAGATTCCAGAAGATTCCCGAAGATTCCAGATGTTCCGGGTCTCCCGTGTGTTTCTTTTGTGCTTGTGTTATTATTATTTTTGCATTGCATCATGTCATCATGCCATCATGTCTTTATTTTTGCATCTCAACCTAAATAAATTGTGTGGACCTTCGGTCCATTTAAATCGAGGGAAGGATGTCTTCTCTTTATAACATATAAAAGTCTCTCAATATTTAGGGAGCTATAATAAATATTACATTCGTTGGAATTAACCCAACACACTTGCATATTATTTCCCCATGTCTTTTTCACTTCGAGTTTCTCCTTCAAAACCTTGCCAATAATTCCTTTCCGTTGTTTCGAGGTTCCTCCGAAAATTCGAACATTTTTGGACACTTCAATAATCAAGTCTTAGTTCAAAACTATTTGAATTAAATTCAAATATGTTTGAATTATTTTCCGATCATGCCTTTTATATTTTTCTCGGACCGTGCTCATTTTATGATGGCCGAGAAAAATAACCTCTTGTGATAACTTTTGACCTAACTCCTCCTTCCTTTTCTTTCTCCTTGCCGTTTTTCTGTTTTTTGGGAAAATGGCAGCAGTTAATTAAAGAGGCCCAGTCAGCCAACCGCCTCCCACTCCTGGCCCAGCCGTCCCAATTCTCCTCCCGTGGCCCGACCGCTCCTAACCCTAGCCATCTCGTCCCTCCTCTCGATCTCTCCCTCTCTGGCTGCCGCCACCCTCTCCTTCTCCCGCATCCCTCGCTCGTTTTCTCCCTCTGCACGATCGTCCCTCTCGCCCGAGCCCTCGCTCGCCTCTCCTATCCCCTCTGCCGTTTCCCTCGACGAGACCCTGAGCCCAGCGCTCCTCCTCCGCCCTGCCTCGGCGAGGAGGCCGACCCGCACCTCTCCTCCGCGCGCCGTGCGCCTCTGGACGCGCCCCATTCGCCAGGCCTCCGTCGCCCTTCCGTCGCCCGGCCGTCCAGCCGCCATGGACGGGCGGAACCGCGCCCCCAGCACGCGCCGGCCCCCCAGGACCCTCCCTTCTCCGTCCTGCGCCGAGCTCCCTGGCCTCCTCCCGCGGCTCGCCTCTCCATCGCCTCCAGGCCGAGGGCCCCGGCCCCTGTCTCCTCCCGCGCCATGGACCGCCCGTCTTGCTGCCTCCATCCTCCAGAGGCCATGGCCTCTCCTCCAAGGCGCCGTCCCCTGCTGCCTCCTCTGCTGCCTCAAGCCGAGACCGTGCCTGCGTTTTTTTTCTCTTTGTTGTTGTTGCCTTGTGCTGTTGGGAGTGTCCAGGAACCGTTCCTTTGCCAAGTGGAGATCGAAGACCTTGGATGCATCAAGTTCCTCTACGATCCGCGTACGACTATCGTCATCGTGACCCCGAACAACTACGGATCAAGTACCACTACCGTCGCAAACGAGAACCCCAAGTACCACGACACCGACCCGAACATCTACGGGAAAACGAGCTCCGTGAACGTCCACCGTCGCCCCGAGTACCACTACTTCCGCTACCGTCGCCCGAGTACAACTACCGCCTCGTGAACGGCTACTTCCTCTCCGAACGTGAACGCCTTCTTCCTCTACGTCTCGAACCGCCCCGAAACGCACGCTTCAAAGGTATAACCCCGAGGCGATGACCCGTGTGATGCTTGTTGTGGTTGTATGAGATGCTCCCTTGTGTGCTCCGTGCCCGTTGTGCCGTTTCATCTTTTGTCATGTTCCTCGGTTGCCTCGTCGCCGACTCGTGGGAACCCGGTGACGGGATCAACCCACTTTCATCTTGTTCGACTTGCTCACGCCATCTTTGCTTTTGCCCGGAATCTCAACGAGTTACCGGAACCGATATGTTGCCGTGGCATCATTTTCGGAAATCGTTGCCGTGGCACCCTTTTCTTCCACCACGGTGACAATACTTCTTATCTCTTTTATGTTAACCTTTTAATAAAATTGCATAAACTTGATCATGTCATCCGCATCATGTTAACAACCTTTAAATGTTTAATTGTTGTTTGCTTTTAATTACTAAACATGCTCATGGGGATTTTCCGGATATGTTGTTGTTATTTCCGGCCTCATTTAAAATGTCTAGTTAGTATAGTTTATTTTTGCTTCACCTCTTGCCATGTTAACAAACATTTAATCTTGTCTTGTAAATAATCGAGAGTCAACTAAATATTTAACATGTGGTGTTTCATCAATATGCAACTCGTTGCATATTGAGCTCCACTTAACTTGTAGTTTTGTTTGTGCACTTTGCCATGCCATGCATAATTAAACCGGACATGCATCATGCTTGGATGTGCATCGTATGCCATGCTTATGCTTGTGTGTTTACCGTGTTGCTTGTTTCTTTCCGGTTGCTTCTCTTGTTAGCTTCGGTTTCGTTCCGGAGTTGTGAGAATTCGCTCGACTGTTTCTCCGTCTACTTCATGGATCCGTTCTTCTCCCTTGTGGAATCCCAGGCAAGATGATCATACCCTTGGGTACCTTTACTACCATTGCCATGCTTAGTTGTCTCGATGCTATCGTTACATGTCGCGCTACCCATCTTTTATGTCAGCCTCTCCTTGTTGCCTTGAAACCTCTAACCTTGACACCTTCCTAGCAAAAACCACTGTTTGGCTATGTTACCCGCTTGCTCAGCCCCTCTTATAGCGTTGTTAGTTGCAGGTGAAGATGAAGTTCGTTCCAGGAGGGAACTTGTTGTTGTTATATCACAATATCTATAATTATTATTAACACACCTATATACTGGGCATGGGTGGAAGGCTTGGCCTTTTGCTCGGTGTTTTGTTCCACTCATGCCACCTTAGGCGCCGATAAACCGGCATTATGTTCCTTGATTTTGCGTTCCTTACACGATGGGTGAAATGGGATCCCCTTGACAGTTCGACTTTGAATAAAACTCCTCCAGCAAGGCCCAACATGGGTTTTAATTTGCCTCATAATAACAACTTAATTAATTAATTAAAATTTCATAGGGGGTCGCGTCCCCGAGGATTCTTAATTCTACATAGCAGGGGGGGCCAGTGCTGATGGTGTTGGTCCCAAATAGAGTCGTGTGCGGTGCCACCCAGTTATCTGGGGTCTTCGGTTGCCGTACGCTGTGCTCATCCGGTCGTGGCCTGAGACGAGATACGCGCGGCTACTATCAGGGTGTCGGCACGCCGGGAGGTTTTGCTGGACTTGTTTTACCATTGTCGAAATGACTTGTGCTACCGGGATGCCGAGCCTGATCGGATTTTCCCTAAGATAAGGGGTGATGATATTATATTTATCACTTCAGCTAATCGTGAGAGCTTGTGATGGGCTAAGTTGGAACACCCCTGCAGGGTTATGATCTTTCGAAAGCCGTGCCCGCGGTTATGTGGCAGATTGGAATTTGTTAATGTACGGTTGTAGAAAACTTGACAGAGGATCCGAAGTAAAACACACAGCTGTGTGAGTAACCGTGACTGTCTCTTTTCACTTTGAGAAGAGAACACGGTGGGGTTATGTTTGACTCGTATGTAGTTAGGATCTTTAGCGATCACTACTTTTGCGACCGTTTGCGTAGCTTCTCATCTTATTCTGGTACTCGTAAGTTAGCCACCATATTATGCTTAGTCGCTGCTGCAACCTTCACCACTTTACCTCTTCCTACCCAAAGCTTTGCTAGTCTTGTTACCCATGGTTATGGGATTGCTGAGTCCTCGTGGCTCACAGATACTACAACACCAGATGCAGGTTCAGCCGAGCTCGATGCAGAAGCTGGTTCAAGTTCTTCACTGGGAGTTTGATGAAGAGTTTGGCCGCATGCTTGTTTTGTTTCATCGATCAGTAGTGGTTTCTACTAGGATTCGATCCTGACCTGTGGCTTTATGTTATTTTGGTATCTTTCTTTGGATCTTCACCCTTAGTCGGGTTGTGATGTTTTGAATGATGTATTGCTTATGTATTGTATTGTGTGAAGTGGCGAGTGTAAGCCAACTATCTCCTTTTGCAGTTTCATCCCTCTTTTACATGAGTCGTGCAAAGATACCAAACTTGAGATCATTCTAGGATGGGCTTATACCTTTAAGTCGTGCCTCGACACGTAGGAGGTATAGTCCCATCCTGGGCATTACACAGACCATGGAAAGCTTTTTAATGGCTTAGTCGCGTACAGCCCATTCACATCCCACTAACTCACGTTCCGTTATGGCCTATCTGAATTAGGCCCAGCAGCGTCATGGGCCGTCCAATATGATTACAGCCCGTTGTAACTTCCGGCCCATGTATGGCCCATGACGCCTTTCGGCCCATATAAGGCACTTTGTAACTCTGGGCGTTTTAGCGTACTGTGGTTAAGCTGGCCCATAATTTATGGCACTTTATACCCATTAACGACCCATTATTCAGTTGGGCCATTTTGAGCCTGTCTTATTTTTCAACCTTATATGGTCCCTTTATTCTAGGCCTCATTTCCAGCCCTCGAGTACTTACGGTCCATTACTGACATGTTCCGCCGAAATGCCAAATTCAGCCCGTGGCTACAGTCGACCCGTTAGTGGAGTGTTAAATGATTGGGCAATTTTCATGGCGTCATCTAAAATGACCCATTAACGACCTGTTATATCTGTCGATAGAATTAAGCCCATTATACATACCGGCCTATTAACAACCCATTATGGTCAGGCCCATAAACCGAAGATTCCCATTTTAGCCCATTTGCAACCAATATTGCGGTCCGTTATTGGTCCACGAATAGTACGACCCATGTTTGGCCAATCAATCATACCTCCCGTAGAAGGCCCATTCATTCAACGACATGTAGAAGGCCCATGGATCCTACAGCGTGTAGGAGGCCCATGGATCCTACGGCCCGTGGGAGGCCCATGGATCCTACGGCCCGTGGGAGGCCAATAGTACAACAGGTAGCTGGACCATGGTTACAACAGTCCGTATGTAGCCCATGGTTATTGTGGCCTAGTTCTAAAAAAGGTTATTGTGGCCACTAGCAAACCGCGGAAAAAGTACTGCAGTGACTACAAGCAAACAAATAAGCAAGACAATAAGGAAATAAATAAGCAAGCAACTTACGCTAGGCTATTACAGCTATTACAAATACTACATCCATTGGGTCAAACTTCGCCACTAGTGCATATATAGTGAACAAAGCAGCATATTACATACACTGGGAGTCTAAATTAGCCACCAGTGCAAATAAACGCGGCAACAAAACAAGTTCAGAACCGAAACCACTTCAGAAGATCTCAAGAAATGATATCCTAGATACCCATCATGCTGGCAAGAAGCTTAGCAAGCTTATTAGCGTTCTCTTGTTTGGCGCTAAAATCCTCCAACGCTTGCTGTTCCACCAGAAAGTATGCATCTGAATTATGCAGGGATTTCCTCAGTCCATCGACTGGTTGTTGCAGCATATCTGACTGACGCCTTTCAGCTTGTAGCTGAGACTCAAGAAGGCAAACTAATTCAGGCAACAAGTTCGAAGAGCTTGTGCCAGCGATACTAGCCAATAACTCAACACTACATCAAGGCAAGACTTTGGGGTTGTCTCACTATCTACAAGATAGTTTTTATCAACTTGGAGATCAACAGGGTTGTCTCACTATCTTGAACCTTATATGCATTACTTTCTTTACCATTGCATAATGGGGTGCTTTTCTCCAATATCCCGTCGGCATTGTACAAGAGAAGCAAGAAGACACATCACAGGTTTAGCATGTAGTATATGAAACTCATTTTGGTAAACCGGTTCAGTAGAATGGTGGATAGGATAACAGCATGAAACAAACATATATCTATGTATTATGGTCACTGTATTGTCTATATCATTCTAGTTGATGTTGCTAAATCAATATAGAGACACATATCAAATGATATCTGTTTAAGACAGAGCAACATAGACAAAATATAAGTGTGGGAAACGACACAACACTAACAACACTTATAATGTGCATGACATGAGAACGTAATTGTTTATACAATGGAAACTGAAATCAACATAGAGCAAGAAGTTAGAACAACAATCCAGTTAAATAAATATGTTTAAAACATACCTGTTGCGCCATTGGAGTTTCAATTGGATCCTTAAAATTCAAAACTAGTTGGTATGAGTAAATCAAATGATGCAAGAGCAAAGGAGTATGCACCATAGCTACGAAATTTGACCCGAGAACAGTTGCTCTTCTGCTTTAAAGGTGGAGTTATGGTTCACTGTAGTGGTCTTTGTGCTTTGGGAACCGCACTTGCCTTAGTGACTGCTCGTGTGGGGGTACTCTACGGTGGACATGGTGTTGTGTCAACTAGAAGTGGGTTACTATCTGCTGGAGTTGGGGTTAGCGGGGCGCAACTGGTTCTTTGTCCAACGGCGTAGGGGTACAATCTACATGAGTCTCGGTTATGTGTGATGGGGCTAGTTCATGGGCTAGTACAACCATAGTTCTATCTGCATCGACGGATATCACTGTCTTTTGTGAAGAACGTGCTTTTAATCCCTTAGATACTGCCATCACCCCCTCCAATTCAAATGGCTAATAAACAAGAAAAGAAATTGAATGGATAGACAAATGCAGTAATTCACACATATATTGTCTAACCAAACAGGATAGCATGACACAATTTCACATATATGATGGCTAACTAAATATGATAGCATGACACAATTTCAAAGTATGATGGATAAATGATGTCTACTATGCAACTTTATTCTTGTAGACTCGTGTTGGGCCTCCAAGTGCAGAGTTTTGTAGGACATCATCAAATTTCCCTCAAGTGGATGAGTTAAGGTTTATCAATCTGTGGTAGGCGTAGGATGAAGATGGTCTCTCTCAAACAACCCTACAATCAAATACAAGAAATCTCTTGTGTCCCCAACACACCCAATACAATGGTAAATTGTATAGGTGCACTAGTTCGGTGAAGAGATGGTGATACAAGTGTAGTATCGATAGTAGATATATGTTTTTGTAATCTGAAAATATAAAAACAACAAGGTAGCAAGTCATAAAACAGAGCACAAACGGTATTGCAATGCTTAGAAACAAGGCCTAGGGCTCATATTTTCGCCAGTGCAAAATCTCAACAGTGCTAACGTAATTGAATCATATAACAATCCCTCAATGTGCGATAAAGAGTCACTCCAAAGTTCTTATCTAGCAGAGAACATAAGAAGAAGTTGTTTGTAGGGTACGAAACCACCTCAAAGTTATTCGTTCCGATCAATCTTTCGAGCTATTCCTATAAGTGTCACAAACAACCCTAGAGTTCGTACTAAAATAACACCATACAATACACATGAACCAACTCTAATGTCACCTAGATACTCCAATGTGACCACAAGTATCCTTGAGTTGATTATACGATATGCATCAAACAACTTCAAATTCATAATATTCAATCCAACACAAAGAACTTCAAAGAGTGCCCAAGATTTCTACCAGAGAAACAAAGACGAAACCAACCCCTATGCATAGATTACCCCAATGTCACCTAGGGAATCCGTGAGTGGAGTGCCAAAACATACATCAAGTGGATCAATATGATATCCCATTGTCACCACGAGTATTCATATGCAAGACATACATCAAGTGTTCTCAAATCATAAAAGTATTCAATCCGATAATAGTGAAACCTCAAAGGTAAAAACTCAATTCATTACAACAAGATAGAGAGGGAAAAACACCATATCATCCAACTATATTAACAAAGCTTGCAGTACATCAAGATCGTGCCAAATAAAGAACAAAAGAAAGAGAGATCAAGCACATAGCTACTGGTACAAACCCTCAACCTCGAGGGTGGACTACTCCCTCCTCATCATGGTGGCCGCCGGGATGATGAACACTACTAGAAAAGGACTGTTAGTGGCGCACCTATTTTTGCCATTAATGGCGCACTATAGGTCCGCCACTATTACCATGCCACTAGTAACAAATACTAATGGCGCACCTCTGGTGCGCCATTAGTATTGCAGGTAACAATGGCACACCTTGTAGTGCGCCATTACTATTGCTACATGTGCGCCACTGGTAACTTTTGTTTTTGAATTTTTTTATTTATTTTTTTGAATTTTGAAGGCGGGGAAATAGTAGTGGCGCACTGTCTAACCCCCACCGTGCGCCATTGCTATTTTTGAATTTTGAATTTTGAATTTGGATCTGGATCTAGACCTGGCTCATTTTTTTGGCTTGTTTGTTTGCTCATTTTTTTGCTTCAATTTTTTTCAAATTTCGTTCTCGACCTGGATCTGGTACGTTCTTTGTGCCGGGGGAGCTCCACATGTGGCCGGAAGTAGAGGAGCAGGGAGGAGAGACCGTGAGGAGGAGAGGAGGGAGGAGAGACCGTGAGGATCAGGAGAGGAGGGAGGAGGAGGTCGCCGGAGAGGAGGAGGAGGAGGGCCGTGAGCAGGAGAGGAAGGAGGAGCACCGTGAGGAGGAGAGGAGGGAGGAGGAGGTCGCCGGAGGAGGAGCACCGTGAGGAGGAGGTCACCAGAGGAGGAGCACCGTGAGGAGGAGGAGGTCGCCGGAGAGGAGGAGATGAAGTGGAGGAGAGGAGGAGAGGAGGAGATGGAGTGGAGGAGAGGAGGAGAAGAATGAAGGGGTAAGTGGCTGGCCGACCCTTTTAAACTTCTGTCCCAACTTAGCAGTGGCGCACCATGCACTGGTGCGCCAGTGCTATTTTTTTTTCAATTGTGAAGGCGGGAAAATAGTAGTGGCGCATTATTCAGAAGGTGCGTCATTGCTAACTTGTTTTTTTATTTTTGTATTTTTTTGAATTTTGAAGGCTGGAAAATAACAGTGGCGCACCATGCACTCGTGAGCCATTGCTAATTTATTTATTTATTTGCATTTTTTTTCGTTTTTTTGCCTCCAGATCTTAAAAGCATCGTAACTTTTTTCTGTTAGGGTTTTAAGGATTCTAGAAAATCGATGACGGGCATAGCCCGTCGAATTCATATGTAACTTTTCGAGTAGATGATTTTTCATATAAAAAACTTTTTCATCGGAGGTCGTATGCAAAAGTTACGGCCATTTTGCCGAAACACGGCGGCCTTTTGCAAAAAAAATAAATCAAAATTCATGTTTGTTAATTTTCGTAACAACTAGAACACATAACACATGGGCATCTATTTTTTTGAATCTTTTATCATTTTATTTTATTTTTTAAAAAAGCTAAAAGGCGATCCACGTGGGGGGGGGGGCGTGTTTG
>LR738712.1:445287620-445335504 GCA_902687465.1 Secale cereale
GTGAAGTAGCTTGCAGCCCCCCACCCCCCTCGTGTCGCCACGAAGGGAATCCTAAGCTATGAATGCATGCCCCCCAACCGAGGTTCACCTAGCAAAGTGCGAAGTAGCACCCCCCATACACACTTTCAGTCAGCGGGCCAGAGAGGCATATATTGAAAGATCGTGGATGTCGCCTAGAGGGGGGGTGAATAGGCGCTTTAAAATAATTACGGTTTAGGCTTGAACAAATGCGGAATAAACCTAGCGGTTAATTTGTCAAGCACAAAACCTACAACAACTAGGCTCACCTACGTGCACCAACAACTTATGCTAAGCAAGATAAACAACTAGGTGATAGCAAGATATATGACAAGAAACAATATATCTATCACAAAGTATAGTGCATAAGTAAAGGGCTCGGGTAAGAGATAACCGAGGCACGCGGAGACGATGATGTATCCCGAAGTTCACACCCATGCGGATGCTAATCTCTGTTTGGAGCGGTGTGGCGGCACAATGCTCCCCAAGAAGCCACTAGGGCCACCGTAATCTCCTCACGCCCTCGCACAATGCAAGATGCCGTGATTCCACTAAGGGACCCTTGAGGGCGGTCACCGAACCCGTACAAATGGCAACCCTTGGGGGCGGTCACCGAACCCGTACACTTTGGCAACCCTTGGGGGCGGTCACCGGAACCCGTCAAATTGCTCGGGGCGATCTCCACAACCTAATTGGAGACCCTGACGCTTGCCCGGAGCTTTACACCACAATGATTGAGCTCCGAACACCAAGGTTGGGGCTATCTCCCCAACGACACCGCGAAGCTTCACCACAATGGAATATGGCTCCGAGGTGACCACAACCGTCTAGGGCGCCCAAGCACCCAAGAGGAACAAGCTCAAGGGTACCAAGCACCCAAGAGTAATAAGCTTCTCAACTTCACTTCCATGTATCACCGTGAAGAACTCAAACCGATGCACCAAATGCAATGGCAAGGGCACACGGAGTGCCCAAGTCCTTCTCTCCCAAATCCCACCGAAGCAACTAATGCTAGGGAGGGAAATGAGAGGAAGAACAAGAAGGAGAACACCAAGAACTCCAAGATCAAGATCCAAGGGGTTCCCCTCACCTAGAGGAGAAAGTGATTGGTGGAAATGTGGATCTAGATCTCCTCTCTCTTTTCCCCCCAAAACTAGCTAGAATTCATGGAGGGATTGAGAGATAGCAAGCTCGAAGAAGGTCAACAATGGGGGAAGAACACGAGCTCAAAGGATAAGGTTCATTGGGGAAGAAGACCCCCTTTTATAGGTGGGGGAAAAATCCAACCGTTATGCTCACAGCCCGCACAGAGCGGTACTATCGCTCCAGGAGCGGTACTACCGCTAGGGCAGTAGAACCCCTTTGAAAAACAACAGCGAAGAGGCAAAAAGGCCAGAAAAACCGTCGGAGCGGTAGTACCGCTTGACCTCACGGTACTACCGCTAGGGGTAGGGGTAGTACTGCTAAGGGTAGCGGTACTACTGCTTGCGAGCGGTACTAAAAAATTACATCCGTGCCTACCACCGCTGGACTTGTCATGAGTTTTTGGTCCCGAGCGGAAGTAGCCACGGAAGTAGCCGCAGTAGTACTGCTCCAAGCGGTAGTACCGCTCCCGAAAGCGGTAGTACCACTCCCGAAAGCGGTAGTAAAAAATTACTTCCGCTCCTACCCGCGGTAGTACCGCTGCAGCCTTTTCAGTACACCAAAACGTCAATAACTTTTGCATACAAACTCTGAATTCGATGAAACCAAGTTTGTTGGAAAGCTAGCGACAAGGGCTAACACAATCTTGATATAAAAACCAATAAGAAGCAAATTAGAAAAGGCCCATAAGAAAATGGTGAGAACCCTTCCTCGGATAAGACCGATAAAACACCCAACACCGAAAACATCATAGAAGACACATGTGAACTCCGTTTTCGATGAACTCAAGCTTGTCATCAAGATGACCATAAGATCTAAGACTCACAAAGAGAACCAAACAAGAACCAAGGAACATGATGCAAGGATGCAATGGTTTGAGCTCTCTACTAACGATACGATCAAGCTACTAACTTGAGAGCCCCCCTTGATAGTACGGCAAACGATCCTATAACCCGGTCTCCCAACTACCACCACGAGACCGGTAAAATAGAAAACCTATCAAGGGCAAACCTTTGCTTTGCACAAAGTCCACTTGAGCTAGATGTAGACGATCTTGACTTCCTCAAGTTGGACCACCTTTCTTGATTGCGTTGTCTCGGTGAAGACTAGTAGATTGCTCCCCCATACTCCTCTATGGGAGAGCCACTCTTCGGCATATCTTCACAAGTCCATTGTCACGACAATGGACGGCAAGCTTCAAGCACTTGATTTCTTCGTGATGCTCCACTTGAACTTGCACACCGCAACCTAACCCCACAAAGAACTCTCACGAAGACCATGGGTTAGTACACAAAGCGTGATTGACAATGCTTACCATACCATAGGATTGCTTGATCCCTCTCGTTACATCTTCTACGCTTTGTGTGTTGATCAACTTGATTCACTCCTTCACTTAGTCTTGATCAACCTTGAATCTTTCCAACTCTTCATTTGGATGATGTCTTGAAGGTAAACATGAATGATAACACACTCTTCTTCTTCAAGACATGCTTGCAATAAGCTCAACACTCACAAGACCAATCTTTGGATAATTCCTTAATAGCACCTTGGTCATCACAACCTCTCCTTGAAACCAACAAATGAACTCCAAGAAAAGCCTATGGACAAACCCTTCAAATATAACTCAAGGAAACCATTAGTCCATAGAGATTGTCATCAATTACCAAAACCAAACATGGGGGCACCACATGTTCTTTCAATCTCCCCCATTTTGGTAATTGATGACAATCACTTTCAAGAGAGTTTATATAAGGAATTATGCATCACCATACCATGCAACAATAATGTATGCGCATGAGATGCAAAAGCTTAGGAACAAAACCAAAGCAAGAAGAGCGAAGAGACAACTCTCTAAACTTCCTCACAAAACTAAACTCTCTGAAACTTCTCCCACATTGGCATCGATTGCCAAAATGGGCGAAAAACTTAGAAGGTCAATATAAATTGTGTTCCTCCATAAATTATGTATTCCTCAAAATAGAGAGTGGAATGCAATACATACATCCAACTGTAAATACTTGGAGGAAGACAAACTATATTGAGGCCCAAAGATTGCAAAAGAATGATATGCCACAAAGGCATAACAAAGGGAGAAAAACATGCAATCAAGCAATCAAAGGATACCAATTGAATTAAGCTATCAAAAGATACCAATTGACCCAACTAGACCAATGATCCTACATGCCAAATGAATAAAAGATATTATGATAAGAGCAGAGGAGTGTTCTAGAGAAACTAGAGAAGCTCCCCATGATCTGTGCACAATTTAGTTTTGTATCTGATACCAAGCACAAAATAGGATCGTCGCTCCCCCAAGATCAATAGAACTCACGACATAGGAACCGATTTTTCTAAAGACACTGGTGAAGCTCCCCATAATTTGTGCACTCCTTAGAAAATTTTCATTAGGATACCAAGTGCACAAAATAGGATCATCACTCCCCCAAAATCAATAGAAACTCACACCAAGTGCAAGTGAGCATGAAGGTAACAAAGCCTAGCACTTGCAACAAACAAATGGTTGAGCAACATATAAAAGAGACAACTTAAGAGTATGCTCAACCAAAATGATGTGTGTGAGTCATGGCAAAGCACTTGAGAAGACTAATGTATGGATGAACATTAAGCATCAATATAGTCTTGAATGAAAGAGATACTCGGTGCAAGGCCTATCATTCCCACACACAACAAGCAAACGGGTTCACAAGCTCACTAATAAGCATATAAAGAACCTATGCTTGTGACAACCCGTGGTGAAGATATAAAAGAGAGCGTTATCAAGACGAGGGATACCAATTAATTGGCAAAAGCCTTGTCAAGACAAGCAAGATACAAAAATATCCTCACCACACAAGAGTGCATCTAGATGCAACAAGATAAGATCCGCACTCAAGGCAAAGGCTTTCACGGAGCCACCAAAGAAATAATACAAGAACGACAAGGTGGACATGAAAGAAGGGGATATCAAATAGATATGCAACTTCTCTCAAGTGTATAAGATTCTAGGTAGATGAAGATCATGATGATATCAATCCACAAAGAAGGATGTACACACGAAATTGTTGCAAAAAAGGAATGAATAAGTTATCCCCAAGGAAGTCATAAATATACCAATAAGATATTTGCTTGAAGGCATAGCACATGGCTAGATATGTTCTCATTGTATAAAAATGAGTTCCAACAACACGAGCATCAAAGACATCACAACTAGCAACAAGAGATCATTGTTGGGATGCTTTGAGAAAGGAAACAAGTATCATAAGAAGGAATGACTAACAAGCCATGATAGAACCTACACAAGGTTGGTGCAAGAAATGTGTGCATGAAGTAGATGGTGATACTTGTTACCAAGATACCATTGGAAGGATGTAGTAGATACCAATTGAAGGTAGATAGTAGTTCATTGATCATCCTAGCTTGACTCCAATAAGCACATGGTGACACCACCTTCCTTTTGAATGAGCCGAGCTTCCAATGCATCTCCAATTGTTCCTAGAACACCAACACAAACAAAATGGTACCCAAACTCATTGGGACCAAAGAGTTAGAAACACCAATACATAGGAAAAACTCCACAAACATATGTGCATTTATATATGAAAATGAATTTCATGCACATCTCATCCAAATTGAGACTAGGTGGAGTTTCCCTTATATATTGGGTTAAAGAAAGAAAGCATGCCAAAGAAAGTACATGAAGTAAATATGCATGCTCAAGACTTTAAAGAAACGAAACAAAATAAAAAGAAATACCAAGTGAAAATAGTATACCAAATGGAGAAATCATCACTTGGAAGATATCTATTAGAAGATACATCAAGGAATGAGATATCCATTGATACACGCAAAAGGAAATATATCAGACTCCCAAAAGAGAGGATGGTTCCAAACAAACCAACCCATCTACAAAGTTTCATGATGGCACAAGTACCAAAAAGAAACGGCTTGCCTTCCAACAACACACACTTGATATGGATCACAAGATGAGTGTTCTATCGAAAATAGGATAGCTCCCCCACGAATTGTGCATTAAAGAGAATTTGCATTTGAATACAAAATGCACAAGGTAGGATCACCACTTTCACTATATCTAGAAAACACTTGACAAAATCAATGAAATAACAAGATCCACAAGTGGCACGGAAGGCAATGGGAGTTGACACAAACTTGGCAAGAGATAAGACAAATAAAACCAAAAGACAATGTAAAGATGATCAATAATTTCCACCACATAAATGATTACCAATTGTCAAAGACAAGAGGTATTTTGGAAATAATTCCTGGTGATAGATAGCAATGATATCCAACATCATCTTCACACCAAACACAAGCAAAATGCAACTTGTATTGCTAACATGCCACCTAGGAACAACATAATTTATACTATCAACTCTAGGTGACAATATCTCAAATTTACACATTTTCTAGGCTTGTAATATGCACATAGAATATTACTCTCCCATAATGTGATACCAATGAAAAACTTACCAAGATGAAAAAGAGAACCAACAAGAGATAATTAATGGAACATTTAGAATTTGACTTTCTCATGAGAAGACATACCACATTGAGACTAGATAATCTTGTAATATCAATACTAGATGGTATTCCTCATGTACACACATTTATAGGATTGTGAGGTGCACAAAGCACATCACTCCCCCAAAATGGGATGTTCCATTAATCTCTCACAAGAGCCAACTAAGATAAAAGCAAGAAGCACAAAGACTCAACGCACGACACACACATACATGATGTGCAAACCAATATACACATACTTGATTTCTCAAGATATACAAATTGGACGCACAGCATATACAAACACATGCAAGGAACAAAACCAAAACATGCAAAGGGGCAAGTAACTTTCAATGTAGACAATTTAAGCACGAGTTACCGCAAGGAGGAACATTGGATATAAGATAGAAACTTGATAATCCGAATGACTTGGCTTGAGAAAATATGAATGATGAAGACCCCTTAATTCTTCATAATGTAGCCAAGTCTCCAATGCCATCCAAAACACCTATTGATCAAGTTTGAGCTAGTTGGTCCCCAACCAAGTTGGGTCCTAAGAGGTTAGTCACAATAGGCTTGGCTACCCAAATGGTTCTTTTCTTGACACCACTTTGAGTACCAAAAAACTTGGCAAACACATTGCCAACATTATCCATCCCAAGAAAATAGACATCATTAATAATAATTGGGTTGGATAAGTTACCACTAGTGCATGAAGAAGCAAGGTGACCCTTCTCACGGCATAGGTAGCAACATCTACTCTTCACTTTCTTCTCATTTGATTTCTCAAAATGAGAAGCATTAGCATGAGTCTTCTTGGGAAGCGGCCTTTCTCCAACTTGCGGTTGAGCACGAGATTGAACTTGTGGCCTCTTCCCTTGTTGCTTGTCACTAATGGCCTTCTTCTTCAATGGGCAAGATCTAACATGATGCCCTTCAATTTTGCACTTGAAGCAAATAATCTTGGCCGAATTCTTGAGTTGTTCTTGGCCCTTCTTCTTATTGCTCTTGGATTTCTTCTTATTGGAGTTGAATCCAAGACCACCTTTGTCATTGGGGTATTTTTGCACACTCAAGATATTGTTGAGTGTGGACTTCCCTTCATGACACTTTTCCAAGTCTTTCTTCAAGGAAGAGACTTAGGCCATGAGCTCTTTGATTTCCTCTACATGGTTAGTATCAACACAAGTACTAGAGGAAGTATATGCTTCATTGTTAGAGCAACTAGGCAAGGAAAGCAATTCATCACAAGATGTACTAACATTGTGAGTAGATGAATTACGAGGACTAGCACATGGCAAGATAGCATTTTGACTTGAAGTAGCACTAGTATCCACATGAGGCTCACTAGATGTTACCTTGATACTCATAGCCTCATGAGCTATCTTTAGCACATTATGGGATACTAGAAGATCATCATGAGAGCTTGTGAGATTTACATGACTTTCTTCCAATTTCCCATAATTGCCAGATAGTAACTCAAGTTGAGCCCTTAGCTCAACATTCTCCTTCAAAATGGATGCTTCACTAGAAATAGAGTTAGTAGCACAAGCATCATCAATAATAGCAAGAGGAGAAGGCAACTTGGCAAGCTCTTTAGAATATGAACCTTTAAGACGAGCATGAGACTCGGTGAGTTTGATGAGCTCACTCTTAATGACCCTTGAGCCATTTTCGAGGTGCTCAAAATCCTCAAGGAGTTTAGCATGTGCAACTTCAAGCTTCTCATTTTTAGTTTCAAAATCATTAGCCACCTCGAGAGCTCTATCATGGGATTCCTTTATTCTAGATAGTTCTAGAGCAAAAGTCTCCTCAAGAGATTCCTTGGTGGTTTGTTCAAGTTCAAGAGCTTGCGAGAGGTCGGCGATCTCATTAGCGTAATCACGCTCATGACTTTCCATTTTCTCAATGGTGACCTCATGCTCCTCTAGATGAGATTCCAACTCCTCTATATATTTCTTGCCCTCAATGGAAATAGACATGATTTCCATGATATTGGAATGAGCCATTTTATTCTTATGAAGAGCTTTAAAAATCGTTTCCCCCTTATTTTTTAAGGAGGCAACATTATCATTCTCTTCATCATTATCAACATCATCATCATTGGCATCATCACTATCATCACAAGATATATTGGGATTCATAGTGGGAGATACCTTTGAAGCCTTAGCCATAAGGCAAAACGCAATAGGGTTTCCTCTACATTGTTAGCATAACAATTCGAGGAAATAGATGCATTTTTATCATGGCAACAAGATATAGCAAGAATATCATCATGAGTTTTAGTCAAGCAATTTCTACATGATATGCAAGGACTATCAACACAAGCAGGTGAAACATGTAGGGTGCTCGAAGTGTTAAAGTCCAAAGAATATGCATTGCAATAAGATAGTGATGAAGGGTCATCCACAATAAGCATACTATCGTCATTGCAATGACCAACACTACTCACCATATCATTACCTTGTGGCAAACCACATGTAGGTGAAGTAGAAGAAGTTGAGAAGACAACACGGTCGGAGGTGGAGGGAGAACAATCATTCCCACAATTCTTGGACACACCATATTTATCTTGAAGCTTTGTCCACAACTCATGAGCATCCCGGAACGGCATGAGTTGAAATATAACTACATTGCTCAAAGCATTAAAAAGCACATTAGAAGCTTGAGCATTGAGATAAGAGTTTTTCTCATCCTCTAAAGATAATCTTTGTGGATCCTTTGGAAGAGAAAACCCCATATCTACAATTCGCTCTAAATTTGGGTCCATGACCCTAAAGAGATTAAGCATGCGAATTACCCAAACATCAAAATTTGTGCCATCGAAACTAAGAGTGTCAGAGAAACCTAAACCCCTAGTCGACATCCTTACTCTCTAGGGGGTTAAGCCCTATAAAGAGAGACGAGGCTCTGATACCAATTGAAAGATCGTGGATGTCGCCTAGAGGGGGGCTGAATAGGCGCTTTAAAATAATTACGATTTAGGCTTGAACAAATGTGGAATAAACCTAGCGGTTAATTTGTCAAGCACAAAACCTACAACAACTAGGCTCACCTATGTGCACCAACAACTTATGCTAAGCAAGATAAACAACTAGGTGATAGCAAGATATATGACAAGAAACAATATGACTATCACAAAGTATAGTGCATAAGTAAAAGGCTCGGGTAACAGATAACCGAGGAACGCGGAGACGACGATGTATCCCGAAGTTCACACCCTTGCGGATGCTAATCTCCGTTTGGAGCGGTGTGGAGGCACAATGCTCCCCAAGAAGCCACTAGAACCACCGTAATATCCTCACGCCCTCGCACAATGCAAGATGCCGTGATTCCACTAAGGGACCCTTGAGGGCAGTCACCGAACCCGTACAAATGGCAACCCTTGGGGGCGGTTACCGAACCCGTACAAATTGCTCGGGGTGATCTCCACAACCTAATTGGAGACCCCGACACTTGCCCGGAGCTTTACACCACAATGATTGAGCTCCGAACACCAAGGTTGGGGCTATCTCCCCAACAACACCACAAAGCTACACCATAATGGAATATGGCTCCGAGGTGACCACAACCATCTAGGGCGCCCAAGCACCCAAGAGGAATAAGCTCAAGGGTACCAAGCACCCAAGAGTAATAAGCTTCTCAACTTCACTTCCACGTATCACCGTGGAGAACTCAAACCGATGCACCAAATGCAATGGCAAGGGCACACGGAGTGCCCAAGTCCCCCTCTCCCAAATCCCACCGAAGCAACTAATGCTAGGGAGGGAAATGAGTGGAAGAACAAGAAGGAGAACACCAAGAACTCCAAGATCTAGATCCAAGGGGTTCCCCTCACCTAGAGGAGAAAGTGATTGGTGGAAATGTGGATCTAGATCTCCTCTCTCTTTTCCCCCTAAAACTAGCAAGAATCCATGGAGGGATTGAGAGATAGCAAGCTCGAAGAAGGTCAACAATGGGGGAAGAACGCGAGCTCAAGAGATAAGGTTCATTGGGGAAGAAGACCCCCTTTTATAGGTGGGGAAAAATCCAACCGTTATGCTCACAGCCCGCACAGAGCAGTACTACCGCTCCAAGGAGCGGTACTACCGCTAGGGCGGTAGTACCCCTTTGAAAAACAACAACGAGGAGGCAAAAAGGCCAGAAGAACCGTCGGAGCGGTAGTACCGCTTGACCTCACGGTACTACCGCTAGGGGTAGCGGTACTACTGCTAAGGGTAGCGGTACTACTACTTGCGAGCGGTACTAAAAAATTACATCCGGGCCTACCACCACAGGACTTGGGACGAGTTTTTGGTCCGGAGCGGTACTAGCGCTGTAGGAGCCATGGTAGTACCGTTCTGGAGCGGTAGTAGAAAATTACATCCGCTCCAATTCGCGGTAGTACTGCTGCAGCCTTTTCAGAACACCAAAACTGCCACAACTTTTGCAAATGGACTCCGAATTCGATGAAACCAAGTTTATTGGAAAGCTAGCGACAAGGGCTAACACAATCTTGAAAGAAATATAAATAAGAAGCAAATTATAAAAGGCCCATAAGAAAATGGTGAGAACCCTTCCTCGGATAAGACCGGTAAAACCTCCAACACCGAAAACATCATAGAAGACGCATGTGAACTCCGTTTTCGATGAACTCAAGCTTGTCATCAAGATGACCATAAGCTCTAAGACTCACAAAGAGAACCAAACAAGAACCAAGAAACATGATGCAAGGATGCAATGGTTTGAGCTCTCTACTAGCGATATGATCAAGCTACCAACTTGAGAGCCCCCTTGATAGTACGGCAAATGATCCTATAACCCGGTCTCCCAACTACCACCACGAGACCGGTAAAATAGAAAACCTATCAAGGGAAAACCTTTGCTTTGCACAAAGTCCACTTGAGCTAGATGTAGATGATCTTGACTTCCTCAAGTTGGACCACCTTTCTTGATTGCCTTGTCTCGGTGAAGACTAGTAGATTGCTCCCCCATACTCCACTATGGGTGAGCCACTCTTCGGCATATCTTTACAAGTCCATTGTCACCACAATGGACGGCAAGCTTCAAGCACTTGATCTCTTCGTGATGCTCCACTTGAACTTGCACAGTGCAACCTAACCCCACAAATAACTCTCACGAAGACCATGGGTTAGTACACAAAGCGTGATTGACAATGCTTACCATACCATGGGATTGCTTGATCCCTCTCGGTACATCTTCTACATTTTGTGTGTTGATCAACTTGATTCATTCTTTGACTTAGTTTTGATCAACCTTGAATCTTTCCAACTCTCTTCATTTGGATGATGTCTTGAAGGTAAACATGAATGATCACAAACTCTTCTTCTTCAAGACATGCTTGCAATAAGCTCAACACCCACAAGACCAATCTTTGGATAATTCCTTAATAGCACCTTGGTCATCACAAACTCTCCTTGAAACCAACAAATGAACTCCAAGAAAAGCCTATGGACAAACCCTTCAAATATAAATCAAGGCAACCATTAGTCCATAGAGATTGTCATCAATTACCAAAACCAAACATGGGGGCATTGCATCTTCTTTCACAAGCCTCTAGTGAAACCTATGGCCCCCGGGTCGATTTTACATCTATTATTTTCAGATCTATAACCCCAAAAAAAACCAAAAAAAACTTTGCTGCAATTATTTTGTGATTACTTTATTTTGGTTTTTACTTTAGTTTTAATTCTATCTCTATCAGATCTCACTCTTGTTCGTGACGTTGAAGGGATTGACAACCCCTTTTCCGCACTGTGTGCAAGTGTTTGCTAGTTTGTGCAGGTCCATATATTGGGGACTTTCTTGTATCGCCTACTCGATTGATACCTTGGTTCTCAAACTGAGGGAAATATTTATCTCTACTTTGCTGCATCACCCTTTCCTCTTCAAGGGAAAAATCAACGCAAGCTCAAGAAGTAGCAACCGCTTGTGGTGTTGAAATATTCGGTCACCAAGTAATGTTAATAACCCCCCTGCAATGTTATTTGCTTCGAACTATCTGTTTGTAGGCACCCTTGCAAATGATTATCATCGATACTTATCTATCATGAAGGGAAAGTGTTTGCTCTACAAACATGACAGAAAATCATTCGACGAATAATAAAAAGAGTAGAAGTTCATTGAGTACTTGATGAACCATGTTTGTTATGGTTGGATGTGTGGTGATGATCATTCTTATTTATCTAACCTTCCAGGAAAAGATGGTCTATCTTAGTCTAAAATTTCTTGAAGCTTTGAAAGCTATTTATATGACTAACATAGTGTTTTTCCTCGCATACAATCTTGTCATCTTCGTTGCAGGAAAATCACATCTGAAGCATATCCATTTCGAGCGATATTCTCACATTATATCTTGCTCTGATCTTTTACGAACATCTAACCTGCAGGCAATTATATCTCGCGTGGATTCATATTATGTTCTGAGAAAACCTTCATGGCATATCCTTCGTCACAAATCATTTCAAAGTACCTACAATTTCTATATGATTCATTGGAAATACTGTGTGACAGGAACTATCTCAACACTGTCAAGTGCATTAAAAAGAACCTCAAATAAGATCATCAGTCAATGTCACTCACACGAAGAATTACCTCGCCACCCTCCGGTTTAATCTATGTTGATGCATACCTTTAGGGGGAGCATGTTTTCTCTTTGTAATTATCTCTCGTCCATCTTTATCCTTCGCATTTCATTCAATTCATTACCTATTCTTCGATGCGTTCTATTTTGTCAACAATCGTCTAAAAGGGGGGAGATTGTTGGTGCAATATCTGCCTACCTGTGTTTTGGAGATTGTTGACAGAAACATGCATGGACTGATTTGTTTGCTAGTGCACACAGAGAGAAATAGTCCATGCAAAGCCGAAGAGAATGTTGTCTCCAGTGTCAAGTTCGAGGAACTTCTCCAAAAAATATCTGTGTTGTAGAGAAGTACGAGCTAAATCTTTTGAAGTCATGTCAACGAGAAGATTGATGTGAAGGAATTAACCCCTCAAAAATTTACTGCTGAAGAAAAGCATTTGATACTGCACTGTCGTCCAAAGAAATTGGCTGCATCAAGTTGAAGTCGAAGATAAACTGAAGACATAGTATGTTTTTCGTCTCTCTTCTTCAGTTCAATTGAGTCATAGGACATTCGTACTATTAAGAGGGGTATAGGTTCTCGAAGCTTAGATCTGCTGTGATGCCTAGCCCAAAACCTATGTAAGATGCGAGAGAAATCTCTTTACACTACAAAAAAAAGACACATCCGTGACATTTTGGCACGAACGAATTTTTTCCTGTCATGCTTATGACACTTCTATGCCGATAATTGTGACAAAACCCGTATCATCATAGATGTGATGGGCTCCTACTTCTGTGACAAAAAATCATGACAAAAAATGGGTTTTTCGTCCTCGGCGGGCCGGGGACGCACCTGCATGACATTCTTTGGGCCGACTATGATGGAAAAAATCGTGGTAGAAGCGAGGGCGAGAAAAATTTCGGGGAGTTCCCGGTTATGGTGGGTGGTCGGGGCGGAGCGATGCACGGAGATTTGCGCGTCTCTCTCTTACACGTCGCGTGTATGTGCGAGGCGTTGAGCTCTAACTGAACCCGAGCGAGGCGTTCGCTTACTGAAGCCGAGCGATTCCACTAGGAAAGTTACTGAACCCGAGCGATCGATCCCTGGCTTTTAACTGAAACTGGATGATTCCTTCACTATTGCTTCTAACTGAAGCCGATCGAACCCTGATGTTGCCTCTTGATGAACAGTGGCCGTTGTTGGGGTAGGATGAACAGTTCCCGGTGGGGGTTGGATGAACAGGACCCCGTGGTAGTAGAGGTCGTTGCTACTGGATGAACAGGACCCCGATCGAGAGGAGGCCGCCACACACCCGAGACGTTGGGGGGTGGATGAATAGGACCCCGTGGAGGGCTAGTTGAACAGGACTCCCCCGTGTGGAGGGCTGGTTGAACGGTAGTCGGTGGAGGCTGGATGAACAAGACCCCGTGGTGAACATTAGTTGGTGGAGGCGGGAGGAAGTCAACGGTGGATGAACAGTGCAGGTGGATGCTGGAGGAAGTCGACGGTGGATGAACAGTAGCCCGTGCAGGCTGGAGCGAGGCAGTAGAAGGTGGATGAACAGTGGCCATGGAGTCTCGTTTTGTAGTACGCCACACCCCTCTCGATGAACAGGACCCCCGTTTCTACCATAGGAAGTCGAAGAGAAGTCTGTTTCCTCCGTTTTGTGGTACGCCACACCCCTCCCGATCAACAGGACCCCGTTTCGACCATAGGAGCTCGAACACAAGTTGGTTTCCTCTGTTATGTCGTACACCAGACCCTTCCTGGTGAACATTGTTGCGGAACGTTGCATGGGAAACAAAAATTTTCCTACGCTCACCAAGATCAATCTAGGAGATGCATCTACGAGGGAAGAGTCGGATCCACATACCCTTGTAGATCGCTAAGCGGAAGCGTTCAAGAACGCGGATGAAGGAGTCGTACTCGCTGCGATTCAGATCGCGGTTGATTCCGATCTAAGCGCCGAACAACGGCGCCTCCGCGTTCAACACGCGTGCAGCCCGGTGACGTCTCCCACGCCTTGATCCAGCAAGGAGAGAGGGAGAGGTTGGGGAAGACTCCATCCAACAGCAGCACGACGGCGTGGTGGTGGTGGAGGAGCGCGGGACTCCAGCAGGGCTTCGCCAAGCACTGCAAGAGACGAGGAGGGAGAGGGGTAGGGCTGCGCCAAGAGGGAGACGTTCTCGTGTGTCTAGCAGCCCCAAAACCTCACATATATATAGGGGGAAGGGAGGGCTGCGCCCCCTTTAGGGTTTCCCACCCCTAGGGGTGCGGCCAGCCCTAGAAACCCATCTAGGGTGCGGCCAAAGGGGGGGAGAGAGAGGGGGCGCCCTAGGGTGGGCCTTAAGGCCCATCTGGACCTAGGGTTTGCCCCCCTCCACTCTCCATGCTCCTAGGGACTTGGTGGGGGGGCGCACCAGCCCCCTTGGGGCTGGTCCCCTCCCACACTTAGCCCACGCAGCCTTCAGGGGCTGGTGGCCCCACCTGGTGGACCCCCGGGACCCTCCCGGTGGTCCCGGTACATTACCGATATCGCCCGAAACTTTTCCGGTGACCAAAACAGGACTTCCCATATATGAATCTTTACCTCCGGACTATTCCGGAACTCCTCGTGACGTCCGGGATCTCATCCGGGACTCCGAACAACATTCGGTAACCGCGTACATACTTTCCCTATAACCCTAGCGTCATCGAACCTTAAGTGTGTAGACCCTACGGGCTCGGGAACCATGTAGACATGACCGAGACAACTCTCCGACCAATAACCAACAGCGGGATCTGGATACCCATGTTGGCTCCCACATGTTCCACGATGATCTCATCGGATGAACCACGATGTCAAGGATTCAATCAATCCCGTATACGATTCCCTTTGTCTATCGGCATAGCACTTGCCCGAGATTCGATCGTCGGTATACCGATACCTTGCTCAATCTCGTTACCGGCAAGTCTCTTTACTCGTTCCGTAACACATCATCCCGTGATCAACTCCTTGATCACATATTGTGCACATTATGATGATGTCCTACCGAGTGGGCCCAGAGATACCTCTCCATCATACGGAGTGACAAATCCCAGTCTCGATTCGTGCCAACCCAACAGACACTTTCGGAGATACCTGTAGTGCACCTTTATAGCCACCCGGTTACGTTGTGACGTTTGGTACACCCAGAGCATTCCTACGGTATCCGGGAGTTGCACAATCTCATGGTCTAAGGAAAAGATACTTGACATATAGAAAAGCTTTAGCATACGAACTACACGATCTGTGCTAGGCTTAGGATTGGGTCTTGTCCATCACATCATTCTCCTAATGATGTGATCCCGTTATCAACGACATCCAATGTCCATGGTTAGGAAACCGTAACCATCTATTGATCAACGAGCTAGTCGTCTAGAGGCTTACTAGGGACATGGTGTTTGTCTATGTATCCACACATGTATCTGAGTTTCCTTTCAATACAATTCTAGCATGGATAATAAACGATTATCGTGAACAAGGAAATATAATAATAACCAATTTATTATTGCCTCTAGGGCATATTTCCAACAGTCTCCCACTTGCACTAGAGTCAATAATCTAGTTCACATCGCAATGTGATTAACACTCACAGGTCACATCATCATGTGACCAACATCCAAAGAGTTTACTAGAGTCAGTAATCTAGTTCACATCAATATGTGATTAACACTCAATGAGTTCTGGGTTTGATCATGTTATGCTCGTGAGAGAGGTTGTAGTCAACGGGTCTGCAATATTCAGATCCCTATGTACTTCGCAAAACTTTATGTCATATCGTAGATGCTGCTACCACGTTCCACTTGGAGCTATTCCAAACTGTTGCTCCATTATACGTATCCGGTATCTCCACTTAGAGTTATCCGGATAGGTGTTAAGCTTGCATCGACGTAACTCTTTACGTCGAACTCTTTATCACCTCCATAACCGAGAAACATTTCCTTATTCCTCTAAGGATAATTTTGACCAGTATCTAGTGATCCACTCCTAGATCACCTTTGTACCCTCTTGCCAGACACGTGGCAAGGCACACATTAGGTGCGGTACTTAGCATGGCATACCGTATAGAGCCTATGACAAAAGCATAGGGGACGACCTTGTCCTTCCTCTTTCTTCTGCCATGGTCAAGCTTTGAGTCTTACTCAACTTCACACCTTACAACTCAGGTAAGAACTCCTTCTTTGACTGATCTATTTTGAACTCCTTCAAAATCATGCCAAGGTGTGTGTTCTTTTGAAAGTATCATCAGGCGTCTTGATCTATCTGTATAGATCTTGATGCCCAATATGTAAGCAGCTTTATCTAGGTCTTCCTTTGAAAAACTCATTTCAAACAACCCTTTATGCTTTCCAGAAATTCTACATCATTTCGGATCAATCATATGTCATTCACATACACTTATCAGAAATGTTGTAGTGCTCCCACTCACTTTATTGTAAATACAAGTTTCTAACAAACTTTGTATACCCAAAAACTTTGATCACTCCATCAAAGCATATATTCCGACTCCGAGATGCTTGCTCTAGTCCATGGAAGGATCGCTGGAGCTAGCATATCTTTTAGCATCCTTAGGATCGACAAAACCTTTCTGATTTTATCATATACAACCTTTCCTTACGAAAACTGGTAAGGAAACTTGTTTTGTCATCCATCTGCCAGATTTCATAAATGCAGCTAATGCTAATCATGATTCCGACGGACTTAAGCATCGCTACGGGTGAGAAAATCTCATCGTAGTCAACTCCTTGAACTTGTGGAAAACTCTTCGCCACAAGTCGAGCTTCATAGACGGTGACATTACCGTCCACGTCCGTCTTAGTCTTAAAGATCCATTTGTCTCAATGGCTTGCTGATCATAGGGCAAGTCCACCAAAGTCCATACTTTGTTTTGATACATGGATCCTATCTCGGATTTATCGGCTTCTAACCATTTGTCGGAATATGGGCCCACCATCGCTTCTCCATAGTTCGTAGGTTCATCGTTGTCCAACAACATGACCTCTAAGACAGGATCACCGCACCACTCAGGAGTAGTACACATCCTTGTCGACCCACGAGGTTCGATAGCAACTTGATCTGGAGCTTCATGATCACTATCATTAGTATCCTCTTCAACTGTCGTAGGTTCCACAGAAACATCTTTCTGTGTTGCACTACTCTCCGGTTGAAGTGGGGGTTCGACAACCTCATCAAGTTCTATCTTCCTCCCACTCAATTCTTTCGAGAGAAACTCCTTCTCGAGAAAGGACCCATTCTTAGCGACAAACATTTTTGTCCTTGGATCTGAGATAGAAGGTATACCCAACCGTTACCAGTGGGTATTCCATGAAGATGTATTTGTCCGCTTTGGGTTCGAGCTTTTCCTGGCTGAAGCCATAAGCATCGCAGCCCCAAACATTTAAGAAAACGACAACTTTGGTTTCTTGCCAAACCATACGACGTCGTCTCAATGGACTTAGATGGTGCCCTATATAAAGTGAATGCAGTTGTCTCTAATGCATAACCTCAAAATAATAGCGGTAGATCGGTAAGACACACCATAGATCGCACCATATCTCATAAGGTTCGATTACGATGTCCGGACACACCATTACGCTGTGGTGTTCCAGGGGACTTCAACTGCGAAACAATTCCACAATGTCTTAAGTGATTGCCAAACTCATAATTCAGATAATATCCCCTTGATCAGATCGTAGGAACATGATCTTCTTGTTATGATGATTCTTAATCTTCACTCTGAAATTTTTGAACCTTTCAAACGTTTCAGACTTTTGCTTCATTAAGTAAATATACCATATCTACTCAAATCGTCAGTGAAGATGAGAAAATAACGATATCCACCACACGCCTTAATTCTCATTGGATCACATACATCAGCATGTATGATTTCCAATAAGTCACTTACCTGTTTCATTGTACCTGAAAACGAGATCTCAGTCATCCTGCCCATGAGGCATGGCTCGCATGTGTCAAGCGATTCAAAATCAAGTGACTCCAAACGTCCATCAGCATGGAGTTTCTTCATGCATTTTATGCCAAAATGACCTAAGCGGCAGTGCCACAAGAAAGTGGTACTATCATTATTAACTCTACATCTTTTGGCATTAATATTATCATTATGTGTATTACCATGATCGAGATTCAACGAACCATTGGGTGCATGACCATAAAGGTATTATTCATGTAAACAGAATAACCATTATTCTCTAACTTAAATGAATAACTGTATTGCGATGAACATGATCTAATCATTTTCATGCTCAACGTAGACACCTAATAACATTTATCTAGGTTCAACACTAATCTCGAAAATAGAGGAAGTGTGCGATGGTGATCTCATCAACCTTGGAAACACTTCCAACACACATCGTCACCTCGCCCTTAGCTAGTCTCCGTTCAGTCCGTAGCTTTTGCTTCAAGTCACTAATAATAGCAACTGAACCGGTATCCAATACCCAGGTGCTACAAGGAGTACTACTAAGGTACACATCAATAACACGTATATCAAATATACTTTGTTGAAGTTGCCAGCTATCATATCTACCATGTATTTGGGGTGGTTCCGCTACCATGTGACCGTTCCCCTTACAATAGAAGCACTTAGTCTCGAGGTTTGGGTTCAACCATGGGTTCCTTCATCAGAGCGACAACAGGTTTTCCATTCATGAAGTTTCCCTTCTAGCCCTTACCCTTTTGAAACCAGTGGTCTTGTTAAACCATCAACACTTGATGCTCCTTCTTGATCTCTACTTTTGCGGTACTAAGAACCGCTGACAGCACCGGGATTATCACCATCCTTTGCATGTCATAGTTCATCACGAAGTTCTAGTAGCTTGGTGATAGTGTCTAGAGAATTCCGTCAACCACTATCTCACCTGGAAGATTAACTCCCACTTGGTTCAAGTGATTTCAGCACCCAGACATTCTGAGCACATGCTCATTAGTTGAGCCATTCTCCTCCATCTTTTTGGCAAAAGAACTTGTCAGAGGTCTCATACCTCTCAACACGGGCATGAGCCTGAAATCCCAATTTCAGCTCTTAGAACATCTCATATGTTCTATGGCGTTCAAAACGTCATTGGAATCCCGATTCTAAGCCGTAAAGTATGGTGCACTAAACTATCAAGTAGTCATCAAGACGTCTCTGTCAGGTGTTCACAACATCCACAGACAACGTTGTAGGGGTTTGCACATCGAGCGGTGCATCAAAGACGTAAGCTTTCTGTGCAGCAGTGAGGACACTCCTCGGACTACGGACCCAGTCCGCATCATTGCTTACCATATCTTTCAACTTAGTCTTTCTCTAGGATCGTATTAAACAGGGAGCTACAACGCAGTTATTGGTCTACTACATAATTTGCAAAGACAACTTAGACTATTGTTCATGACAAGTGAGTTTTAACTAATCAAATTACTTATAACTCCCACTCAAATTGACATCCCTCTGGTCATCCGAGCGTGACATGATCCAAATCCACCAACCCAAGTCCGATCATCACGTGAGATGAGGTGGTGTCAATGGTGAACATCTTCATGTTGATCATATCTACTATATGACTCATGCTCGACCTTTCGGTCTTCCGTGTTCCGAGGCCATGTCTGTACATGCTAGGCCCGTCAAGTCTAACCCGAGTGTTCTGCATGTGCAAAACTGGCTTCCACCCGTTGTATGCGAACGTAGAGTCTATCACACCCGATCATCACGTGGTGCTTCGAAACGACGAACCTTCGCAACGGCGCACACTCGGGGGGAACACAATTTTATCTTGAAATTTTAGTGAGGGATCATCTTATAATGCTACCGTCGTCCTAAGCAAAATAAGATGCATAAAAGGATAAACATCACATGCAAATCATAAGTGACATGATATGGCCATCAACTCGTGCTTTTGATCTCCATCTCCAAAGCACCGGCATGATCTCCATCGTCACCGGCGTAACACCATGATCCCCATCATCATGATCTCCATCATCGTGTCGCCATCGGGGTTGTCGCGCGCCCACCATGCTCTTACTACTATTGCTACCGTTTAGCGATAAAGTAAAGCATTACATAGCGCTTAATGATTGACACGCAGGTCATACAAAAATTAAAGACAACCCTATGGCTCCTGCCGGTTGCCGTATACATCGACATGCAAGTCGATATTAACTATTACAACATGATCATCTCATACATCAAATATATCTCATCATGTCTTTGGCCATATCATATCACATACATACCCTGCAAAAACAAGTTAGACGTCCTCTAATTTGGTGTTGCATGTTTTACGTGGCTGCTATGGGTATCTAGCAAGAACGCTTCTTACCTACGCAAAGCCACAACGGTGATATTTAAGTTGCTATTTAACCTTCTACAAGGACCGCCTTCGTCGAATCCGATTCAACTAAGATAGGAGAGACAGACACCCGCCAGCCATCTTATGCAACAAAAGTCGCATGTCTGTCGATGGAACCGGTCTCATGTACGTGGACATGTAAAGTTGGTCCGGGCCGCTTCATCCCATAATGCCGCTGAATCAAGAAAGACCAAAGAGGGAAGCAATCTAAACATCAACGCCCACAAACCCCTTTGTGTTCTACTCGTGAAAACATCTACGCAAGATCCTAGCTCTGATACCACTGTTGGGGAACGTTGCATGGGAAACAAAAATTTTCCTACGCTCACCAAGATCAATCTAGGAGATGCATCTACGAGGGAAGAGTCGGATCCACATACCCTTGTAGATCGCTAAGCGGAAGCGTTCAAGAATGCGGATGAAGGAGTCGTACTCGCTGCGATTCAGATCGCGGTTGATTCCGATCTAAGCGCCGAACAACGGCGCCTCCGCGTTCAACACACGTGCAGCCCGGTGACGTCTCCCACGCCTTGATCTAGCAAGGAGAGAGGGAGAGGTTGGGGAAGACTCCATCCAACAGCAGCACGACGGCGTGGTGGTGGTGGAGGAGCGCGGGACTCCAGCAGGGCTTCGCCAAGCACTGCAAGAGACGAGGAGGGAGAGGGGTAGGGCTGCGCCAAGAGGGAGACGTTCTCGTGTGTCTAGCAGCCCCAAAACCTCACATATATATAGGGGGAAGGGAGGGCTGTGCCCCCTTTAGGGTTTCCCACCCCTAGGGGTGCGGCCAGCCCTAGAAACCCATCTAGGGTGTGGCCAAAGGGGGGGAGAGAGAGGGGGCGCCCTAGGGTGGGCCTTAAGGCCCATCTGGACCTAGGGTTTGCCCCCCTCCACTCTCCATGCGCCTAGGGACTTGGTGGGGGGGCGCACCAGCCCCCTTGGGGCTGGTCCCCTCCCACACTTAGCCCACGCAGCCTTCAGGGGCTGGTGGCCCCACCTGGTGGACCCCCGGGACCCTCCCGGTGGTCCCGGTACATTACCGATATCGCCCGAAACTTTTCCGGTGACCAAAACAGGACTTCCCATATATGAATCTTTACCTCCGGACTATTCCGGAACTCCTCGTGACGTCCGGGATCTCATCCGGGACTCCGAACAACATTCGGTAACCGCGTACATACTTTCCCTATAACCCTAGCGTCATCGAACCTTAAGTGTGTAGACCCTACGGGCTCGGGAACCATGTAGACATGACTGAGACAACTCTCCGACCAATAACCAACAGCGGGATCTGCATACCCATGTTGGCTCCCACATGTTCCACGATGATCTCATCGGATGAACCACGATGTCAAGGATTCAATCAATCCCGTATACGATTCCCTTTGTCTATCGGCATAGCACTTGCCCGAGATTCGATCGTCGGTATACCGATACCTTGCTCAATCTCGTTACCGGCAAGTCTCTTTACTCGTTCCGTAACACATCATCCCGTGATCAACTCCTTGATCACATATTGTGCACATTATGATGATGTCCTACCGAGTGGGCCCAGAGATACCTCTCCGTCATACGGAGTGACAAATCCCAGTCTCGATTCGTGCCAACCCAACAGACACTTTCGAAGATACCTGTAGTGCACCTTTATAGCCACCCAGTTACGTTGTGACGTTTGGTACACCCAAAGCATTCCTACGGTATCCGGGAGTTGCACAATCTCATGGTCTAAGGAAAAGATACTTGACATATAGAAAAGCTTTAGCATACGAACTACACGATCTGTGCTAGGCTTAGGATTGGGTCTTGTCCATCACATCATTCTCCTAATGATGTGATCCCGTTATCAACGACATCCAATGTCCATGGTTAGGAAACCGTAACCATCTATTGATCAACGAGCTAGTCGTCTAGAGGCTTACTAGGGACATGGTGTTTGTCTATGTATCCACACATGTATCTGAGTTTCCTTTCAATACAATTCTAGCATGGATAATAAACGATTATCGTGAACAAGGAAATATAATAATAACCAATTTATTATTGCCTCTAGGGCATATTTCCAACAAACATGACCCCGTTACGATCGTGCGCGGTTGAACAGAAGGCCGTTTTCCTCCGTTTTGCGGTACCACCTTCTATTCCACCTGTAGTGTTATGTCCCTGGCTCACGGTCATGTATTGCGTGAAGAGTTAAAAAAGTTTGAGAATGTAAAAGTATGAATACAATTCCTTGGCTGACACCGGGGTGGGCATGATTTATACTTTGTGCTAAAAAGAGGGAACATAACAAGACTATATGATTTTGTAGGGATAAATTTATTTATCCATGTTATTTTTGAAGCTTCGTAATTTTCATTCTAGTATGCTTGAAGTATTATTGTTTTGATATTGATAAACTTTAGTCATATGGATGTGAACATTCATGCCAAATAAATAAGAAATACATTACTAAATATGTTGGTTAGCATTCCACATAAAAAACTGTTTTTATCATTTACCTACTCGAGGACGAGCAGGAATTAAGCTTGCAGATGCTTTATACGCCTCCAACGTATCTATAATTTTTGATTGTTGCATGCTATTATATTATCAACTTTGAATGTTTTATATGCATTAATATGATATTTTATATTATTTTTGGGACTAACTTATTAACTTAGAGCCAGTGCTAGTTTCTGTTTTCCCCTTGTTTGTGAGTTTCATAGAAAAGGAATATCAAAAGGAGTCCAAACAGATTAAAACTTTCGCGATGATTTTTCTTTGACCAGAAGACATGCGTAGGACTTGGAGTCCAATCAGAGAGTCCTCGAGGCGACGACAAGCAGGGGAGGCATGCCCCTCGGGCTTGTGGCCCCCTCGGAGATCCCCTGGCCCCCTTCTTTGTCCTATAAATAGAGAAATATTCTAGAAACCCTAGAACGACACACGAAAATACTTTTCCACCGCAGCAGGTCTTTGTTCCCGTGAGACTCACAAACGAAAATACTTTTCCACCATCTGGAGGCCTTTTCTGGTACTTTGCAGGAGGGGAATTCGATCACGGAGGGCTTCTACATCAACCTTGCTGCCCTTCCAAGGATCTGTGAGAAGTTTACCACAGACATACGGGTCCATAGCTAGTAGCTAGATGGCTTCTTCTCTCTCTTTGATCTTCAATATAGTGTTCTCCTCGATGTTCTTGGAGATCTATTCGATGTAATCTTTTTTTGCGGTGTGTTTGTCAAGATCCGATGAGTTGTGGATTTATGATTAGATTATCTATGAATATTATTTGAATCTTATCTAAATTCTTATATGCATGATTTGATATCTTTGTATTTCTTCTTCCAATTATTGGTTTGGTTTGGCCAACTAGATTGGTAGTTCTTCGAATGGGAGGGGTGCTTAGTTTTGGGTTCAATCTTGCGGTGTCCTCACCCAGTGACAGAAGGGATAGCGAGGTACATATTGTATTGCTGTCATCAAGAATAAAAAGAAGGGGTTCATATCATGTTGCTTGATTTTATCCCTCTACATTATGTCATCTTGCTTAAGGCATTACTCTGTTCTTATGAACTTAATACTCTATATGCATGCTGGATAGCGGTCGATGTGTGGAGTAATAGTAGTAGATGCAAAATCGTTTCGTTCTACTTGTCACGGACGTGATGCCTATATTCATAATCATTGCCTTAGATATCGTCATAACTTTGCGCTTTTCTATTAATTGCTCGACAGTAATTTGTTTACGCACCGCATGCTTTATTCAAGAGAGAAGCTGAAAGATCGTGGATGTCGCCTAGAGGGGGGTGAATAGGCGCTTTAAAATAATTACGGTTTAGGCATGAACAAATGCGGAATAAACCTACCGGTTAATTTGTCAAGCACAAAACCTACAACAACTAGGCTCACCTATGTGCACCAACAACTTATGCTAAGCAAGATAAACAACTAGGTGATAGCAAGATATATGACAAGAAACAATATGGCTATCACAAAGTATAGTGCATAAGTAAAAGGCTCGGGTAAGAGATAACTGATAACCCTCAACCGTAAGGGATCGAGATAGTCTTCGCGGGTAAGAATAACCCAATTTATTGATTCGACACACGGGGAGCCAAAGAGTATTTATAAGCTTTAACTGTTGAGTTGTCAATTCAACCGCACCTGAAATATACTAACTTGCAACAAAAGATAAGTGGTAACAGGGATATGATAGTGATGATAGTAATAGTAAAATTAAAACAGCAAAAGTAAATAGCAGTAGTAAATGGCAGAAGTAGCAACTAGTGACACGCAAGGTTTAAAATACTGTAGGCTAGGGAGATGGATGGTTGGGCGCTGCATGGATGAGATAGATTCTAACTTGGGGCACGGCACACGGAAAAGTAATGATCATCTAGGCAAATATCAAACATTAGGCATGTATCCCGTAGGTAGTTGTACGTGTTTGCAATAAGAACTTGCACAACATCTTTTGTCCTACCATCCCGCTACGAACAGGGCCAAAAGGAACTAATGGATATTAAGGTGCTCCTGTCAAAGAGCACCGGAACAAAGCAATGAACTCAATGGACACATGTAATCCTCAAACTACGGACCATCCCCTTTGGTGTCCCAAGCTGTCACTTTTGGGATCGCCGGTTCCGAACCGTAACAGGTGCATACAACTCATAGATAGGATCAAGAACACAAATATATTCATGCAAACACATATGGTTCAGATCTGAAATCATGGCACTCGGGCCCTAAGTGTCAAGCATTAAGAATAACAAGTTGTAGCAAAGATGATAAACACCATACTAGATGATAGGCAACATGCCCCCAACAATCTGATGAACTATTACATGATCTAACTCATCCAATCCCTACCATCCCCTTCGCCTACAGCAAGGGAATTACTCACACATGAAGGGGTAAGTCATGGAGGGATGATGGAGTGGTGATGATGATGACGATGGCGACGATCTCCCCTCTCCGGAGGCCAAATCAGCCTCCAGATTAGCCCTCCCAAAGAAGAACAGAGGGTGGCGGCGGCTCCGCGACGAAAAACAGCGAAAGGACTTCCGATCTGGGGTTTCTGCGTCCGGAGGAAAAATAGGGGCTAAAGTAGGGCACCAGGGGGTGTGGGTCTGTCACACCCTGCATTTTGTAACATGTTATTTGTAACTTTTAAGCATGAAAATTTGGACCAGCAAAATTTTTTAGCATCATTTGGCTTTTATTTGGAATTGAGTTTTCTTCATGTGCTTTCTCTTGTGCTCATTAAAGTCAACTATGATCTCTTGTAGATTTCATCTCCATACCCAAAACTTCTGCCCAATGATCATGCCAAGTGTTATATAACAGTATAGTATTTTCTTACAAAATTAATTTGGCCAAAAAGTATTTTATAAATTTAGTTTTCCAAAAACCCCTGAATTGAGATTTGCACTGCAAGTACTTGATTTAGGGTGAGAAAATTATTTCAAAAGGTTTATTTGAGACCTAGTAGTCATAGGACTCCCAGAAACCACAAAGGTATATTTTAAAAGTTATTTTCCTATTTTATTTAAAAGCTTTTTCTTAAGGCCAGAAATGGTCTTTAATAGGGGAAAATTATTTAACTATTTCAAAAATATTTGCCAAAATTCAGAGAGACTCAGAGGACATATATTGTCCATATGTAAGAGTTTCAACACTTGGTCATGTTCAAAATAATGGGCTAAACCCTCTAAAACCCTTTCTGGATATTTCAAGCTTTTGAAATATTTACAAAGGAAACTTTCTCCAAAAATTCCAGGGAAATTCTATCATGTCATATATGACATATTTGATGATCTTGCCAAGTCCCATGCCTTGGGAAGAATGAAAACATCCTCAAACCCCTTCATAACCATTCTGTCCATATTTGAAGTTTGAGCAACTTTACATTGACAAACTTGTCCAAATGCTCTCAAACTTGGTGCACATGCTAGAATGACCTAATAAGGCATCTAGACCAAATGGCACAAGAATTGGAATAGAGCAACTTGATCTGATCACCTCAAAACCCTTTCTGTTCAAATGCAAATTTGAACAACTTTACATTACCAACTTTTTATCTGGAGCTTCAAACTTTGTGGGCATGATCAATACCCCAAATGATGATGCTACACCAAGTGGTGCATCAAGGGGAGATGATTAGCTTGACTCAATCAAGATGAAACTGTTTCTGTTGATATCTAGGGTTCACCAAAGTTACATTGGCTAGTTTCTTCAAATGAGCCCAAATTTGGTGAAGCACCCTATTTTCTCATGTCTTTCAACCCTGTTAAGTGCCATGTCAAGTGGAGTTCATTTACTTGACCAAACACTGATCAAACACCTTCTGCAGAATTGCTAAAACCTCCAACTTGATCACTTTTACTTTTCTCCATGGCCTCAACTTCTTACCACATGATCATTGAGTTACTAGCTACCACCAGTAACTTCCCCAGCACCCCAGCTCCATGATTGAGGGGTGAAAGCCCTGTTTTACCTTGCTGGACAGCAGGTTTTCACCATTTCACCAGCATCTCCACTCTCTCTCAGCATCTCCAGGGCATCCAAGGCCTCATGCCAATTCTTTACTCTCCCCCTGACCTTCTAGACGCTGCTGGACACGTTGGTTTTGACCAGGACGGCGAGAGCGCGGCGATGCCAGCCAAACGCGCGCTCTGGAGCGCGTAACAATGCAGACAAGCACTGTGGCTTCGGCCAATCGCTGACCCCGACAGCCTCGGGCCTCCCCCTCGCGCCAGTCGAGGCCCCTCGACGTCCGCGACCTCCCCGGCGCTGTCCCCCCTCCTCCTGCGCCCTCCAGTGGCCGTCGTCGCACACGCGCTGGCCGCCCGCGGCGGCCACTCCTCTGCCTCGCACGCGCGCACGCTCCTGACGCTCCCCCGCTTCTCTTTCACCCTCAGCTGGACGTGGAGATCGTCCAGGAACTCCACGGACCCATTCCCTTGGCCTCCCGTGCGCTGTAGACTCGAGCCGGAGCTCGCCGGCGCACTGGACCACGAGCCTCCGTCGAGCTCCTATAAATAGCCCCTCCCGAGCCTCTCCAGCAGCACCACAAGCCTCACTCCACTCCACTGAGCCCCCCAGCATCTTCAGTTCGACCCCAAGAGGTCCCAGTACTCGGGATCGACCGGAGCGCCGCCGCGTCGGGCCGCCGGTGATCTCGTGGTACGGGCCTTCCCTGCCCCTCCTTCCACCTGATTCGGAACCCCCTCGCCTCACTGATCCTTTCCCCCTTGTTTCCCCCTCCGTTTGCAGTCAGAAACAACCTCAGCCACCACCTCCCGACGAGCTTCCGCCGTCCCACCTCGCCGCCGGTGAACCAAACCTCCCCGCCGTGCCGCACCACCACCCCTGCATCCGCGACACGACGCTGATTCCATCCCTGCCCTCCGTTGCCGTCGCCGTGGCCGGGAACCTCGCCGGTGAGCTCGCCATCACCATGGCCGCAAGGTTGGAGATGACAGGCGGGCCCCGCCTGTCATCCCCACACCTCTCTCCCCCTCCTCTCTGTCACTGACCCACGGGCCCTGCCCGTCAGGTTTAAAAACCTGACGTGCGCGCGCAGGCTCCCGTGCGGCTGGGCTGGACCGCCCTCGGCCGTGCACTGTGGCCCCTCTGGCCCAGTTGCACAGGTCCTTTTATTCTTTTTCTTTTCTGTAAATGTTTTAAACATTTCTACAGAAAAGAATAATGGTCCAAATTAAATAATTCCAACTCCTAAAATATTGTAATATTCCAACCTATTTAATGGTACCACTTTCATTCAAATCCATGAAACTTTTCTGCTCTGTTCAAATTTAAATTCAAATTTGGGCAGTAATACTCCTGTTCTAAAATCAGTAGATTCCATTCTGTTACTCCAAAACTCCAACTAAGATTTTTTCCCACCTTAGAAATTTCTCTAGTATTTTACAAAAATAAGTTGACATTTTTCTGAGCACTTTGATTTTTCTGTTTTGTTTGTATTCTTATTTTCCCGTGGTTATTATGTGACGTATAGATCCCGTATTTGACGAAGTTGCTGTGGAAGAAGAAGGAGAAGGACTTGAAGACTTTGAAGATCAAGCCAATCCAGGCAAGCAGCCCTTTGACCATGATACACTTGTTCCTCGGAACCCGTTTGTTTCCGATGCATGATATTAGGGTTACGATGGTAACCTAGTTGATTCCACCACATGATGCATGCTTTATTGATGATCTCACTATGTGCTAGATGACATGCAATAGTTGTTCATGATGCTTATATGATGCATGTGTGATTTGAACCCTCGTAGTTGAAATCTTTGCATGAACCCATCGGGTGCCCCTAATGCCCGAGGGTGATGATGTGTTAGGTCATCACTTGAGAAAGAAGTGATGTGTCAGTAATATCATGTGCATGGTGGAATGATGGATTAGATTTATGTGTGACTACCGTCCCAACCAAACATGTGCAACCACACTACCCCTTATGGGACGGGGCTTTATTGATTACTTAGGTCGATACTAGCATGGTGCCCGCATTACTAGTGACGGGAAGACTTGAGGTCTTTCCCGGGACGGGGTCGTGCTTGGATAGACGGCCACGACTGTTTTTACAGGGCACCGGACACACCGTTGGTCCCTTCGGGTATGCGTGACATTGAAATTAGGGCAAGTCCCGTGATCTATTGTTTGTACCCGAGGGCCGTGTACCAACGAGTGGACTCTATGTTAGTGTCGTCTAAGGAAAGGTAATGACCGGGTGCTTACCCCGGGTACTTGAGGTACCGCGGGTCGTGGATGACACGGAAGTTCCCCGGATCTTGTGGGTAAGGTGCGCAACCTCTGGAGAGTGTAAAACTATTCGAATAGCCGTGTCCACGGTCATGGACAGTTGGGTGGTGCTACTTAAACTATGTCCAGAATTTTACTTCATCGGTGTTGGAATGTGTGTGATAAGTCAAGGATGGTGACTTGACTCGATGAGTTGAATCATATTCATGTTGATATTGGTAACCTGTCTTCGAGGTTACGCGAGGTTATTGATGCATAAACTTGATGGTAGAATATTTGTTCTAGCCTTGCTAGATTGATCATTATTATTCAAATGCACTGTTACTTTGAACCACATCATGGGTTGCTTGCGAGTACATTCAAAGTACTCATTGGCTTGCCACTGGTTATTTAATTGGCCAGGCATGGAAGAACAGGATTATGAGGAAGAGTTCTTTGGAGACGAACATGCGAACTAGGACGCTATCCCAGTCAGAATTCCTGTAGGGTTAAGGCAGATGGCATGGATTCTACCCGTTTATCGAAGACTTCCGCTATTTAAGTTATTTGCTATTCAGCCCGTGAGGCTTTATCTATGTAAGACTTGGCCATAATGGCCATAATTCGTGTAAGACTATTTGTATGGATGTAAGACTCTTGTTATGTCAGCTTCTGTGTGTTCAGTGAGCATTGATCTCTGGGATCACTGTACATGTGCATTCGGTGATCTCGACTTCTAAGTCGGGGTCCCCACAGAGCTGGTATCAGAGCCATCCTGACTGTAGGAAGCCTTAGTTAGCATGGGCGTTAGTTAGTTGAGACCCTTTTTTCAAAAACCTTCTGAACCTCTCTTCTTTTCTATACCCGAGATTTCATCAGCTTATTAACCCCTCCTATTCCACCTTTGTAGATGGCCGCTGTTCCCGAAGAGCACCTGACCACTGGGTTTCCCTTACTTCTCGAGGATAGCCTCCAGGAGTGTCAGTTCCACCGAGCACCCATCCTCACCTACCTTGAGCATTGGGTGAGCGATACTGAGGTGGAGTACCATGTGGAAGTGATCGTGAAGGCAAACGATCCTCCCACAAGTTGGTTCTTCGAGGGATCCCAGATGGCAACACTACCACTCGTTGTCGAGGCTGCTGCACTCAAGGCACTAACCCGTCTCCGCGAGCTTCTTCCGGAGATGGCAGCCAAGATGGCAACTCGCTTCTTACCTTACCGAAAGGAAGGTGACGAAGAAAGCAGCGCTCTAGCCCCTCCACTGAAGGAAGGACTCTCGCTTCGGTTCCAGACCTACTTCAGTCTATGTGCCGACAGCCTAGCACAAGACTTGGCCTCGGAATCAATGAAGCTTCGAGAAGAACTTCACAAGACCAAGGCACTTCTTCGTCGAGCTCAAGAAAAGGCAAATAGGATCAAGAAGGAAGGAGAACCATCTGGACAGTCCGCTATCGCATATCGAGGCGGAAGGCCCTCCGAGGATGTGTCTTCCAAGGGTGAAGAACCACCTCGGCGACGTCGGATGACGGCAAGGGAATATCGCAAGCTTTTCCCTGCACCATCGACAAAGCACCGTCGTATCCAACTCCTCCACTCCCCCACTCCCTCAAGCGACAAGGGAGCCCAGACAGATGAAGACAAGGAGGAAGACCCAGAAGAGCCGGAATACGCGACCGAGCATTCCGCCGCTTAGGCATTATTCGCTACTCGGATATGCCAGTTGTAACCTCTACGGTAGGATAGGTCGTGTAACCCCTATGCGCAGTCGAGTCCTTGTATGGTTCATATGAAACCATCTAGTGTTTGCTTTTGTTGTGTCTGGATGTATGTCGTAATCTTCCTTCGAGAATGTGTAAACGACTACATCACCCATTTGGATTTTAATGAATGTGTTTTGGCCTTACGGCCCTTGCATGATTTGATTTAGTGTCACACCCACCCCCTTACTAGGCACCCATCTATCTTGCTTTCCCTCTTCCGAGTCATGAGACCTTTTACCGCTCCAACAGGATGCCTGTTGTAACTCGTACTGGTACCTCTACCCAGCAGCCCGAAGCCGGAGCATCCTCTCAGCCAGAGGAAGGCCACGACCAAACCAACGACCAAGCTCCACCACCACCTCCTCCAAGCATGGACATGGCTCAGCTTCTCCAAGCTTTCCGAGAGGAACGCCAAGCCAACACTGCAGCTCTCCAGCTGATTGCTCAAGCTGTCACCAACAACCGCCAGCCCGCGGGGAATGGCAATGGACGTTCCACGTTGGCAGAGTTCAAGAAGCATGCACCGCCAACCTTCATCGAGACTGCTGAACCCCTGGATGCAGATGACTGGGTCCGTTCCATTGAGGAAATTCTGGAACTAGTCGGATGCACCGAAGATCGCGAGAAGGTGGCTTATGCAGCCCACTGCCTTGGGGGGACTGCTAGAGCTTGGTGGGATGGATTGAAGGTCATGCATGCTGAACAAGACATCACTTGGGTTAACTTCAAGGAAGAATTCCGCAAGGCCCACATTCCTTCCGGAATCATGGCTATCAAAAAGCGTGAGTTCCGAGCTCTGAAGCAAGGAAGTGGCACTATCACGGAGTACATGCAGAAGTTCAGCATTCTGTCAAGGTATGCCCCTGAAGATGTCAGCACTGATGCTGCCAAAAGGGAGCGCTTCATGGAAGGCCTTAATCAGACTCTGCAATACTCGCTTGTCGTGTGCGACTGCCCGTCTTTCCCTGACCTGGTGAACAAGGCACTCATGCTTGTAGACAAGCGGCGTGCTTTGGAAGACACTCGCAAGCGCAAGTTGGTCAGTAAGGGAAGTTCCAGCAACCAGAAGCCTCGTCCGTGGCAGTCAGCCCCGGCGAAGCCAACCTATCAGCAACCAAGAGCTCCTGCACCTCGTGCCAATCCTCAGCCTCAGCAGTATGCCAACCCCAGGCCAGCTTTCAACCCCAATACCAGTGGTGGCAACAAGATCAATCCAAACCAAGTCACTTGCTTTGGATGTGGTCAGCCCGGACACATCTGAAGGGTGTGCCCCAACAAGAAGCCTGATGCCCCGCGCCCCAATGCGCAGAACCAGGGACAAGGTCGTGGAATGCCACCAAGGAACCCAGCTCCTCGCAATCCACCGAACTATGGGAAGGGGCGTGTGAGTCACGTCACTGCTGAAGAAGCCCAGGAAGACCCGGACATCGTGTTGGGTACGTTCCTTGTCAACTCAGCACCTGCAACTGTCTTGTTTGATTCTGGAGCAACGCATTCATTTGTCACTCAAAGATTTGCATTAAAAAGTGGCATGACCCCTACACCCCTGAATAACCCTATGGTGGTACAAACCCCCGGAGCCGAGATGAGAGCCAAGATAGGCTGTAAAGGAGTCAGTATTACCATTAACGGTGTAGACTTCCTAGCAGACCTTATCGTCCTGAGATCGCAAGGCTTGGATGTGATCCTAGGCATGAATTGGCTCAGCAAGCACCAAGGCTTGTTAGACTGTGCCAATCGGACAGTCACTGTGACCAATGACCAAGGAGTCGAAGTCAAGTTTGCTCCCAACTCCTCTTCCGCTCAAGCCGCTAAAGTCAACTATCTGTCTAAAGATGGGCTAGATCAAGTACCGGTGGTATGTGAGTATCCTGATGTCTTTCCGGGTGAACTACCGGGAATGCCCCCTGACCGTGACATTGAGTTCATCATCGAGCTCGTGCCCGGAGCAGGACCCATCTATAAGAAGCCTTATAGAATGGGGACGGAAGAATTAGCCGAGTTGAAGAAGCAGCTGGAAGAGCAGCTAAGGAAGGGATTTATCCGCCCAAGTGCCTCCCCTTGGGGATCTCCTGTTCTGTTTGTGGCCAAGAGGGACGGTACCATCCGCTTATGCATTGACTATCGTTCCCTCAATGAAGTTACAATCAAGAACAAGTACCCACTTCCCAAGATCGAAGATCTGTTTGATCAACTCAGCGGAGCCAAGGTATTCTCCAAGATCGACCTCAGATCTGGGTACTACCAGCTGAAGATCAGACCCCAAGATATTTCGAAGACGGCATTCGTAACCAGATATGGCCTGTACGAGTGCACGGTCATGTCATTTGGGTTAACCAATGCCCCAGCTTACTTCATGTATCTCATGAATAAAGTCTTCATGGAATATTTGGACAAGTTTGTTGTTGTCTTCATTGATGACATTCTTGTGTTCTCGAAGTCGGAGGGAGAGCACGAGCAGCATCTGAGGATGGTCCTAGACAAGCTTCGTGAGCACCAACTGTATGCCAAATTCAGCAAGTGTGAGTTCTGGCTGCATAAAGTTGGATTCTTAGGTCATGTCTTGACCGAGGAAGGGTTATCTGTTGATCCTGCAAAAATCGAAGCTGTGACCCAATGGCAATCTCCAACGACCGTCAAGGAAGTCAGAAGCTTCCTCGGACTAGCGGGCAATTACCGCAAGTTCGTGGAAGGATTCTCTAGCATTGCACGACCAATGACTCAGCTCCTCAAAAAGGACAAGAAGTTCGAGTGGACGCCAAAATGCGAAGAGAGCTTCCAAGAGCTCAAGAAGAGATTGACCACCGCCCCAGTTCTGGCAACACCTGATATTCACAAGGAGTTCGTGATATATTGTGATGCCTCTCGAACCGGATTGGGAAGCGTTCTGATGCAAGAAGGCCGCGTCATAGCATACCTCTCCAGGCAGCTACGACCCCATGAGGAGAACTACGCTACTCATGATCTTGAGCTAGTGGCAGTAGTTCATGCCTTGAAGACATGGCGGCATTACCTCCTAGGGAAACGGTGTGAGATCTACACAGACCACAAAAGTCTGAAGTACATTTTCACCCAAAAGGAATTGAACATGAGGCAACGGAGATGGTTGGAACTCATCAAAGATTATGACCTCAGTGTTCAGTATCACCCTGGGAAGGCTAACGTGGTGGCCGATGCCTTAAGCAGGAAGGCTTGCTCTTTGAATGCTGTTATTCAGGAAAGGCAGCCAGCCTTGTTTAAGGAGATCGAACAATTCAGTTTGGAATTGGTCACCCCTGGATTTCTGGATCATTTGGAAGTCAGACCAACCCTGATGGACGACGTCAAGAAGGCGCAAGATGGACATGCAAGCATCGAAAGCATCAAGAAGAAGATGAAGCTGGGCAAGGCCTCAGGATTCTCCGAAGACGAGCACGGGATTGTTTGGTACAAAGGTCGCCTCTGCGTATCAAACAACACCGAGCTGAAGACGTTGATTCTGCAAGAAGCTCGCGACACTCCGCATTCCATCCACCCCGGAGGAACCAAGATGTACCAAGACTTGAAGGCACGATTCTGGTGGCACGGGATGAAAAGAGAGATTGCAACCTATGTTGCAAAGTGTGATGTGTGCCAAAGGGTCAAGGCTGAATATCAGCGACCTGCTGGATTGCTTCAACCACTCAAAGTTCCTGAGTGGAAGTGGGATAAAGTCGGAATGGACTTCATCACTGGATTACCAAGGTTGAATAGATGACATGACTCTATCTGGGTCATAGTCGATCATTTGACCAAGGTGGCCCATTTCATTCCTGTCAAGACCACTTATGATGGCAACCGGCTGGCAGCTCTCTACATCGACCGAATCGTAAGTCTTCACGGCGTTCCCAAGGAGATTGTGTCAGATCGAGGAACCCAGTTCACCTCAAGGTTCTAGAAGAAGTTCCAAGAAGCCCTAGGAACCAAGTTGTCTTTCAGCACAGCTTTCCACCCACAGACCGGAGGTCAAACAGAGCGAGTCAATCAGATTCTCGAAGACATGCTCCGAGCCTGTGTCCTGGCATATGGAGCCAAGTGGGAAGACTGTCTCCCTTTTGCCGAGTTCTCCTATAACAACAGTTACCAGTCAAGCCTTCAGATGGCACCATTTGAGGCGTTGTACGGACGCAGATGTCGCACACCCCTCAACTGGTCAGAGACTGGAGAAGGACTAGTCTTTGGACCGGATAATCTCCGCGCAGCAGAAGAGCAAGTCCAACTAGTCAGAGAGCGATTAAAGGCAGCCAAGTCAAGGCAGAAGAGTTATGCTGACACTCACCGCCGAGACATGAGTTTCCATGTCGGGGACCATGTGTACCTGCGGGTAACTCCTCTGAAGGGAACCAAGCGTTTCCATGTTAAGGGGAAGCTCGCACCAAGGTTCATTGGACCCTTTGAGATCACTGCACGACGAGGAGAAGTGGCTTATCAGTTGGAACTACCACCTGAGCTATCCGATGTGCACAATGTATTCCATGTGTCACAACTCCGGAAATGTCTCCAAGTTCCAGACAAGCCCAATCTCTACAAGGATGTGGATCACCAAGCCATTGATCTGCAGCCTGATTTATCCTACCGCGAGAAGCCCATTCGCTGGACGAAGCAGAACGACATACGCGAAGCCGTACCATCAAGTACTTCAAGGTCCAGTGGAGCAACCACACCGAAGCAGAAGCAACCTGGGAACGAGAAGACTATCTTAGATCCGAGTTTCCCGATCTCTTTTAAGCCCTAGTTTAGGAATCTCGGGGACGAGATTCTTGTAAGGGGGGTAGGTCTGTCACACCCTGCATTTTGTAACATGTTATTTGTAACTTTTAAGCATGAAAATTTGGACCAGCAAAAAATTTTAGCATCATTTGGCTTTTATTTGGAATTGAGTTTTCTTCATGTGCTTTTTCTTGTGCTCATTAAAGTCAACTATGATCTCTTGTAGATTTCATCTCCATACCCAAAACTTCTGCCCAATGATCATGCCAAGTGTTATATAACAGTATAGTATTTTCTTACAAAATTAATTTGGCCAAAAAGTATTTTATAAATTTAGTTTTCCAAAAACCCCTGAATTGAGATTTGCACTGCAAGTACTTGATTTAGGGTGAGAAAATTATTTCAAAAGGTTTATTTGAGACCTAGTAGTCATAGGACTCCCAGAAACCACAAAGGTATAATTTTAAAAGTTATTTTCCTATTTTATTTAAAAGCTTTTTCTTAAGGCCAGAAATGGTCTTTAATAGGGGAAAATTATTTAACTATTTCAAAAATATTTGCCAAAATTCAGAGAGACTCAGAGGACATATATTGTCCATATGTAAGAGTTTCAACACTTGGTCATGTTCAAAATAATGGGCTAAACCCTCTAAAACCCTTTCTGGATATTTCAAGCTTTTGAAATATTTACAAAGGAAACTTTCTCCAAAAATTCCAGGGAAATTCTATCATGTCATATATGACATATTTGATGATCTTGCGAAGTCCCATGCCTTGGGAAGCAAGAAAACATCCTCAAACCCCTTCATAACCATTATGTCCATATTTGAAGTTTGAGCAACTTTACATTGCCAAACTTGTCCAAATGCTCTCAAACTTGGTGCACATGCTAGAATGACCTAATAAGGCATCTAGACCAAATGGCACAAGAATTGTAATAGAGCAACTTGATCTGATCACCTCAAAACCCTTTCTGTTCAAATGCAAATTTGAACAACTTTACATTACCAACTTTTTATCTGGAGCTTCAAACTTTGTGGGCATGATCAATACCCCAAATGATGATGCTACACCAAGTGGTGCATCAAGGGGAGATGATTATCTTGACTCAATCAAGATGAAACTATTTCTGTTGATATCTAGGGTTCACCAAAGTTACATTGGCTAGTTTCTTCAAATGAGCCCAAATTTGGTGAAGCACCATATTTTCTCATGTCTTTCAACCCTGTTAAGTGCCATGTCAAGTGGAGTTCATTTACTTGACCAAACACTGATCAAACACCTTCTGCAGAATTGCTAAAACCTCCAACTTGATCACTTTTACTTTTCTCCATGGCCTCAACTTCTTACCACATGATCATTGAGTTACTAGCTACCACCAGTAACTTCCCCAGCACCCCAGCTCCATGATTGAGGGGTGAAAGCCCTGTTTTACCTTGCTAGACAGCAGGTTTTCACCATTTCACCAGCATCTCCACTCTCTCTCAGCATCTCCAGGGCATCCAAGGCCTCAGGCCAATTCTTTACTCTCCCCTGACCTTCTAGACGCTGCTGGACACGTTGGTTTTGACCAGGACGGCGAGAGCGCGGCAATGCCAGCCAAACGGGCGCTCTGGAGCACGTAACAGTGCAGACAAGCACTGTGGCTTCGGCCAATCGCTGACCCCGACAGCCTCGGGCCTCCCCCTCGCGCCAGTCGAGGCCCCTCGACGTCCGCGACCTCCCCGGCGCTGTCCCCCCTCTTCCTGCGCCCTCCAGTGGCCGTCGTCGCACGCGCGCTGGCCGCCCGCGGCGGCCACTCCTCTGCCTCGCACGCGCGCACGCTCCTGACGCTCCCCCGCTTCTCTTTCACCCTCAGCTGGACGTGGAGATCGTCCAGGAACTCCACGGACCCATTCCCTTGGCCTCCCGTGCGCTGTAGCCTCGAGCCGGAGCTCGCCGGCGCACTGGACCACGGGCCTTCGTCGAGCTCCTATAAATAGCCCCTCCCGAGCCTCTCCAGCAGCACCACAAGCCTCACTCCACTCCACTGAGCCCCCCAGCATCTTCAGTTCGACCCCAAGAGGTCCCAGTACTCGGGATTGACCGGAGCGCCGCCGCGTCGGGTCGCCGGTGATCTCGTGGTACGGGCCTTCCCTGCCCCTCCTTCCACCTGATTCGAAACCCCCTCGCCTCACTGATCCTTTTCCCCTTGTTTCCCCCTCCGTTTGCAGTCGGAAACAACCTCAGCCACCACCTCCCGACGAGCTTCCGCCGTCCCACCTCGCCGCCGGTGAACCAGACCTCCCCGCCGTGCCGCACCACCACCCCTGCATCCGCGACACGACGCTGATTCCATCCCTGCCCTCCGTTGCCGTCGCCGTGGCCGGGAACCTCGCCGGTGAGCTCGCCGTCGCCGTGGCCGCAAGGTTGGAAATGACAGGCGGGCCCCGCCTGTCATCCCCACACCTCTGTCCCCCTCCTCTCTGTCACTGACCCACGGGCCCCACCCGTCAGGTTTAAAAACCTGATGTGCGCACGCAGGCTCCCGTGCGGCTGGGCTGGACCGCCCTGGGCCGTGCACTGTGGCCCCTCTGGCCCAGTTGCACAGGTCCTTTTATTCTTTTTCTTTTCTGTAAATGTTTTAAACATTTCTACAGAAAATAATAATGGTCCAAATTAAATAATTCCAACTCCTAAAATCTTGTAATATTCCAACCTATTTAATGGTACCACTTTCATTCAAATCCATGAAACTTTTCTGCTCTGTTCAAATTTAAATTCAAATTTGGGCAGTAATACTCCTGTTCTAAAATCAGTAGATTCCATTCTGTTACTCCAAAACTCCAACTAAGATTTTTCCCCACCTTAGAAATTCCTCTAGTATTTTACAAAAATAAGTTGACATTTTTCTGAGCACTTTGATTTTTTTGTTTTGTTTGTATTCTTATTTTCCCGTGGTTATTATGCGACGTATAGATCCCGTATTTGACGAAGTTGCTGTGGAAGAAGAAGGAGAAGGACTTGAAGACTTTGAAGATCAAGCCAATCCAGGCAAGCAGCCCTTTGACCATGATACACTTGTTCCTCGGAACCCGTTTGTTTCCGATGCATGATATTAGGGTTACGATGGTAACCTAGTTGATTCCACCACATGATGCATGTTTTATTGATGATCTCACTATGTGCTAGATGACATGCAATAGTTGTTCATGATGCTTATATGATGCATGTGTGATTTGAACCCTCGTAGTTGAAATCTTTGCATGAACCCATCGGGTGCCCCTAATGCCCGAGGGTGATGATGTGTTAGGTCATCACTTGAGAAAGAAGTGATGTGCCGGTAATATCATGTGCATGGTGGAATGATGGATTAGATTTATGTGTGACTACCGTCCCAACCAAACATGTGCAACCACACTACCCCTTATGGGACGGGGCTTTATTGATTACTTAGGTCGATACTAGCATGGTGCCCGCATTACTAGTGACGGGAAGACTTGAGGTCTTTCCCGGGACGGGGTCGTGCTTGGATAGACGGCCATGACTATTTTTACAGGGCACCGGACACACCGTTGGTCCCTTCGGGTACGCGTGACTTTGAAATTAGGGCAAGTCCCGTGATCTATTGTTTGTACCCGAGGGCCGTGTACCAACGAGTGGACTCTATGTTAGTGTCGTCTAAGGAAAGGTAATGACCGGGTGCTTACCCCGGGTACTTGAGGTACCGCGGGTCGTGGATGACACGGAAGTTCCCCGGATCTTGTGGGTAAGGTGTGCAACCTCTGCAGAGTGTAAAACTATTCGAATAGCCGTGTCCACGGTCATGGACAGTTGGGTGGTGCTACTTAAACTATGTCCAGAATTTTACTTCATCGGTGTTGGAATGTGTGTGATAAGTCAAGGATGGTGACTTGACTCGATGAGTTGAATCATATTCATGTTGATATCGGTAACCTGTCTTCGAGGTTACGCGAGGTTATTGATGCATAAACTTGATGGTAGAATATTTGTTCTAGCCTTGCTAGATTGATCATTATTATTCAAATGCACTGTTACTTTGAACCACATCATGGGTTGCTTGCGAGTACATTCAAAGTACTCATTGGCTTGCCACTGGTTATTTAATTGGCCAGGCATGGAAGAACAGGATTATGAGGAAGAGTTCTTTGGAGACGAACATGCAAACTAGGACGCTATCCCAGTCAGAATGCCTGTAGGGTTAAGGCAGATGGCATGGGTTCTACCTGTTTATCGAAGACTTCCGCTATTTAAGTTATTTGCTATTCAGCCCTTGAGGCTCTATCTATGTAAGACTTGGCCATAATGGCCATAATTCGTGTAAGACTATTTGTATGGATGTAAGACTCTTGTTATGTCAGCTTCTGTGTGTTCAGTGAGCATTGATCTCTGGGATCACTGTACACGTGCATTCGGTGATCTCGACTTCTAAGTCGGGGTCCCCACAGGGCCCCACTCAGGCGCCCCCCCGGCACGGCCCAGGGAGGGGCGCGCCCACAGGGCGCCTGGGCACCCCCTGGCCCCCCTCTGGCCCCACTTCTGGCATTTGGTTTCCTCGGGTGCGTGGATTTTTTGTGATTTTTCGTGGATTTTTCTGAGATGCTTAAAAATCTGTTTTCCTGCACACAAATAAACCATACAGGCAGCTCTGCTGAAAACAGCGTCAGTCCGGGTTAGTTTAGTCCAAATCATGCAAGAATGAGGTCAAAACAATATCAAAAGTGTTTGGAAAAGTAGATACGTTTGAGACGTATCAACTCCCCCAAGCTTAGCATATTGCTTGTCCTCGAGCAATTCAGTTCAACGAACTGGACGCGACAAAGAAAACTTTGACAAACTCTTTTGCTTCCTTAGATGTATATAAGCATGTACTACGAAAAGAGTTCAACAAGTATTAAAACAGTACTTATGAGAACAATGCAAGGAGCAATCCTTCTTTCAAGTGACCAGTCACAAATAATTAAGAGTAAACAATATATTACCAAAAATCAAGACAAGATCACTTTGCATATAGCTTGAGCATATTAAGGTGTTATCTCGCTAGCCTCCATGAGTGAAGCAAAACATAAATGCAGATACTCCTCCAGAGTTTTTTAAAGGAGACTAGAACTAAGAATTTCAGAATAAATCATATCACAAGTATGCAGAAGACAATGTAATACTTTGGGACAATGCACATTACACTCAGAATGACAATTATGCTCTCCTAGTCAGTGTTTTGAAGAAAGAAGATGAGACTCTCGAACCGTGGCTTTTATTGGCAAAGTTGAAAACCCGTGATCGGAAACAAAAACTAAACATGTACCAGAGCTCTTGGTTTTATAAAACAGAAGTAAATATGTTTTTGAGAGGTGCATATTTCGTATGCTAGCAGATAACTCAATCACTTTTTAAGCTAGACAAGTCTCACGGAACGGCTCCCGCCTGAGGACGATCACATCCTCTTAATCTCCTTTGTTTATCACTGCCAAAGTTTTCTGATTTCTCATGAACAAAGCGTGAAGGAGGGTTCGTTTGTTATATTATCTTTTTGAGCCGGGCGCACTCAATGCCAGTTCCTTTTCATATTAGGGGTTCGCACATTATACATGCAATCCAGGGGTGAGACTTGTCCAACTTAAAGAGATCATGAATTAACTACTACTTCCTCATGAGCTAAAACATAGGCACAAAAAGAGAAATGCTTTTGATTAATTTCGAGATGGTACATGAAAGTCTTCGTTAGGAATGGCAAGTAAATACCATGTATAGAAAGGTATAGTGGACTCATATGGCATAACAGGTTTAAAGGTTTTGGATGCACAAGCAGTCATTCCGCTTAGTACGGGTGGAGGTTTAGCAAAAGACTGGGAAGCGACCAACTAGAGAGCAATAACGGTCATAATCATGCAGAGCGACAAAGCAACATTGAATCGGGCATGAAAGTGATATAACTATTCTAAAACTCAAAGATCATCAAGGCAAGGTAGACTTTTTAGTCTTAAACATGTGTAAGCATGTGCCAAGTCAATCCAAAAATTCTCTGAAGGGAAATACCACCTTAGTATGCCAGACTATGAACAGCGCAATGCATGTAGATCATTTCAATAACACATTATGTACTCTAGTTATTCGGGACTAGCCACAAGGAAAGCATGAACCACTGAAAAAGCATTGTAAACATAGCATTATGTCGCTACAAGCTGGTCTCTAGATCATAAGTACAGGCATATGTACAAAAGTAGAAACAGAAAGAGTACATACCGGTCTTCCTTGTTGCTTCCTTTCAGTCGATCTTCGTCATTACTGCTTGTCACTTGCACGATCGAACGTAGGAAATATAATCAAATGCCATCACGGACTCGAGCTGATCTCTGAAAACAAAGCAAACTAAAGAGAGAAAGGAAATCTTTTTGAGTTTTTCAAAAGTTGAATAAAAAGCAAAAGAAAGAGAAAAATCATTTTGTTGTTTTTGCATATAGAGGAATAAAGAAGAATGGGCAAAAACTTCGAAAAGATCAAAGCGAATAAAACGGATAATACAATGAAAAAGTGAGAAGGGCACGTACTCCCCCAAGCTTAGGCTTTTGGCCTAAGTTGGTAGCAGCTACTGCCCCCAGGAGCCTCCTGCTCCAGGGGTATGGTGGTGAGACCAAGGGTCGTAGAAGGATGATGGCGCGTACACTGAACTCCTCGGAGTCTCCCACGAGGAAGGTTCCGAGCGCCAAATAGAGGAAGACCCTGCACCAAACTCGGTGGCGGTCTCATCCTGAAAATGTGGTATCTCACCGTGCCTCTCCTCGTCGGGCACAACCCCCTCCATGGGGTTATGGAACTGATGCTGGACCATGACATCATCGAACTGGACAACATCAAAGGACCATCCGTTCCTGCGAGAAAAATCAAACAAAAGAGGTGCAGGTAGACGGATCTCGCGTTCCGCGGTAGTTCCGAAACGCAAGATATAAACAAGGTTATCAAGCTCAGAACCCATGGTAACAAACTTATGCCTTTTCATAGCAGCAAGATCAAAGCTTAAATAAGTAAAAGGAGTATCATCAGGGTGTGGGGTGCCTCCAAGATGCTCTAAGATAAGCGTGGCATAAATGCCATCATATAAGTCCCCCTTGTTACCGTTCATAGCAAGGTGTCGAGCAATTAAGGTACCAATATTATAATCAGACCTCCCTGAGAGGACTGCTGCCAGGATAGCAATATCCGGAGCAGAAATGTTGCTCGTGTTGTCACGAGCTAACACCCCTCTAGCAATATAATATGCAAAATACCTGAGGTGAGGAAACAAGATGCTGGAGATCTTCGACCGATGAATATCCCTCGTACCCATGCTGCAGAGAGAGTTGATGACGGTTTTCAGCTCGGAGGGCTACGTGGCCATCCTTGCCGTCCTCCCAACGTTCGGCACACCTATTACTTCACAAAAATTTCCCAGAGTCATGGTGATAAGATCATTATAAATTTTAAACTCAATAGCACCTGAATCAGGATTATATCTAAAACTGTTAATGAAACCGGAGGTGAGTTTCTGATACTGAGTAACACGGCTCGTGACGAGTCGTGTCAAACCTGCATTAGCACAAAGATTATAAAACTCATCCTTGATTCACGCAGCTTCCATGAATTCATAACATGGAAGTGTCATCGCACGTGCTGGACTTGTGTCTTCCAACAACTCCAGGGGCACATGATCCTCATTATAGCTCACCCTAACAGTCGATGGTGAAGCTGCGGCTCTAGTGACTCGATCGGAGTGTGCGGGCCTCCTCTTCTCAAGCCATCCTTTTGCCCTTCCTAACAAACTCATTTCTGAAATTTTTTATAATTTACAAAAACGAGGATTAAAACAAAGTGAGCTAAGGCAAACTACTCAACTCACTTGCCCAAGGCATAAACTTGCATCAAAACTTGGAAAACAACTTTCTACATATGCATGCAAGCTCATCTCTACAGCACCAAGAACTACTAAATACTCACAAATGAGGCCACCAATCAAAAATCTAATTGGAGGGGTGGAGGAGTCACATACCAGGGAGTATTTCCTCAAAATTTCAGCTCAAATGATGGGCTGTAGAGAGAGATCGAAGAATCGCCCCTAAGAACAGCAAGAACAAGAAGAACACGACCAGAACTCGGGTTTCTGGAAAAAGAGAGAGAGAGGTGAAGAAGAAGTACCTGGAGGGGGGTCCCGTGGGCCCCAGGCGCCTTGTGGGCGCGGCCAGGGGCTGGGCCGCGCCAGCTGGCCGTCTGGGCCACTGGTGGCCCCCCCTGGCTGGCCCCAGGACTTTCCGGGTCTCTTCCGTTGTGGAAATTTTTAATATAATTTTTCTGGAATTTTTCTGAAAACTTCACTGTTGAAATTTTTTCGAAGTTCAAAAAAAACTGCAAAACTCTCTGAAAACTTGAAGCAGTTAGTAGTATTGTGAAGCTTCAAAAACATAGATACTTGGTACAGCAAGTAGGACAACACTAAAAACAAATGAAAACATAGCAAGCTCAACTTTTTATCCAATAAAACACGTTCACTATTAAGGTTGATCAAGTCTTACCAACAAACAAGCGATATATAGAGCAAAAAGTCTCACCTCCTACGAAGTAATCACTGAACTTTTACCTTGATGGACATTGTCCCTACCATGATAGTTTTGTATTTGTGAGGCACATGTAGTGGACAGTCCCATTCTCCAATTTTCACGGTCTCGATATTCTCTATAGAGTTGAGGGCATGCCTCCTGTCGGTCTTCTTCGGAAAATATACCGTGTGTTCTTTATCATTCACATGAAAGGTAACCTTCCCTTTGTTACAATCAATAATAGCACCTGCGGTGTTAAGGAAAGGTCTACCAAGAATAATGGACATGCTCCCATCCTCGGGCATGTCGAGCACAACCAAATCAGTAAGAATTAAACAATTAGCAACTTCAACTGGAACATCCTCACAAATACCTATCGGAACAGCGGTTGACTTGTCAGCCATCTGAAGGGAGATATCTGTAGGAATTAGTTTCTCTAAACAGAGCCTCTCATAAAGAGAGAGAGGCATAACACTCACTCCCGCTCCAAGATCACACAAAGCAGTTTTGACATAATTATTCTTTATGGAGCAAGGAATGGTGGGTATACCTGGATCACCGAGCTTCTCAGGAATCTTTCCACTGAAAGAATAGGTAGCAAGCATAGTAGATATTGCATCATTAGGAACTTTTCTCTTGTTAGTGACAATATCTTTCATATATTTTGAATAAGGAAGTAACTTAATAGCATCAGTCAAAGGGATTTGAAGAAAAAGAGGTTTAATCCATTCACAAAACTTATTGTAATGCTCTTCTTCTTTAGATTTGATGGACTTACCTGGAAAGGGCATGGGTTTCTGTACCCATGGTTCTTTCTCCTTCCCATGTTTTCTTGCGACGAAGTCTTCTTTAGTGTACCTCTTACGTTTGTCAGGTGCTTCTTCTTCTCGAACTTCAGGCGGATCATTCTTTTCATTATCATTACCTTCAGGTTCAGCACCGTCTTCAGTCTCAGCATCGGAAATAGATACACTGTTGGGATCAATAGCTGGCTCTTCATCTGCAATAGGATCGTTAGAATTGTCAGTCTCTTTATGTTTCTTCTTCTTATTTGGAGAGACAACAATTTCTTCCTCCTGCATTTGAGAATCTTGCTCGATTCTCTTCGGATGTCCTTCTGGATAAAGAGGATCTTGAGTACTAGTTCCCCCTCGGGTCTTAATCCCAAAAGCCTGCAATTTATCTTGTTTGGCATTGTTAGCGAGCAAATCTCTTTGCACATTAGAAATTTGATCAATCTGAGTTTGAACCATATGAAAATGCTTCACAAGACATTGAACATCATTAACTGTTCTATCTAAAACACCAAGCAACTTTTTGATAGCAAGGGAATTATCATGCAACTGACTTTCTATCCTCTCATTAAAATGATTCTGTTTCATAATAAAATTATCAAACTCATCTAAACATTGATCAGGAGGCTCACCATGAGGGATGTCACTTGCGTTGAAATCTAAAAGAGAGTGTACCTCTACCATAGGAGGGTGAGTGGTAGGCTCACATAGCTTCTCAATAGGGGGTAGATTCTTCACGTCTTCAGATTTAATACCTTTCTCTTTAATAGACTTATTTGCTTCTCGCATATCCTCGGGGCTTAGAACAAACATGCCCCTCTTCTTTGTTGGTGGAGGTGGTTCAGGGACGGACCAATCTTCATGGTTTTTGGCAATCCTGCCCATTAAATCTTCCGCGTCGCCCGGTGTTCTTTTCCTGAAAACACAACCAGCACAACTGTCCAGATAGGACCTAGATTCATCAGTTAGACCAGCATAGAATATATCAGTTAATTCATTCTTAGGGATTTCATGTCCTGGCCTAGCCCGAATCAAACCACAGTACCTCCCCCAAGCTTTAGGGAGGGACTCATCCTGCAACTGTTTAAAGTTATAAATTCTTTGTAAAGCAGCATGTTGCATATGAGTAGGAAAGTACTTATCAACAAAAGAGTGAGCTAAGTCCTGAGGACTCTTAATAGAACCGCATGGGAGTGAATCATACCATGCTTTAGCACCTTCCTTCAAGGAGAAAGGAAGAAGCTTGGTCACATAAAAGTAGCGTATCTTCTCATCTGTGGTAAACAGGCTACCTAGTTCACCAAGTTTAGTTAGGTGTGCAATAGCATCATCATTTTCTCTGCCATAAAAGGGGTCAGCTTCAACCATAGGTATAAGTGAAAGATCAACAGAGAAATCAAAATCAGGATCATCAATGCATATATGAGATGTAGCAAACTCAGGATTAGGAATGGTTTTGTTTTTCAAAGAGTGTTTTTCAAATATTTTCTTAATAGTTTTAGGGTCAGAGCCGGCAAACTCTGTTAGTTCCCTGCATAAATCTTCATCAAGTATATAGTAATCATCATCAAGGAGCCTCTCCTGGAGTTTACTCAAATCAGGATAATCATAAGTTTCACCAATAGGGTAGCGAGTAACAGGAAGTTCAATTCCATATTTTTCAGCAGCAGCAGTAATTTGTTTCTCAAGAGCATAACCAAGCGAACTAATATCATCATCAAAAGTAGTAGAAGCATCATCAAGAGTATCATACATAATAACAGATTCAGTAGGAGCATCATGTGGTGGTGGTGAGGCAAACTTACTCATAACAGAAGGTGAATCAAGCGTAGCACTAGTGCTCAGAGCAGTACCTCTTCTTGTAGTGGATAGTAAGATCGGAACCTTGGGGTCACCTTTCTTACCCATAGTGAATAAAGTGCAGCAGGTAGGATACCTCAAGTAGACTTGTAAATATTGCTATGCTCCCCGCAACGGCGCCAGAAAACGGTACTTGATAACCCTCAATCGTAAGGGATCGAGATAGTCTTCGCGGGTAAGAATAACCCAATTTATTGATTCGACACACGGGGAGCCAAAGAGTATTTATAAGCTTTAACAGTTGAGTTGTCAATTCAACCGCACCTGAAATATACTAACTTGCAACAAAAGATAAGTGGTAACAGTGATATGATAGTGATGATAGTAATAGTAAAAGTAAAACAGCAAAAGTAAATAGCAGTAGTAAATGGCAGAAGTAGCAACTAGTGACAGGCAAGGTTTAAAATACTGTAGGCTAGGGAGATGGATGGTTGGGTGCTGCATGGATGAGATAGATTCTAACTTGGGGCACGGCACACGGAAAAGTAATGATCATCTAGGCAAATATCAAACATTAGGCATGTATCCCGTAGGTAGTTGTACGTGCTTGCAATAAGAACTTGCACAACATCTTTTGTCCTACCATCCCGCTACGAACGGGGCCAAAAGGAACTAATGGATATTAAGGTGCTCCTGTCAAAGAGCACCGGAACAAAGCAATGAACTCAATGGATACATGTAATCCTCAAACTACGGACCATCCCCTTTGGTGTCCCAAGCTGTCACTTTTGGGATCGCCGGTTCCGAACCGTAACAGGTGCATACAACTCATAGATAGGATCAAGAACACAAATATATTCATGCAAACACATATGGTTCAGATCTGA